>CM060949.1:115751762-115969262 GCA_030765055.1 Mantis religiosa
CATTATTGAAGTATAGACAATCCTCACTGGATGAGAGAAGCTGCATTTCATGAAGTATGTCGTCATTTTGGCCAATTACTGCATTGATGAAGTCTACGCTCTTTGACAGTTTGCTTTTCTGTTTAACCGAGAACTTAACACATTCACAACTCCATTATCAGTAGAAGTGAAACATAAGAGTTAAGCATGAAACAAAATCTATTAGATTTAATGTCACCGACATGCTCCTAAAGTGAAACCTTACTACGCAATATGGTTTACTCCACCATATAGGCAACGGATTATAAGGCGAACAAAATTAAACGCGATTCCCAATCATCGGATTGTAATTGTTGCGTCTGGCTCACATGAGAATGAATAGCAACAATAAATAAACTGGTAACTAAAATGCAGACAATATAATCAAGCAGAAAAAAAGCAAAACAACACAATGTGACGCCGTTTTAAACCTGGTCTTTCTATCGCCATATTCCAGCAGCTAACCCACCCAACCAGCTGCCACATGTTCTCCGTAGTTTTTTGGGAAGTATTCGTTTATCACCTTGCTGTGTATTATATAATGAAAATCCGTCCTTTATTTAAGCTATTTGAAAGCTTCCTGGCTCTCATTTAGGGCTGTAAGTATTAATGCGTAGTGCATATATTGCCAAATAGAAGGGCAGAGCTCAATAACGGTCATTCTGCTAAAGTGGTCAAAGATTTCACATTATAATATAAACTTTGGGTTGCAGAGATCAGAATTTTAGGAGCAGCTGGCTCACCTTGTATAATTCTTTCATCTTGTATGGGTTTGTCTTTCATAGTCAATGTTTTAATTTACCAGAGAAATAGAAGTCTCAGAAGGTTACGTCGGGGACCGAAGAGCCACAAACCTCGAGAAACACATAATTCTGCCATCTTCAGATGCACTTTGAATTGCTCTCTGCCGAATCTATGTGCTATGGCGGTGATTATTGAAAAAAGGCAAATTCGCGCTTCCTATCTGTGAATTATAAATGAACAAATAATTAAAACAGGAACAAAATTGAACATCACGTCTCCCTCCATTAGTCGCCTTAAAGCGGGCATTTGGTTTAGATGCACTTGCGAAGCTCCATTTACCTGTTAACTTTCAGTTAATTACACAAGTGAATAAGCTTAGAAAGAATGGAAATTGCAAAAATGAGGAACATATAAAATAAAAATATGCCTGAGTGGAAATGAAACCGAGATAAAAGCTAATCGGCAAAGTGAAATGGCAGCAGTGGAAACAGAAATAGCGCGTATCTAAAGGAGTTTAATTATCGGAATATGAGAGCAATATGACTATGTATTCAGTAATCTAAGTTGTTAATCTGTTGCATGTGCAAATGGAAAAGTTGTTCTCACTCGTGTATGTGCATAACAGTGTAATTTATCTCGAAAGTAACAATTCAATTTAGCACAGATATCTTCACATTTATAATCCTCTATTTCCACTTTTTGTGGTTGCTTTATAGTGCAAGGCTTGCAGTTTTTATCTTTGCCAGAGAACATGTCCATTCAGAATCTTGCTAAATTAAAATATTTCCCTAATTATGGAGAGAATTCCAGTAGAAAAATCAGTACGTAGTTTCTCTGAAACGGTTTATTGTTCGAATCCCGTCTTCGACATGAGCATTGTGTATGTCATAAACTCTGTATATGAAATATAATCTAAATAATGAAAGTACAATATGAATAAAGTTATGGGATAAATGAGCGGGGATAAAGCTATGATTAGATTTTTAAAAACGGATATCTACATTTTGACTTCTAACTTCCATGCCATTTCAGACAAATAACAAGGCATTTGTAAAGCATAGTTTGAATGAAGGGATTTTCTTAAATATCTGATACATAGGAAATTAAATACCCGTTTAATGTATATATATATATATAATCACATTGTGTTTTAAGTGTGCCGATCACATACACATACACACACACAGAGACAAGGGTCCCTTCTATAAATGATTTTTGGTTTCAGAGAGCCTTAAAAGTGTGTCTGATATCTCGATATCGAATTATTGCGCGATATCAAACAGCTGTTTTGTTTATTTATAAACTACACCTTATTATAAAAGTTGGTTATATGTCACAGAATAGTTCGCAGATTGACTTTTTAAATGAAAAATACAAATCTAAACTTAAAGAACCTTAAATAAGTAGGTGTAATGTAACTGTTTGCATATTATGACAAAGGCTATTATGTTTAATATTAAAAGTTAATAAATTTTTGGTGGGAAAGGCACAGAAATGTGTGTTGAAAAACAAATGAAGTGAGAAAGGAAAACTACATTATGACCCACAGATTTGACATATGGGATAACTCTTAATTATTTGTTTAGCTGATTATTTTACATGTTGTTGGGCACCGCTAATACTATTCATGTACTAGATAATGCAGTTTTATTCACAATTTTATTTTTGAAAGTTACTTACATTCCGAGATAAAGAGAGGAAATTTCTATGAAAAAATGCCGCTATATATTGCATTTCAATCGATATGATATTTTTGTGCAGAAACGAGATATGAACCGTCACGCAATAATCAATAATATTTGTTTAATTCTGCAGATAATCATGAAAATTACAAGGGAGAGGAATACCAGGAGTAAAGTTAAAAGTAAATTTGGAAGGTAATGGCTTAAATGTGCAAGATAAAATTAGACACAAAGAGAAATTCAATGTACTGAGGCGTGTGGAATTTGGAAGGTGACAAATGTCACAAAAAGCGAAAAAAAGCGAAAAAAAATCAGACTAAGTTAGCTTTTTAAGTTTTTAAAATTTAAAAACACCTGATATGATACCAAAATTTCGGTTTCATCTATTGGCGTACTGACAGTAATAGTCATTCAACTAAAGCAGGGTTAAGAGGACAAAAGTGACAAGATAAAGGCAAATATGTAGTTATTAAGGAGAATCTCATTAAAACTCGCATTTCTTTGAGGAAATAGCCTTAATAGATGTTAGCCGACGATATGAGTTTTTCCATGTGAATTCTATCAGTAAAACGTTGATAAATGTATAGGTAATCTTACGTCCTCTTGCGATATGGCAGCGTCAGTCCAACTATACTGCTCTGTTGATCCTCGATGGAAACAGATTTCGGCGTTTAAAGAGTGAACCTGCAGCTGTATATTGCAAAACACTAAATTAAAACACAGAGCTGAAGGACTGATAACACGAATAAAACAATTAGTGGTTTCGGACGTTGATAAAACATTGCGAGGTTATGCGTCCAGTTTGGATATCGAACTGCGCAGAACATTTCTCTACGCATACGGTTACATTGGTTCATTCTCTGGATTCACACAATTGAGTATAATTGGTAAAAAACATCGAAGAGAAGTTTTGTTTTTACCTTTAAGATAAGTTTTTCAAAATAAGTCATAAAATGAAAACCTTTGGGATCCTTTTAAATGGAATGAATCACACTTTGGCAAGAAGGGTAAAAAAGCAATTCATTAGAGGTTTTCTACTCACTCTTGTACAGATTGTTCTTAAAATAGCTAATTCTTCTTCCTACTTTATGTCAATATAGCTTTATTACATGTTTCTTTATGAGAATAGAGGAATGGAGGAATACAATTAGATTAAGCAATTTTCAGTCTAGAGTTTGGAGTTATAAGGACACCACATTCTCTTTTGATTATTAGGATATAAAAACGGAAGACAGAAGTACATACAAGTATTTAAGCATTTAAACCAGTAATAAAGATATATTGACAATACCTACCTTAACATACTTTATTTTTCACCAACTGTGTGCTGTAACATTTTTTTTTTTTTTTTTTTTTTTTTTTTTTGCAGTTCGGTTTTGTCTATCTTTTGCGACTGTAGCAGTTATAAAAATGAAAAATCATTCACAATGAAGAGGACTTCAGAATCTATTTTCATAAAATTAAATTTTTCATAAAAGTACTTAAACATGTGTTTTCATTAAAAACATTAGTCACTTTTCGGCATCCCTCTTACCTCATATCCTTCATTTGCTGGAGTAGAGTTCAATAATATTACTTTTCTATCCCCTTAAAATCGATCCACATATAACTTTAGCCAAACAGCAGACAAATGAGAATATTTCCGCACTTGGAGTAAATCAATGAGAGCTGCTCTTTTCGCTTTACTATTGTTAAGACCTTAGTTACGATATCAGTTCTATTTTTAAATAAACTACATATAGCAGAAACAAAATTCGTAAGAGATATTAGATGATATCCATAAATGAATTTACACAAGTTTAAGAGTAAGGAAGGAATTAAAAATGCTTTAAGTAAATGAAATAGATAGACAAAATTGAAGAGAATATCTGCATTGGATGAGAAGCTTTTATCCCAAAAACGGCCTTGAAGATCAATCTTCAGGTAGAAGTGATGTGGGGTAACCGAGGAGTCTAGAGCAATGTTTAAGATAAGAGGACTGAGATATAATAATGTCCACCCAACACAAGAAGGCAAGGCAGAGGAATGTGTAACAATCACTTTTCCTGGACGCATGCTGTTTATGCTTGCCTTCCGGATATGATAAGCATGCTAGGTTCATCTAAAGTACAGTGTTATAACATAACTCACCCATGCATACTACCTATCACTACAGTTACTGAAGCGAGCAGTAGATCTGGCAGCATGGGTGATTCATATGCACTCTCATACACTCATTTCGTAGTAAGCAGGTGTACTACCAGAGCAGATAAACAGTTCAGACCCTTCTCCTTCTTCAGGCCCCACTTGCCTTATTGCAAGTAGAGTGCATTTTCAAGGAAGAACAACTCCGAATAAAGGTTATACGTGATCTGAATGGGAGGCTTGCTTATGTCTACCAAATTCAGACTACTACTAGGAATATATTGCTACAACATATTGAAATATTTAATCTAATTTTAAGGGAATCTGTCAAATGGATGTCTAAGTGATATTATTGAAGGAGCTGGGGTTTCTTTAGTGAAGGTAATTAGAAATTAAAGGTACAGGATATAGGTTTTCTCTCAGAGGCCCAAGTTTGATAAGATAAATTATTTACATACAAATTGTGAATAATGTCCAATACTTTGTATACACATATATGGGTACTTAAAATATATTACATGAGATAACTTGTAGCTATATTCAAATCAGCATCAAAAAAATTATTAATAGACCCATTCAATATCGCATTTAATATTCAGGCTCAAAAATATGAAGCAATTCAGTTATGTGTATTACACTTTTATAATATATCTATTACAACTTGCTTTATTTACTTTTAGTATACCCTAGTACAATAAATATGTAATTTAAAGACGCTGTTAGGATAACCTACGCAAAGATGCGTTTTCAGGAACATAAAAGGACTAAAATGATGTCCTCGAAGTTCCATTATTCAGAGTGTAGCTTCACCTTGTAAGAAGGAATACAAAACATGTTCAAAAATGCGGGAGGCTTGAGTTCCTAACTGGGTGCAAATGAGAAAGCTATATCACGTTAGTGTCAATAGTAAATAAAAGCAATTACTGAAAGTTAAGGTAGGTAACGGTCAAAGGTACAGTAACCACTCAGCACGGAGCGTAATAGCTATTTGAAAGTTTGTGTGCGAAGACAAGCAACACTTATAAACTTAATTTAGTTTGCGTCTATAAGACTTCTGGGGCGGTTCATGATAAGGTCATCATGAGACTGGAGCAAGCAGGAACCGTTACACTTTCGAAAACTGTTACAACGATTGAAAGAAATGTGCATATTTGTGTTGTAAAGCTTTATGTGATAGTGTTTTGTAGCTATAATGCTGCACAGGATGTATTTTTTTATCTTGAAAGGTGCAGAGCGATGCGCAGTGGTATCTGGACGAGTCCATCTCAGAACGGTTGCAACTGGAAGGGAGGGCAGGTCAGTTGCGTACCAGTTGCGAGCAACTAAACACGTGCAGAGCTACTCGGTAACACTACAGCTTGTTTCAAAATGTGCCTATCTCCTGGTTCCAAGAGAGCATTTATAAATTACGCCTTCTAGCAGCACATTAGGAAATAAAGTGCTACATTTAAAACCACGAGAGATAATAACCAATATCCATAGATTTATAAAAAAGGAACAATGGTCTGGGTCAGCTATAAAAATCTGGGGAAGGGTATCTGAGGCAACAGTTGTGTCTGAAAGCAGTTTAGGAGAGTTATTACGGAACGAAAAGCCATTGGTGCTAGTACAACAACGTCCTTCACTATGCCCGGTAAACAAAGACTAAGAACATGCACAAAATCTAATTTGGATGTTTTAATTCAGAAGTAGTTAGGCGAACTATGAATAATTTTTAAAACACAGGAAAAAAAGACCAACTTTGAAGAAAGTGCTTATGAAGCTAAAAATTCTACTGACTTCCCAGGCAGTGTCTGAACATTAAGAAGAGTTCTTTTGAAGTTAGGATTATTGGAAGGAAAAAAAAAACACCAAGCGTGACAGACAAATTTTAATCGAACATCGCACAATACGTGCAAAAAGGCTTAAGTATTTGCGAGATATTCGGAGATATCGAAGTGAAGTTTATATAGTTTATATGGATGAAACTTATATAAATACAGCAAATACTGGACCATACGCCTGGAGTGAAATACGTTACAGGGACTCTGTAGCGTCATTGAAAGGCCGACAGTTGTTTATCATGCCTGCTGGAGGAGAACAGGGTTTTGCTCCAAATGCCTATGTACTATTTAAGATCCATCAAAAGCGTGGAGATTACTACCCTAGTAAGGATTACAACTTAGTTTATAATAGCTACAAAACTGGCTTCGAGAATGAAATTTGTTTTTAGACACCTTATGCACCGCCCTCCCCTCTCTTAATCTTACACGTATGTCACATTGTGGCGATAGGTGCACTATCCCCACCACAGTTGCTACTCATCCCTACCACGCAGGATTCCTGTACTTAGGAAAGTTATGCATAGTAACCTCAGATTCATATATGCCCCAGGGCAGAGATAGTGCAGCTTCTTCGAAATATATAATATCAGAAAAGCATATGCCCGCCTGAGTAGCGTAGATGGTAGTATGTCTGCCTCACGTTCAAGAGTTCCTGAGTTCGAATCTCGATCAGGGTGAGTTACCTGGATAAGGTTTATCCGAGGTTTTCCCTTATCCTGAAAGACAAATGTCGGGTAACTCTAAGCTCCATGGACCCCGGGCTCATTTGAGCATCATTTCACCCATTCCATTCATCGTCCGATATGACTTAACGTTGGAGGACGTACATTACAAACAAAAATAACTATCTTAAGGAAGGGACACATAAATCTTAAATTCAAATGACACACCTTATTGTGTTATTGCAGACAGCAGAGCTAAGCAGCGCAGCAGTGGTAGCTATAGTATCGTGAGCAACAAATACCGTCATTAATAATAGTAGAACCAATTAAATGTGTGTAACATAATATATGAATTATAGTCCACAGTTCCCACACACTTTCAAAATTGTGTAATTTTTAACTCCTTATCTTTTCCTCCTTCGAGGCACCCATACCAAAAATAGAATGCTCTTGTGCACGGTTTTCTTTTCTCTGCATGTAATGTGGCTGTAAATGATCTTTAATGCTCTCTTACAAGCAGATATTTGTAGCCTCGATACCGATTGTTAGGGGGAAGGTAAACCTACGTTACTTGTTACAACTTGAAATTCTATAACATTTTCCTGGCGAATACGGACCTCAAAGGAGAGACATCGGAGACAGATATTCCTATTTGCAATATATTCTCACTATAAAAATGTAAGCTCACTCTGTGACATCATTGCGACAAGAGACGACTGTGTGTGCAATTTCTTGTCTACAAGTCTCACATTTAACAATCGACACCCATTTTTATGCATTACTGTTTTAAAAATTAGGCTTATTTAACTTCAGAGACCTAAGATTCATCTTTAATTGTGCTTTCTTTAAATCATTACTGAAAAGGTGAGCCATTATTTAAGTTACAGAGTACGTGGCGCACGTGGAATTGTTAAACCAATTATTGGAGGTTTATACCAAATATATATACTTTAAATCTACTTTTAAATTTAAATAAGATGCGCGGTCATAGAAAAGCAATAGTTATTATCTTAAGGAGATGAAGAAAAATTGTTATTATGTACAATACTCATTGGGGTTGAAACTTGAAACCTGTTCTGTGATACAAAACATAAAAGGTGTAGGTGGAATATAACCCTTTATTTGTCCCATAAAGTAAAGTTCTTCATATACTGTTGTAAAATAACTGCAGCGGTGTAAGATTCGCATACATAAAAACTTATAAAATGTGTTTACATCAACGAATGTTATTTTTTTACTACTGTAAACGTATCTCACATTAAGGTCGTATTTTTATTATAGTGCTTCTATTTCTCCTTAGAAACTTTAGGTGATATCTGTGGTAAGTAAACGAGCAATAGTTTGAATGAAGCTTTTCGCAAAAATGGGGAAATAATATGAACTGCAATAAATAATAATCAATGCATAATATTGCATGCTATAATGAAATTTCAAATATAAAACAAAGCTTCTTTTTCTTCTTCTTTAACTGCCTCTTATATCACTGCGTGGTGTCAGAGTATTCTTCTACCTCTTTACCGTTATGCGTGTTGAGAAACGGAATCTCTGCATCAGTGAGAAAGAGAGAGAGAGAGAGAGAGAGAGAGAGAGAGAGAGAGAGAGAGAGAGAGAGAGAGAGAGAGAGAGAATCCAAGATGGCTGGCCAGTCAGATGCCTGGTATGAGTGTGAGGGGAGTGGATAACAGAATGAGGGTGAGATAAAATTATAGGAGAGATGATGGAGCAATTGGTGGATTGTTGGCGGGGGAAACCGGAGAAACCGGAGAAAACCCGTCACAGCGCCTTATTGTCCACCACAAATCTCACTTTGCGGTCGCCTGGGATCGAACCATGACCGTCTTGGTGAGAGACAAGTGGTGAAACCACTTGACCATGGCGCGGCCGAAACAAAGTATAAGAGCTTAAGAATTGAAAACATACAAATATAGCTAATATAATTAAATCAGCTAAGTATACAATTTAGCCACGTAGTTAGTAAAAATTGTAAGTTAAAAATGAAATATGCATTTTCACTATTTTCCATTATTTATCTTATGCTTTAGAAGACAAGGCTTCAACTAAAGCGTTAACGGTATAAATTAATTTTGCAAAATGATATAAAATCGTATAACATGCCGTAAACAAAAGTTGTGCTACCCTCTAAGATATAGAATTATTTTAGAATGGGATTGTGAGTATAAGTTTCAAGTTCTCTAGGACAACTTGGAGGATAGTAAAAAGTTGGAATAATATAGTAATTTAGGAGACAAACTCTTCATCTTGCACTTACACGATACTTGAAAATGATAAAGAGAAATAACAGACTAGCAGATTATAAGTAGTGGGACATTTCAACATTTCATGAAATAATAGGAGTTTTAAGGGATCTTGAATTCTATATTTCCTCTTTTGAGGAAATGCAAGTGTGAGACTAAATAACCTCTGAGGAAACGAAATTGTGACCAGATACATAATGTTTGGAAAAAGAAAGAAGAAAACTGAGTGACAAAGAGGAACTAGTAAAAGCAATGTTTTACAAAAACAAAATCAAGCTGTTTATATCAAAGCAAACACAATGCTTATGAAAGATGCATGATAAAGGTTCAGAAAATGAAGATGAAGTATTATTAATCATAGGCTAGAGGCTATAACTCCAATGAGACTAACTTTATGAGAATGAGGATTTTTTGAAGATATATTTGACTAAGGCCAGCAGATCTAATGAAAGTCAAGCTAATAATTATAATTTGAATTATGGGAGAATGTAGTCAGAGAAGGTTATTATTTACAGAAATAGCTTTGTATATGTAATGTATACGGTCATTCATGTCCTTACAAAATAAAATAATCACCTTATTTGTCTCCAAAAGTAATTAACCCCAGATTCTGAGGGCAATTCACACAAGGATTCTCTATATTTTGGTTATCCTTGGGAAGGGTGTGAAAACTCACCTGCTCCTAGAAAGCCCAACATGATGGGTGATGGAATGCGACATAACTTAATTTGGTTGCCTTTCAACCAAAGTTCAATTGAACATGAGAGCAAGCGAGAGAGTGTCTGGAAAGAGAGAGATGCCTGACTCCATCATCCTCTCTCGATTTGAGTACGTTACCAGTTAATTAACCGACCAATTTGTACTCCATACAGGACTAGTGACGTCACTCTGACGTAATAGAGCACACAGGGAGTTTCAAAATTAACTTACCACACCTTGGTTCATTTGGCAGCTAAGCTTGTTTGCATTTTTAGGTTAACTATATAGTGTTGCGGAAGCTCATAATTTCAAATTAATTTAGTGTTTATTGGAAAGACAGCTTTGTATGTCACGTTTTGACCTATTTCCATTAAAGCTTATTTTTGCAGCTATACTGATAATTAGGTACGTTATGTTTATTTTTTATTTTATAAGAAATTACTTTTAACCACTTTCCTGGTGTAGTGCATCTACGCTGTGTTTTAAGGACACAGAAAAAAATTATGTTAATTTTCATTTAAGTTATTGCTACTTGTTCGGAAACGTCTCATTTTTATAGCTGTAGCATTATTCGTTGCTACCCCGTTTCCATTCAATAGGAATCAGAATATCTAACTTGAACCAGTCATATATCAGAACATTACGTAAGTAAATCACGTAATAGGAGCTGGTGGTGGATCATCTTATTTGCAATTTCACTCTTATTATAAATTGAACTATACAATGAGAACTGGGCGGTAAGACATCCTTGTAACGGAAAAATAAATGAATTGGGAGATTATATTTAATTTACATAACAATTGAAGGATACGTTTATATCTTTGAAGTTCTTTAGCAAAAATAAAAATCCCAATATTAAATTTGCTAGATTCAAAACCAACTACCTCAGAAACTTCACTCAGGATGAAGAAAAGCGTATATGTATTATTTTTTAATTGCAATCCATAACATATTCAAATATAGAACTTTATACATACATGGTATAAAATTTAAAATGTATGCATAATAGAAAATCTTGTATACTTAATAAGTCTAACACTTACCCTAAATCTCCATACATTCACCCACCTCCTACCCGTATGAGTCCATTACACCCAACTCCTGTATATGTATGTCTACTAAACACACTGATCTGCTTTTATTCAGTAAGTTTGTCAATGACGAGGATAGTATGGTCCGAAACTTAGTTAACAGTTTGAATCAAATTTAAATATTAAAATATATCTGAGAAAACAAGTCATTAATACAGAAATAGAAAACATTGTGTACATAGAAATGAAACCTTGCATGTGTATGCCAAGATAGAAACCAGACAACTTGAGCATACAGAAGCTGTTATGCTTAGAATTAGTACCAAATTCTGGAGCAAAAGTTCTCCTTTCTTCTTACCGAGCCAAGCGCTGTGCTGTAGCGTGGGGCTCGCGTTCCGAAGGTACCGGTTTCGAGTGCCCTCGACCGCTTTATCCTAGAATTTTTCGTAGAATTCACAGGACAAAATAGCAGATGCACTACCGAGCTTTCTATCCTGCAAGTCGTGTGAAACGTTTCCGAATCCTTCCTTTACACCACTCACCCAGAGCTAACTTTGTTCATAGGCTAATGGGAATAAGTGTCAGACTCCAATTCAATCCAGTGAGGGCTTGGCTTACTTAGAGCTGGTGTGTAACCCATATAACTGTTTAAAGAAAGAAATACACACAGGAAACCAAAAGCATTAGCATGTTTCCTTGCTTTCGACTTCTTTAAATTTATTGTATACAACTGAAAAGCGTTTTACAATTACACCAAAGACAATGTATTGACAAAGATGCCCCTACTTGACTGGCCCCGTAGCTCAGTCGGTGGAGCACCTGCCTGCTAGGGATCCCGGGTTCAATTCCCGGCGGTGGGGTTGGGGATTTTTCTCCGACCAAGGTAATTCCCCATCTTCCCCAGAGTCTGGAAGTATGAATGAGAGTGTGAATGTGTGCGTGATCTAATGATTAACAACCAAAGATAACGAGTTAACACCTTCAGTATATTCCAAAAGGAGAACGGCCGCCGATATGACCATAGTAGTTAAAGGGGGAAAAAGTTAATACTTGAGTTAAGCTCGTGTATGTTCTAGTATATGATTAACAGTAATTACAGAAAGACGGAAGATACGTCTTATTGGACTTCTCCTAAATTTGTATATCGTATAATTGAAATCCAACACCATTATACTTAATTTAACATAGGCTTATTGTTGCATCAAATAAATGATGATATTTCATATGTAACACCTCCAGCAAATTACATAATGTAGATCCTGTCGGTTACTAGACACGTTTTCTAAACAGCGTACATTTACTGAGAGGTCTCCAGGAACAACAAGTCCCTCCAATGTGGTCAGATGTATAACTAATGTTAGAAGATGACCGGAATGGGAATCAATAACCATCATATAGAGGATAGCGAACGTTACTATTATGCCATCCCGTTATCCTTGATTGCTCCGGCTGCAACATCCTGCAATATCACAATAACAATAATAGGTTCTCTTGGTCCTAATACAATTAGTTCAATGCAACATTCGCCTACATTTCACTTAAAGATCATTACTTTTTATATGGTAAAATTAAACAGATATTTCGAGTGGGATATTCGAAAGTAATAAAATCTCAGCTGCACAGATCTAATACGGCAAGCATCAAAATTAATAAATACAAGGCGTTACTTAAACTTGTATACTAGGAGACCGATGGGAAAATAGTAACCAAAGTCTGGCGACTTTTCTTGAATCTGAAAATGCATGACAACGGTAACTACACAGCTTCAAAGCTTAACATTATCCAGAACGGAGTATTTGAACCCTACCAGTATTTAGCGGGCCATACTGCATTCATTTGCTGGAGGAACCAAGCAGTCCTAAAAGGGAAGAAAGTAAGCTATAACGCGTCATACCGGCGGACTCAAACTTCTGACTGACACTAAAATGTGGAAACGTGCTGGTTGCAGTAAATCTCATGTATTTCAGGACACTGTGAAGCGACGAGTAATTGCTAAGGGTAGTGACATTTAGCACTTTTAAATCAGAAATTTAGCATTTTTATTTATACTTTTAGCATTTTATAGCATTTATACATTTGCAATTTAGCATTTTATATCATTTTAAAAAGTTTAATTGGCGTTAATTTTTTAAATGATGAACATTAGCATCTAAAGCACATTTATGGAGTGTTATTAACGGAAGCGAGTTAAAAGTGCATAAAGTGTCAGTTTATTTTACATTAATATAGGTTACAGCAATACACAGAAACATAGAACAAGTTTAAATGCATACTGATGTAAAACTAGCGAAATAAAAAGAAAATGCACAAAATTTGTCTCGCACTTACTGATGTGGTCTACGCATAGAATGAATGAAAGTTGCGTATAAAACCGAACAGAACTATGAACATCGGAACTTTGGCAACTGAGAACTGCAACTGGAATGAACATGTGTTTATCACTTCCTTAAAGTTGGGATTGCTATTGGTTTTCAGAGACAAGGATTGAAATCTTCCGTTAACTGTTATGTGAAGATAGTTATGACAGTTATTAAGCGTCGTAAAGTGATTTCTTTTGTAAAACAACTGAATTCGCCTCAGTACTAAACATATCTAATATGGGTAATTGTGGTGGAACAATAGGCTAATTTATCGGGAAGGGTTGCTTTCCATATTCCAGAAGAGTGGTCACTTACTCTATAACTTTCTAAACATGTAAATGTTATACAGACTCTTCAGTTAAAGCTTCCAGAAGAAAAAGCTGAAACAGGAACTTTGGTCCTTGGATCAATTATGCATTTAATTATGTAATGTTTCATAAGTATACATAAATTTGAGAACTGTAACTATCTATGTTTGTGAAAGTGAGATTGGATGTATTTAATGTAAAATTTGTAATGCGAACCTGGGCAGAAATATGTGAGAAACATTGCACTCCCGGGTGACAGTCTAGAAAGAGCGGATGTTCGAGAATAGAGTGGAATGCTAGCTATTTTGCGGTACCGTTACACAGGTCAAGTCAGTGTTTTCCTTGTGACACCGTGCTGTGTATAAAAGAGGGTAGAAACCTCCATTCAGCCCTCATTGCTAATTTCAGTCAAGTGTATTATATGCATCCGTCTGGTGTGTCCTCGTGCCGCGTCCAGTAAAATGTATTATAAAATGTCCGCCGAAAGTGCAGCCATATGAAGGTGCCCGTGTTCCACACAAGTGTAAGGAAAAATTAAAGCAGTTCAGAGATTATCGGAAGTTTGTGTTGTCCGAACCTTAACAACCTGAGAAAACAAAAAGAGTTCATGCAGGAGTCAGCAGCCAGAGCTAAGGGTGAAGCAAGCAGCTGACGACGACGTAGAGATCGAGAAAGTTGTCCTGATGTCGAACCCAGATACGTACAGCCGTGAGGTGAGAGAAAGTACTGCCGCAAAGCATTGGGAAAAAGTAATTACTTGGAAAAAATCTTCGATTTAGCACTTATATCACATTTTCAGCCAATTTTCGCACTTTATCGTGCTATATCGTATTTGCGAAAAATCACCACCCCTATTAATTGCATTTTATTATGAAAGGATTTAAAACAGAAAGACATGTAAACAATACACACATTCTTTGACATCTTGAGAATTAAATCCGGCATAACTTAGTGAAAACAGAAAAAGAGTTCCAGAAGTTGTTTCAGAATTCTCTAGAGCGCTAGGAATTATGCATCCAGAAAGAATGGGCACGATTTTCATCATATGCCTTGAAAGAAGGCTGGGTTCAACATGCATTTTGTTATTGCCTCTACTTGAGCATTATTTTAATGGCGCAGTAGACCTAATCTCCGACATTCACCGTACATAAGTATTTGAAATCATGCGAGAGCGCGTTCTAATAAATACGTTCTAAATACCTGAGAATGATCTGCACTGTGTGCGTCCGTATTACAGACCTAAACATCACTAACTCCCAACCGCTGGGATTACACATTCTGGAATGGAATGTAACACCATGTCATTCTCTGGAATATTCAAGTAAACGGTTGGAAAACTAGCGCGTACAGAGTACTAAATGGCATAATGCCGACTGAAAAAAAAAAACCTTGTTCCACTGTAAAATAATCAGTTCCCCAACTGCAGTGACAGTGGTTATGTTCATACAACATCATGCTTTAAAGGAAGTATCATCACTAGTCAACTAAAATTAAATTGAACAACGCTTACAAACAAAAGCAGCCTGTGTTCAGTTTGGGGTTATAACAGGCAATATGTACTATATCTGAATAGAGGAGTATTTAACAATTTCAGATCTGGATAGCGATAATGCGCATTGTCAACTTTGTTGCACTGTAAAATAGATAACTATAGATTTGAAACGATTTAAATGATTATTTAAATCTATTTAATAATTCAAATAAGTAAAACTAATTATTTAGGATAGGTATTGAATAAAGGTTTTGAAAAGCTATTATATAAAATTTATGAAGAGAGGTATAAGAGTTAAATGATGTTGATTTGTCGTGATGGCAACGGCAAAAAGACTATATAAGCACCTGGTCTGGAAGTGATTCCTTCTTCTTCATTTAACTTCCGTGGTGAAAGGACGTGTGACTAAGTCCGCAAATAGACGCTCATGTGCAAAGGCTATTTTTGTATGTAAGATTATATGTATTAGTATATTTTACTTGGTGTTACAGAGAAGTGATTATTGGTGAATAGTTAAAAGGATTGCACTAGAGAATGCTGATATCGATTGATTTATGTTAGAAAAAAGTTGCATCCTTAATAAATCTCAGAGTTTGGAGATTCTTTGGAAAAATTATAAATAATATTTTATTTAAACAACATTATCCTTCCATATCCGTGAACATCCCTGAAAAGAAGAGTCCATGCAAATACCAGAGCAGCCGAGAAACGACTAGACCGAACTCCGAGAACTTCGAAGAAGTCCATCATCACCCAAATTCTTTCTACACCCCACATTGGAATATATATTTTTATGTTCCAAATGACGCTGCAACGTGGGACTCGAATAGGATGCGACAGGATAATCTACATGGATGAGTAGTGTAACGGGAACGGAAGAAAGAAGACGACGACGTAAGTAGGAGAATCACCGGAGGAATAGGGAAAGAAGAGTGAAGAGACTTTCTACAATAAAGTAAGGTGTCATAAATCTTAATATTTAATGCTACTGAGATGTCAGAAAATAGTTAAAAAGATGGCGAGTAGAAAAGAAATAACAGTGGAAGGAGAGGCAGAAGGTGCAGATACCAGAGCAGCCGAGGAACGACTAGACCGAACTCGGAGAACGTCGAAGAAGTCCATCATCACCCAAATACTTTCTACACCCCACATTGGAATATATATTTTTTTGTTCCAAATGTATCAGAGATTTGTGGAGATTAATACTTCCCTTTACCTTATATATGAAGCAATTTGTGTTTGTTAATTAGTTGCTGCTATGGTACTCAAATGTGGTGTATACAGAACTAAACATGTTATTTACACTTCCTCATAAAGGCGTTGAGAATCGCAATTTGGTTTCGTTACCCTTGTATTATGTATAAGAATTCTGCCATTGATACTGTACCCAGAGCAAGATGGCTACGCCGTAACATACGAGCCTCGTATTCGATACGTTCTAGGTTAGATTCTTCTCAAAAACCCACTGTAATCTTTGGTCTTCGTGATTCTTTCTGGTTTCACTTTAGCCATTTTATACCATTCCCTTCTCATCTTTTAGGTGGCTTCTAGTCGGTGGCTTCGGACAAATGACGCGATTTCTTGCTTAAAGGAAACAATAATTTCCATGACATTGGTGGCTGCTTAGTCAGTAGCACAGCAGTAAGGTGGGTCTTCAAAATTAGATTTCTTGAACTTTCCGAAGTTCCTGAGGCCCATCCGACTGCTTCTGTGGTCATCGGACTTCATTCCTTCCTCTTGGGACAGGGGTAGTAATCCAAAAGATCTAAATAGAAATTTCTTCTGTTATTGTATTACAATGTGTAATGTACTTGGTACCTTGTCCCATATTCTTCATATCTCTATACTTCTGCGTTCACATTCAATGAAGGTACCTTGATCACAATTATCAAAATGTCACAGGAAGTTCTATGAAATTATCATACTTGCCAACTGAATCAAACTCTCGCCTTTGACTTGTAATAATATTTATTCCGTATACAAAATGAGAGCAAGCTTCACTATAGTCCCATTTTAATATACTGCAGATTGGATGTAGTAGTTTAAAATATAACCAATTTAGTATATCATTCAAAATGTTGGTATCGAAATCAGAATGCCTCATTTGGATGTGAGAAACCTTATTGGAGTATTTAGTAGTTAGAATTACAAATGAATATTGTCTGTTATATATTGCCTATTTGAGACAAGCACAATGTTTACACACCACCTCTCTAATAGGCAATGGCTAAGTACCATTTGCTCGGATTCTTATAAAAGATTTTAAAATTGGGTTGTGTGTAGTACTGTCTAGCTTCCTGATTTAACTGTCTCCATGCATAGGGATATGACATCGATTCCTAGGAAGGCTCGAAATATCTACTGTAACAGAAGTTTCTAGATATCGACCTTCATATTTAGTAACAATTTCGCCAATTTAACTAAGTTCAAATTTTTCGAAGAGTAGACTCAGAAGCCTATCACAACTTAACATAAGTTAGAAGCACGAAAAGTATAAAATACTGTAGTACTGCAAAGTATCCTGCTCAATTCTACCCCCTCTCTCCGTTTATTATTTATGAAATTCTATTTTGGAGACAGTTTAATAAAAATACACTTGTTACGAAATCGGAGATACATTATTCCTTCTCTTCATTTACGTAGCCCTTCCTGTAACTTTCTTTCGTCGACTAGATTATTTTGACTTTAGAAAAAATCATTTCGTGACTAGTTGACTTTTGCTGTTGGCTTGTTTCTCTACCACGTGCATAGTATACCATTATTTTTGAAAGCAGGTTTTCCTAAGGCACTTCAGACTAAGAGGACTCTGTGCTTCCTGTTTTCTAAACTGTAGATCTATATCTACATTTTCAATTGGGTGTTGTATTTGTCTCACTGGTTTTCAGTTGTCCATAAGCTCTAAGCATCTTGTAACTTTACCGCTCTGTGGCCTCGCATTTCAATTAAACATGCTTATCTGTTTCGACTCGTAGACAGATGATAATGTGAGCTCCTTTTTAATTAGTCCTATAGGTTTCAGATAAGTTCTGAATTTGTCAGGTCCAGATATAAAATGAATAACTCGTTTATGTAAATTGTATAGAAACTAATGCATTCCACTAAAAAAGTCCACTACCAAAATTTCATTGCAAACATACGTTTTGAAGTCTGCTCAATCTAAAAAGGAACGCCTTCTTAGAACAGGGTTAAAAATATTAGGGTTAAAAAAAATTTAGTTTCCAAAAAAAAAAAAAAAAAAAAAAAAAAAAAATCTTAAGATTTGGATTAAAATAGTATATGTATAAAACAGTGGTAAGAAAAGTGTATCTTGAATTTTCTGTGTATTACTTTTATATAGTTGGTAAACCTGATGAAACCTGTTTCCAGCTCATTCAAATATATACTAAGACAAATATATGTATTCATATTGTGGAGTTCGCCCTTTTTGGTGCTATTACTTATTTGTTTGAATTTTCCAATATTTCCACAATTCTCAAGTGACGGTCCATTTACAACCAATTCTTCAAGATAACACAGATTTGAAATCTGCAAAAACAGAAAGTGACAAGAAAAAAAGTCAATGTCAGTCCTATCAGTGACATAACAAAAATGTAGATTTTTCGTGTAACTTGAAGCTGTAAAATCATTGTTATCAGAGCTATGCATTTGATTCCCTGTGGTCGAACTAATCTTACTGGTACTACCGCACTGCCCGCTGTAACAGTGGACGACTTTGCCTGGTCACACAAGAGAACATTTCGACGAATTCCTCCCTAATACTCGCGGTGCTGTGGCTTTGAACTTGCAACGGTTGAATGTGTAATGCGGGCGTGACATAAAATGGAAGATTCCTAGGATCCTATGCATTAAGGACATCACAGGGATAACACTATAGAGGATACAAAGAAGGTTTTGGCGACATTGCCAATCCAATGCTTTCTGAAAGTCATGTAAAACTGTGCCCTAAAACTGAAGAAGCTTTGACATTCTGAAGCCAGCATATGTAACCCCAACAAGGACTTTGAAGTGGGTATGGCTTTCCCATTTTGGTTTTGTTGCTGTTGTTTTTCTTCTGTATGTTTTCTTTTCTTTTAGCTTCTAATATTAGAAAGTCAACAAAGTCATCGCTTTATTTTCACGAATGTAAATACTGGTATCTCACGGACAACTGATATATTTCAATCCTTTTGAAATTTGTACACTTGGTATTAAAGAAGTTTCAAAAAGAACGATTTTACTCTAAAAACTTCAAGTTAAACCGTCAAAAGAAAATAAAAAATATGTTTATAGACCGAGATTCGAACTCGGGGACCTCTTGAACGTGAGGCAGGCACGTTCAAGAGCTCCCGAGTTCGAATCTCGGTCAGGGTGAGTTACCTAGATAAGGTTTTTCCGGGGTTTTCCCTTATCCTTCAAGACGAATGTCAGGTAACTCTAAGCTCAATTGACCCTGGACTCATTTGCGCATCATTTCACCCAATTCATTCACCGTCCGATATAAGTTAACGTTGGAGCGGACGTAAATGAAGAAAAAAAGTGCTGCATTTAGATTATAAGTATAGTATACTGAAAAATCATAAGGTACTTTATGCATCTTATTCATCTGTCTCGCAGTATGTATGCCAGTAAATTTATCAATCCTCTTCTGTCTTTAAACAGCGACAGTAAAGCTTACTGGATACCAAAAATGAAGAAAATAATTATATATATTAATATACTAGGGACTGCGAAGTATAAACTAAACATGAAGCATACCTTCGCTCTCATAAAAGCGTATGAGAGCATTTGAAGAAATAAGATCCTAACCCAGTTTCTTTTATATCTTCCATAGCATTTAAATAAATACATGCTCTAAAAGTATAAGCTTCCTAGTGAATTTAGTCAGCAGAAACAAATTATATCACGCTTAAGGAACGTATAATTTGTGTATGTTGTGATTTAATATTGCAATATCATTGTATTATACCAGTGCATAACTTTAAAAATTGCTGCATGCCAGAGAGTTCGGTCGTGACCTGCAGCGCATTTACACACAGGCGATGCGGGGTCTAGCCTCAGTCTCGAGCTTGAGTCTTCTCTAAGAGTATGCGTGAACGTGTGGGACTAAGGATGGTAGTGATGACACTGGAATTCAAGTTTAAGACTTGTTTAAGGATATCCATCTGTGGAAATATTAAAATCTACAATTTTGCTTGGATTGACTTAAAAATTTAACACAATTAATGTGGTATTAACAATAGTTCACAGACCAATTTTCAGATCTTTGTCCAAAATGTTCTTGTGATATTAATATATTTATAGTTTAGATATATATATATTTAGTGTTCTACTGCAATTTCAGTTTCATAAAAATAATACCTTGCTGCTATACTTATAAATGCATAAATAGTAAATTTATAAGATGAAATTTTAATCTGAAGCTTTCTGAATTCTCCTTTAATTAATTTTTAATATTTGCTTGCGAAATATGTGCCCTGTTATTTAATTGCACAAACACTGGTGACATTATAAAAAGTCATCTCGTCAATTTCCTTTGGTACTGTTTTTATCCAAGCACAAAAATGTTCAAGCTTCTAATTTGAAAGCTGCATCGTGTGGAAAAATTTATATTCTGAAAAGCACTGAAAATTAAAAGGACGATAAAATCACCAAAATATGTGACGAAGCTCTGTGCCCACTTACAGTGACCCACCTAAATAGTCATATGCCACAATTTTACATAGCCGCATGACATTAAAAATAGTAGGAAATTGAAATACTCCGATTACTCTATTTAGGTAATTAGGCAAAACAATTTTTTGTCATTCTTTACGCTTTTGACCCAATTTTACAGAGGGATATCCTTAATGACTGGTTGTTTATAATTAAATAAATCGCGAAGTTACCGAACAAGGGACACCAATCTATATTACGGTCCGGAATTACCATATGTGAAGCGCATATTACGCGATAACACGTAATTCGTCATTTGCACAGAAACAAATACTTTTCCGAGGCACGTCTTACTTCCTGGACGGACCGTCCTGCTGTGTTTGGGAGATTCCTTTCACGAAAGTGTATTATTCACACCAAGAATTTTCTTAACATTTGGTCCTTTTGTATCTTTTGTTCCGGTGATCAGATACTAAGGAAGGGTCCAAGAACGCCTCTTGTCAAGTGTCGACCACATGTACCGCTCCCGGAGATGGCACCCCTATCTGTGCACTTCTAACCCCACAAACATACTTTTATACATTTAACACATATTCCCACTGTTCATATGTAAATTATTCATTTACTGAATCCCTAATTTCGGTATCAAGGTTAAAGTTAAACTCTGTTAAACACTATATTAAAGTAAAAAGGTATGTCTGCTACGTGAAACATGTTCTAAACAATCTTCATTATATAATATTACTAAGGTTTGAAGAAAAATGTTTAGTCATTGGTAATCTAACATAATAAGAATATAATTTTGTGTAATAAACTACTCCATGGGTGGTATGATGAATTTACTGCATTTTGTACTATTTAATTCACAGAAAAAAATAATATTCATTTATTAATTTGGTTTGTTTCTTGAAATGGTTCAGGAATATAATCAACATGCATTCTCTTTATTTATTTTTTCTCCTTTTTAAAAATATTTACCTGAAACGCCTACACTATTCTACATACGAGTGTATAGAGTATATACAAGTTTGATTTTCGCTCAAGATCTTAAATATATGTATACTACTTCCAAGTCACTCTTTTCATTTTAAGTTTGTGTATTATGTAACTTCTTGTTTCTTAGTTAATAAGAGAGTTCATTTACTTAAAACAGTGAGGTGTAGTCATGGCTGCAAAAGGTTCATGTTACCTTCCTGAGCGTCTTGTCTATCTCTTCTACTGATTTCTACACATTTATTCTGTAATTTGAACAATTTGCCAACATAATAATCTTTCATGTTTAATATTATTTATGACATAGCTAAAATGACTTACCTCTTCTTGTATTTGATTACAATCTTCGAAATTATGTTATTTTTACCTTTGCAGCACATAATTTAGACTTACAAATTTGATTAAGCCTAAAGATTGATTTTCTGCTGGCTTATACATTGATATCAAGTAACCAGTCTTAAAGAAATAAAAGTTCAACTATCCGTCATCAAATACATATTGCTTCTTTTGGACCCTATTATTCATTTTCTGAGTTGCATTTTTTCTGTATTTATAAATGAATTCAGAGCTTGACTTGTCATGCAACAGAAAAGTCATTTGTTTGATTTGACAGTCAGCCACCACTTTACTTCTAAATATTATAATAAGCTCTCTTTCATTAAATTCACCTTGGTAGTACTTGACCTCTTTGAGCTCTTCCCCACTAGATGAGCGGAGTATAATACTCTCTTTGCACTTCGGGTCAATGAACAGAACATAATGTCCTCTAGAACAATGGCATCACTGGACAGGATTTACAAGTATTATCTAGTTACACCGTGTACTACTAAATTCAAGCAAAAGAGAGGGTGTTCCCTTTTCCATAGGTGTATATGCAATAAAGATGAAGCTTACAAAACGTCTCCAATATTTAGTATATTGAACATAATATCCATTAATATATTTCACCTATATTCTCTTACTATATTTTATCTCTTTGTTCCTCGTAGGGCCCTTCTATTCTAATTTATCTAATCAAATTTATAGACTTCCTGCATAATAAGGCAGAGCTCCACGTTTAACTTTAAAGTCCCGCGTGAATATACATTACATTATATTACATAATATTACGACTTTGCGACATTAGCCTTTTGGACACATGTTGCGGAAAAATATCGTTAGCCTGCAATACAGTGTACTGTGGCTTCAGAATTGTTCAAAACTATGTTTAATGGCACTGGGAGGTCGATAGGTTAAAAATAACATTGTTTTTAATGTTAAAAATTATATAATTCTTCAGCTTTAAAATGATATATAACATAGGTTGTCAGCTGGTACTAAAGTCCTTTAATTCGTCAATTTAAAGATGGCGGCGTAATGATACGCCCACTTCCTGAGCGTGGTACTTAATCTTTGATCATGATTTCCCAAAACCTTGATTTTTCATACTTTAGGTGCATATTTCTCAAAAACTATAAAAGATATTGACACAAAATTTTTAGTGGTTATTTGTCAATGCACCTTGAACACATTCGGCTAACATTTATATTCATGTGATTTATAAAATGGATGAAAACAAATATTCAGTCCTTGAAAATACTATCTTTTTTTACTCAAGACTAATTAATTTTTCATGTGCATAGTATAAACTACATGTGATTTTCATTTAGCCGATATTATAAAACTGTATCTTAGGTTATTTAGGATAAAACTTGGTGCATACATTTTTAAATTCCTACAAGTAAAGTGCATCTGATATTAGGGTGCAATATTTTTTTTCAGGACACACTATGTGATTTATGCCCCTTTTGCATGGATCTATGTGAACGTAATTTAAATATTATACAGTAGTTAAATGCACACATTCTTATACAATAATCATACCGAATTTTAAGTCATGTTTAGTTTTCTATATATTCAAATTTTAATATTGGTAAAAATTAGCCTTGTCTGGGTAAAAATAACCCTCCAGTGTTCCCAAGAACAACATTCATGAAAATTGGGGAGAAGGTAACACATTTAGTTTTTGATTCTTAATTTATAATTAATTACGATTATTATTTACTTCTCCATATATGTGTTTTGTTATCCAAGTAACAGTGAACTGTGTGATAGTTTAATTAAATCTGATCCAAGACCTTTTTTTTTTTTTTTTTTTTTTTTTTGCTTGTTCCATTTATACCCCGCCGTTAACTACTATGGTCATATCGGCGGCCGTTCTCCTTTGGAACACTGAGGGTGTTAACTCGTGAACTTTGGGTTTATTTATCATTACATCACGCACACATTCACACTATCATTCATACTTGCAGACTCTGGGGAAGATGGGGAATTATCTTGGTCGGAGAAAAATCCCCACCCCCACCGCCGGGAATCGAACCCGGGACCCCTGGCACGGTAGGCAAGTGCTCTACCGACTGAGCTACGGGGCAAGCCCGAATTAAATATTGTTATAGGCTGCAGAGAGCTTTTAGCGCTTAATTATGTATTTTTGTTTCAATCAAGACGAAGGTACTAACCTATGATTTCCAAAAATAATTTAAAGTCGTACTACATTGGGAGACCTCCAGAGAATGTTCTGAATGTTTTTAGTTTATTAGAAGTGCTCATACACGGTTAGCTTGGGTTTGTTAACGTACCGAAGCAGAATTTTGGCTGAGATAGGATGTCGGAATTTTAAATAATTTTATCTGAATAAGGCTTCAATGTTTACAATGCTTCTTACAATACAGTTTTTCTTGTGTTGAACTTTTGGAAAATGTATGTCCAAAAGTATAAAAATTTGCTAAGTAATTAACTAACATATTATTTTATTACACGAAGATCACCAGACACGGTAACTCCATAACCAGGAGTTAGACTTCCTTTACCACATTACCTAACCTCCAGAGATTCCGGAAATATGAATACCAGAGGGAATGTGATCATATTGAAAATTCAATAAAATTCAGATTAGTAAAACCAAAAATTGAAAGAATGAAATATAATCGTAGGATTTATTCTGCCATTCCACTACAAATATTATTACAATAACTTCTTCTTCCATATGCTATATATTTATCGGGAGAAAGAAGTAGAATTTTATGCAATATGTTTTTCGCATTTTGGGGAATAAAGGAATGTGGTATACTTAAGCGATAGACAAATATTAAAAAGTTAGTCGCTGGATTTGAAATTGGATCATAAGGAGAAAACATTAGCGTGTCTGCCTCACGTTCAAGAGGTCCCGAGTTCGAATCTCGGTTAGGGTGAGTTATCTGGATAAGGTTTTTCCGGGGTTTTCCCTTATCCTGAAAGACGAATGTCTGATAACTCCAAGCTCTATGGATCGTGGGCCATTACACTCATTCCATTCCTCGTCCGATATGACTTAATGTTGGAGGACGTAAATTAAAAAAGAAAAAAGAGGAAAAAGCATCCAATGCTTTACACTTGTGTGACTTCTACTGATTGTGTATATTGTTCTTACGAACTTATTCCTTTGTCTACTGCATTTTACTCAAGATAAATGTTTAAACCAGTTATCTACAAATTATCTTATTGCATATTTCCTTGTTCACAAAAATAGATTAACAAAACACAAAAGGATTTAAGCGATAGTGAAATCTTTAAAGTACATCACCTGTATAATTGCTTTGAACTTCGTTCTCCTTGTATGGCCGAGGAAGAAAGGAAACTTTATTAATGAATATATCAGTAATGATTCAAGATACAACACATTTATTTGACAATATCTCAAAATATAGGATTGCCAAACGCCTAGATTCCCCAGCTATGCCAAATGATCCAGGATAAATGGACTTCAGATGCCACTCCCCGATAATTTAAGATACAGTTACATCTTCAATTAAATGTCTCACACATTCATGCAAGATTATTAGCCAGTTTTTGAAGGAAAAAATGCTCAACGTTTTCCAAAAATGTTTCTGTAAAAGGGGTAGTTGGTTTGCAGAAATTTTCTCTAAGTATATCACACTGCTTAAATGCAGATGATTTTAACAGTAGTATTCAAGCTACTTTTATTATTCCTTATGCTATAACCAGAGGAAGACAGCTTCGAAAGTTGTGACGTATTTTAGCCGAGAGCGAGGCCTGCAGTGCGTGTGACGTCAGGCAAGAGCCGTATAGTACCAAATTGTCTATATAAATGGCACTGAAAGTACAGAATCTGAGGGTTCAGTCAGGCGTAGTACACTCGATGACATCAATGCAGCTGCTACGTACCTAATGGAAGTATTACATTTACAATATAACGGTTTATTGAAGGACAAATATACACACAAGAAAGACTTGGCTGATTTTTACAAGAATGTCCCCCAAACCAGATTTCCGATGTTGTATTTAGTTGCCGCACGGACATGTTTGGCTCGACATATGTATGCAAACAAATTTTCTTATGAAATTAGTTAAGTCCAAACCCCGAAGTACCTTGTCGGTTCACAATCTAACATGCAGCCTTCGATTACAAATTTCCCAGACATTATATCCTGACAGTGGTAAACTAGATAAAGAAAAAAGAATCAGAAAGGGGCGGAAAATATCCACGTAATTCTGTTCTGAATGAGTCTCCTCTAATTTGCTGAGAAAATTACTTTATGTTTTATTTTAATTACTTTATAACATGCCTGACCTTCAGATAAACTACGAGTTGAAGTTTTATTTATTTTCTCATAGCACAGAGCCAAAATGTAATTGTTTATAAACTGTGACCAATTGTGTAATTAAAGCAGTAGGCATTAATATTTCAACACCCAAGATGTAAGCTGTACATATTATTAATACCCGATACGTTTCCTGTCTTTCCTACGGTGTTGGAATTCCAACACATGAAACTATTTACTTCCTACTGGGCAGCAGAAATCAGCGCTGTGACGTCACACGCTAACCTGCCTTTTGTTCGGGAGCATATTTGGCGGTTAGAGCTGACGGAGCTGACGTCACACCGCTACTACTTGTCTTCCCCTGCGATATACAAACAGATGGCGACGTGCGGAGTGCACACAAACGTTCCGTACCGCACCTATGGTCCTTCTTCTAAAAATGCTCTTTTTATTTATTCACCGAAACCAAAAATGTGTTATTTCCACTGAAATACCAGATCCAAATTTGTGATAATGCTACAATGTTTCTAACATAATTTGTAGAAAATGTAAGAAATAAGGGTGTTTGGAATGGGGTTTAAGGAAACAGCAATATCTGTCAAATACCTTGCACTAAATTCAAGGAATGGTATGTTCTAAAAGTCACTTTAGACATGAATGGCTTGTACTTAAATAACTTGAAGGTATACTTTGAAATCATCAGAATATCATTTCACAAAACTGGAAAATGCTTTGGAACATGCTTGCTTTCCTAATGGTGTACTTTCTTGATGAAATAAATAGAACATGGAGACTAATAATTGTGAAAGATTTCAAAGTAATAGAGTTAGAAGTCGTAAAGAAACGATTTACTCGAACATGAATCTAAAAGACGTAGACAAAGATTCAATTAAACGAAGCTATTACTGCGAACTGATACCCTTGACAAATGTAGCTGTAAAGCAAGCAATGTATATTAAAATTGTTGGTTTATATCTACTTACGGAGAAAGTGCATCAAGAAGGCCAATGAAACAATGAATGGAATACTGCGGTCTAGCAAGGTCTGAGTAATACTTTATGGACGACATCCCATGAACTGCAATAAAAGAAGAGCAGATAAAGGAAAACGAAGTCGAAATAAGAAAATAAAGAAGGGCTGTTTTATCGTGCCAAAAGCCAGTTTTGCTACTATTGCTTGCTGGAGGTTCTTCTCTGTTCAAACCCAATAACGAGTTAGAGATATATTAAACTTGCGATAAGATAAAACGTGTACAATTTGGCATTTTCCCCTTAACTAAGAAGAGAGGTAGTTGGAGCAACAGGAAGATGTTGACATAGCAACTGTAAGCATCTTGACCTGGCTAACTTATTATATGTGGCATATGCACTGCGTTAATTAAAAACTTTCATCCACGCTCACATGCAGCAAGCATTGCCTCCACATTTTTTATCTGAATAGCCCTACGACATGTATCCGGTTCTCCCGGACTGTACCGTTACATTTAATTAAATGTTTCATCTAAAATCCCTATTTTGATATGAATGTATAACCAGGCGTTATATTTTGGTGACAGGACAAAGTAATTATATAGAGTTTGCTATTAAATTTTGGCTCGACCGCAGACTTAGAGATTTATACATAAATTTAATTCTTTACATAAACCAAAGTTAGCGTTGTGCTGCTTTAGGATTTCCATTTGTCTGCCAATAGTGTAGAAGTGAATATATGTATAATATGATATATACTATAAATGTTAACCTCATCCTCCCAGATCAGTTCTAAGTGCATAATTCATAGTGCATAGTGCATGTTTTCTTATGTTGCCCATTTTGATTATGCTGTTAACAATCTAAAAGCTGTTTATACCATTGGTGCAAGTTTTATATACTTCTCGGTAATATTGTATCCATAGATCTTTAAGTTATTCCCGAGAAGGACTTACTCAAATAAATTGCCTTAACTGGTATTCGAACTCGGGATCTCAATGTGAGGTGGTCACGATACTTCTATACCACAAAGGTGGACAAAGACTGGTGATAGCTAGTTATATTACTTTGAAATCCTATTATACTAGAAGAGAGATTCTTGCTTTTTTGGGAATTAAAATAGGTTTAGAGAAAACAACTTGGATTAGTGTCATATAATTGAAATAAAAAAAAAAATTATCATTAATAGTGGTTGGCGATTTCCTCCAAAACTAATAGGAACATATGTAGCCTGCTGTTTAAATTGTGTATTAACCCTTTTAGCACAATTGCTTTTTAGGTATTATATACCACTGAAGACAAATTTTAAACAGATGTTGCAGCAGCGACGCGCAGAAAGGTTCGGCACGGAAAGATAACGGACGGATAGTGTATCACGGAGATAAAGAGCTTGCCTAAGCAGATAAACATAGCGCGGAGATAAAAAGGTCTGCGGAAACAAATGAAGAGATAAATGGAACATTCTAGTGACATCTTGATTGATAGAGGACCTTCTGTTTCCTGTTTGTTTGAAAACAGTCTAGAATTATCAATGCAGGTATATTTAAGAGATTGTGACACGCCAGCAAGCAGTCGTAAACAGTGGAAAACAGGAGCTGTAACAGGAGTTATTATAAGCAGTGCAAATAGACTAAGATCTTTGTTGTGGTAAACGACTTTGGTAGATTTTAATTGTGTATGTGACGTAATTCTGCTACTGTGAGGATAACCTCTGCTACTGTGAGGATAATCTAAAGTGTATTTCTACGGAAATAAAGAACATTTTGAAATTATGCAACTTGGACTTTTAATTCTATGAACCCACAGAGTCATAGTATGATAGCTTTTTGCATTCCGGTTCCTAAGGCCAGGTTGTCTTCAGTCTCTGACATCACACAGAACCTGCATTAAACGTGTTTCTAGCGAATTGGTCCGCTATTCACTGCGCATGGTGAGTGGCCCGCTGTGGTACTTTGCCACTCAGAGCCACGTATGGCATCACTGTAATACAAATCCACTTAAGCTCTGTGCTACCAACACGCCTCTACTGTCAAACAAGAAAAACACAAAGGTGGGACTCCACAGACAGGCCAGAGATCCTTGCAGGAGTTGGTAATGCGCATCAGTCAATTCACTTCTATTCTTATTCTCCGTTCAGAGCTACTGCACTAGTGAGCTTTCGAAATATTCTCTTGGGTGTAATACGATGCCCTACTACGTCCATACACTCGCTAAAGATGGACAAATGAAGCCTTAAACACTATTAACAATCCCCCAAATAGGAGTGGCAGTGGAAGTTCATGTCGACTGTTAGTGCTCATGGATGTTTTAGTCACTATCTCAACACCTACTCAAATATGACGAATGAGAAAGCGGACATCTGCAATTGTAGATAACTTAAGTCGTCCGTCCTTACTACTTTTGGATGAATTTGTCTTGGAAATAACGGTTCTCATTCGATCATACAATGGCAAAGCATGACATGAAAAGTTAGGTATTGATAATATAAAATTACTTATAGAAAAACTGTCAAGGAACATCATGAATAAACTAGAATTAATTACCTCATTGTCTGGAGGAATCACTTTACCTGCATATAATACCAGTCTGCATGTCTTCTGTTCAGCTGTTGCTTAAATTACAAACATGTTTAATTAATGGGCGTATGCTTATACATGCTGAAGCACATTGCAATAACAGTTTCTAACAGGCGGTATCTTTCTGAGTCTGGTTGTTATGGACACACCATAGAGAACCTTTTGCTTATTTACAACAAGTAAGACCTTCGTTTACGTTTTGCAGAGGGAACTGTAATTTATACTGGCATAAAGAAAGAAAACATCGTCATTGCTCACATTTGAAAGAAAATTAAGAAGTTAACCACAGCTTTTACCCGAAAAATCAAGTTTATCTTAGGCTTATACTAAGAAAAACCCCGTGGGGGAGGGGATCTGTCCCCTTCAGCTGCTGTGATGCGAGCGCTGCGGACCCCTAGCACTCGTGTACCTTTGACGTTACTAGAGGAACCTCGGGTCGAAATGCCGAACCCTTCCCTGAATGCCTGAATGGGAGTTGTTCGGACTGGGTTGGACTCGAGGGGGGCAGTGGTTCCCGATATCCGTGGGAGATCAGGTACGTCTCCAGACGGGGTTGAGGGAAGTCATATATCCCGGCGTACTAGCCTCCATAGCTAGTAGAAGGTGTGCTAGATCACCAGGCGGCCCCACCGAGGTTGATCGGTAGCCTTCCCCTTTGGGGTTGGTGCACGTTATTGGCGTATTCACTTCCAACCCGCCTTGAGTCCACAGGACCAGATGGGGGGCTTGTTAGGCTCTAGGTCTTGCCCTAAGGAAAGCCCCACGGAGGCGCCGGGCACCCTTCTGTGACAGCTCGGTAACTCCCTAGTCGACAGAACAAAGAAATACTAAGATAAAAAACTTGGGTCACCTATTCCTTCCAACACGAATATCTGACAAAAAAATAGAACAATTAAAAATATTTATTACAGTTATAAAGGTAGCGAAATCAGTAAAATAAAAGACACAAATAATTTAACCAAATATGATTTTCACATGCATATTGTTTTCATTCAAATGGAAATCGTGTCTTAGTTCAGATCCAGGTAAATTTATCCAATATCAAGTCATATCGGACGATGAATGAAATGGGTGATATGATGTTCATATGAGCACGAGGTCCATAGAGCTTAGAGTTACCTGATATTTGTCTTTCAGGATAAGGGAAACCCCCGAAAAAAAACCTTATCCAGATAACTCAACCTGACCGAGATTCAAACTCAGGACCTTTTGAACGTGAGGCACACACGCTAGCATCTACGCTACCGAGGTGGGAAAACGATTGTTTTGGGTACTATATAGGTATATAAATTATATCCCTCCTATATCTTCCAATTCAATTTTAGTTACGGATACTGTTGATACGCTTTTAGCATTCTACCTCTGCACCTACTTCCCTTTGTATTAAAATACTAATAATAATACAAAAACAGGATACGAGACATCACCAAAAATATAAGTTTTCGGGCTCCCTGAATAAATTAGGGTGTTTAAAATGCTACTGTCTGTTAATGTATGTGTGTTTATGTACTTTGAGGAGATTCAGAGAGAAATATAACTGAAAACGAGGAAGGCAGTTCGATAACAAACTTGGTATTCAATTTCAACAACATCTACGAATCCGGCATGAAGAATTTCAGATATTCCTTATTACTAACTCAAATTTGCAAACACTTTGTCTTTTGCACTGAAAATTCCTGTATCTATATTTCGTGTTAATGGCAGTTGTTACGAAAGAAAAAGAAATGTGTTTAGGTTGGCAGGACAGTTAAAGCTATAATGTCAAGGACGTTTGTGTTTTGTTCTTTGGAAAAAGAAACATGTAAGTTTGGCTTGTAAGAAAATAAATGTTTTGTTAGTTTTTGCAGTGAAAGTTTAATTTGGTTAGTACTAGATCAGTGATTTAGTCCCTTAACGTAACAACAGTGAAGTCAATTTCAAATCCAATTCATAGCGACCCTCATTAAAAACTCTTTGTATAATAGAAAGTAGTAAAAGTCAGGTTACTGCAAAACGTCATCTTACATGAAATTACTGATCCTTTAAATCCAGCACTTTAGTGTTAAAACATTCGAAATAATCTTAGAACTGATACTTGGCAGGAAATGCATTCAGTGCTTCTACTTGGGGTTCTGTGCCGTGTTGAAACAGCGACCAAAATTCTAAGGTCCACCAAACCGGCATATAACTTGTGCATTTTGTATAATGCGATTAGCCTTTGGCGAAGCTTGAGCACGGCTGCCTGAATTTGTTCCGCTTATGAGTCGAAACATGACTTTGCAAATGAGATAAGGCGCACTGCTTCCGTCAAAATGCTGAAGATGGAGCACCGAAATCCAATTTTCCAGATACTTAATCCTGATGCGACTTAAACTGAACGTTATTGTATTGTTTCAATAGGCAGTCATGTCTGAAATAATTGTTTCGTTAATGAACGTACATTATTTTCCTCGGAAGAAATTAACTAGAGAAGAAAATCGAACTATAATCTCTTGTCAAAAATACAAAAGGTTTTACATTAAAATATAATGAGTATCTTATGGTTTCCTTTTCGCTGGAGATATTGTGTATGTAAGAAAGAAAACAATTAAAATTAAGCAGTCACTGATTATCTATAGTTACCTTTCCTTAAGTAAACGTTGCTCAATTTCTTCTCGGGCAGCAAGCCAGGTGAAAAGACGATTAGAAATCGACGTTTCGGGAGTGTCCATCGCTCCCATCAACAGGATATTTATTAAATATTATAACCAAAAATGAAACACTGGATATAACACAAATATAAACAAAGACAAAACACTATCAAAATTCACATTACTGAACAAAAGACTATTTTCAGTAAATTAAATGCCAGGTCAGGAGATGGCGTGAGTATAGAAAATTAATTGGGTCAAAGAAACGTAACTACTTAACTTGATTACATTGCCGCATTGATCTTCGCTTCTTAAATGACGTATTTCTATTTTAAGGCCGGTTTCCAAGAGGAGCTGAACTGAAATCCAGCATCACGGTTAAGTGTGCTCCTTTCAGAGGAAATGCCCAAAAGCCTCCTTAATTCTCCGCTCCAAGTAACTGTTGCATTTTGCCAAGATGGTCTTCTCCCAAAAATTGGCTCTATGGTCGTTATCAAAACAATGCTCTGTCAGTCCAGACTTCTCAGGTTGCATTACACGAATGCCCCGTTCATGTTCGATTATTCTAGTAGCGATGGTCCTTCCGGTTTGTCCTATATACCGTATCGCACATTCACAGGGAATGCGGCACACTCCCGGAACTTGGAAGTCCAGTTTGTCTTTCACCGGTCTCAGCAAATATTTAATCTTCGGAAGTGGCTTGTGGATGGTCCTCATGTTGTATTTGGCGAGAATTCTGCTGTTTCTGCCGGATAGATTGCCGGTAAACAGGATGCAGGCTGCAGTGGTAGGCTTATCTGACGCTTGCTGTATTACAGGTTTCCCTTTCCTAGCTTTGGTGATCGAGGCTTCAACGTCATATTCGGAGTAGCCGTTTTGAATGAAATAGAGTTTCACATACTGTAATTCTTGTTTTAAGTGGCTGGGATCTTCTTCTGATGGAGCATCAGCCAGCAATCTGACAATTTTGTTCTCCTTGATGGATCCCTCTAAATATATTAGATGCATATATTAGACTTGAAAGGGCACCATTCATAGGTAGATTAATAAGAAAGTTAAAAAATGAAAAGAAAAACCAACGAATCAGTCATTGATCACGCGGCAGTACACAGCTGTGCCATGCAAATTTGCATCTAAGGCTGAACATCTTCATTTTGCCTTCAAGAGATTTCGAAAATGTTGCACCCTAGAACAACAGAAACTTGTGCTAAAACTCTCCATGCTGTACCCAAATACCAAGAAAATTTTTGGTATGCATTTAAAGATATCTAACCAAACTTTCTCATCATGGTCATCATCATCATCATCATCATCATCATCATCATCATCATCATCATCATCATGTGCTGCTATATATTTGCGGATATCGGGTATTCAAATTCTACGAATTTGAACGAATGTAACAGAGAATGTACTGCCTTTGTATAATCTAAAATTCCTAACTCTTCAATGCTGTTGAGAGTAATTTCCGCCACTGACGCGCTAATTCAATAGCTATTTGTATAATTTAATTAGGAAAGAACATCCATAACGCTACGTTCACAATAGACAATATTCTATGTCACTCTAAACGTTATAATTTATGTTATAGAGTAGCTCATGTAGCTCATAATGCAGTGAGCTTTCAGCTTTTCTTAATTCTTCATATTTATAAGATAAGTGTGAACTAGCAGTGGAGAGGAGTTGTCAGCGCTTGCTTCCAATATATGGTTCCTATTAATCTCAGCAAACAAACGCATCAGCAGCAACCAAATAATTAGAAGTTTACAAGAAATCAGTGGCATATAAGTTAAAAATGAACAGATAAAACAAGAGAATATTAGGGAGAAAATGGGCATGGATCATGTGAAATAGAATAGCCCACATAATAAAAGGAAAGCAAAACCATTACAAATACCTTAGAATTATTAATGGAAGACGAGAAAAATAGAGATGGCAAAAGTTTCCAACTGCTGCAAATGAACCTTTGTTGCATGCTAAATACACAGAGAAATTACAATTTGTTACAACTTTCATTGGTATTTCGTATGCAATAACCAGGTGACTGCTACTAATTCGGCCGCACCGAACTTACTGGCAAAATGTTGAATAGTTTCTGCGCGATTTAGGATGAAAAACTACAATATTGATGAAAAGATAGAGTCAGACTGAAAACTTCAATGCTATAGCCGTGATTTGAACCACGGCATTGCATTTTTCAGTCTGACTCTATCTTTCCATACTTCAGCCTACACACGGTCAGTGTGAAAGAACAATTGATTTCCATATAATAATGATCCTGATCACTTCTCTTGCATATTTCATTTTTTGTTTGTTTCCTTTGATAATCACATAGTAAGTATTTACTCGACAGAGCGTTGAGGCGTATTGGCCTTCAGGTGACCAGCGCTGTGATCGTCTCTTATCGAGTCCTATCTGGTAGATTAGAAGAGTGAAATATTAGTAACATGGCGTACAGTAAATTAGAGGGATTGGAAGCTGCATATGCCTCTATGACATGTTTTCTCACGCCTGTCGATGTATTAAACATTGCTGGTCAGAGGACATGATTATATCTGAACTGAGTATACATACACTGCACTCACCATGTATGTGCGATAAGCTGAGGTAAACTATTGTGTATTGCGAATTTTTCCGATACGCCTTCTCGCTTTGCCATGTAGTACTAATGTTCTTAACATTTAGCAGAGCTAATGTTTATCGGGAAGCATATAAAACGTGTATAAACAGCAACATATACATTTCTATGAGTATCCGAAAGAAAAAAACAATAAATAAACACCTGTCTCTCTATTTTTCACAAACTTTATTACAAATATTATTTTTTTTATTTTTTCATATAAATAGGGATTAAATTTTTGCTGAAGTATGACTATATTTGGAGAAAGAAGAGTGATTCCCGCTGAAGGATGCGTAGCATGACTATAAGAGGGGGACATAGCGTTCTAATACTTCAGAAAAGTGTTAGGTATTTAAACATTCAAAGCAGTAAAAACGAATTTGTTGCAACGGTTAATACTCGTAACACGGTAGATTTAGTTTCACACTTCATAGCTTTTTAAATGTTTAAAACTTTCTCTGTTTTCGTACCAATCATCACCGGAGACACTGGTAACAGATGAAGGAAAATTATAATTGGGGAAAGAAATTTGGAGCCCTGAAGGGTATATTTTGAAAAAAAAAAAAAAAAGGATCGTTAACTACTCCTCTGAACTTGACAGTTATGAGTTGTATTTCTTATATGAGCAGTTGCACAAAAAATATAGAGCGATTTTCTTGAACATTTTATTGCCACCTCCTTGAAAGATACTGAAGCTATATACAAGATGGTTTTTTATTCAGTATTTATTCTTTTTTCCTTTCATTTTTGAGTATTGCTCTATGTTGTGTACACACACCTGTACAAATGCACACAAATATTTCTCTAAAACACTTATTCAGTAGCCTTTAAACTCGATTTGCAGTGAAATCTGGTTATCTAACTTTTAAATGGTATATATTACTTCTTTATACAGTCTATAAGTTGTAGAGAAATAAAACAAATTTGGTTCCGAAACCATAGGAACGGAATACTAAGGGAAGGAGAAAAACGGTTCCCCGGGAATAGAGGTAAAATCGAGATGGAAGAAAAGATTGAATTTGAACTACAGATACCTATTCAGAAATAAGACCGCATTGCGAAAGATGCATAGATAATAGTCGGAATGTTAAATGAAACCAATCAGGATCAAGGCCTGACCTAGTTCCACTGGTGTGAGGAAGTGAAAGAACCATTATTAAGACGCTAGTTGTTCTTTCCAATCTAAGAATACAAGATAATTCAAGTACAAGCAAGCGAACTGAAATGCGCCTTCCCTGGATCTTATCTGTTGATTGTAGAGACATCATTAGTGGAATAGTGTGCCTCTTCAGATCCCTGGTTCTAGTAATTTATACTTGTCGTGCGTTGGTACAATAGTGACAATATCTTTGTGTCCTAAGAGCGTAATTCAGAATGAAAAAGTAAAGGATAGAAAGTTTCTAGGCTTGCAAATAAATCCCACAACACCTAATTAAATTTCAAAGAGCAGGCAGGCAGTGTCGTCTATGTTACAAGTGCTCTTAGTACTCAGGATGTGCAACTTTTAAGGATAATTGGGACAAAACAAGTAGTGTTCTGTTAATGAACTAAAAGGACTCTTACACATATAAAGGTCTCCATTTCACAAGTACTCTGGATTTAGTGTAATATGCTTGCTTAGAGAGTGTACCGTTCCAGCCTGTGAGTAGTAAGCTTCCCCAGGCTTTCAAAATTATCTATGATGAATTACAGTTTCTCTCAGATTAAGATAATCAGTAGTCCCAAATTAGAGTAATCTTCGCTGCGAATCTCCACTTTCAGGTTAACTTGGTCTTTGTTTGTAAAATAACTCTAGAAAAAATGTGAGATTCTGAAACATTAAAATTGTGTGACAATTGACTTATCTTGTGATGCATTTCTTAGCATTTAAGTCCAAATATCGTTCTCGTTCCGATTCCCTTCTAGGGGGAGCGTTATCTTGCTTGGACGGAAATTTTTATCTGTCATAGAGTAATAAATACATGTTGTTCTGAAATGTTGCGTGCCTGTCACCCTATGCTTAACAATTTTTCCTGATTATTCACGGAACAAAACTAAAGCAATAACTGGATGAATAAAGCTATTACGTCGGTCTGTATTCATTGGTCATTTTTCTAGCAACCTGGTTTAATTCTGTGTGCACGAGGAGACTTTTGTGTAACTTCCAAACTGTGGTGTTAATATCTTCTTAAGAAATGTGGCTTATATTTTCAGTAACTTATTTAAATATTAAGTTTGCAACTGCATCTAACCAAAGGTTTATTGACTGATAACTAATTCACCTGCTAATCGTGAGACTATCATTACATAAATCTGTCATCATATTTAGATGTTATTATCTCTGTTCAAAAATTATGTGAATATAGAGGAAAAGAAATACCAAATATGCACTTGTAGGAAATAACGATACAAACGGGCCAATATTACATGGACTATAATTGACATGAAGTCACTAGTTAAACAAAAATAAATTAAAATATGGTCAGAATATCTTATACATAATACGAAATACATCTTAAACACATTTAACAAAACCTTCTTTGTATTTCATAATTCATCTTTATGAATTTATGAATCATTCCTATTTTGTCAAAACGTTTTAAACTTAAACTTTAAATTTAAAATGTTGTGATCGATGCCAAAGTATCAATTATTACGTCAAGAAGCCGTTATGTTATATCCTGCAACTTTGTTTACTTTAAAAACGATTTCATCCCGCCAGCACCAACTGTTGGCAATTTACGCTCGGCATTAAGGTATGGAGGTAAAACAAATGAGGCACATTAAGGGGGGACGGCAAAATATTGCGTTGCCCCAGTTCAGCTATTTTTTACTTATTAAGCGAGGCTCGTTACAAAAGAGCACTTCATTAATTCAATTTATTAACTGGAAAAAAAATGAGTAGCTCCTTTAGCTCCATACTTAGGGCATAACCTGTCTTCATTCACGTTTTTAATCAAGAAGTGATTTTTACAGCTTAGCATGTTGAATGGCTTGAGCAACTTTAAAATGTGAACAATCAGTCGTGCTTAAAGTTCGTTCCATTCTTCTCATTAGCTAAACAGTCAGTTGGAAAACCAAGTTTAATTTACGGGTGCCTTAGAAAACCAACCGAGTTGGCAATTACTCTAGTAATAAACCGCTCACTTATTCATAGATTGTCTTTCATGTTAGTACATTAGAGCCTCATTTATCTTATAAAAAGAGTATAGGCCTTTAAAAACAGAATTTATTACCCCCAATAGTCAAATTGTTAAATTATAAAAGTTTTAAACTTCTTTTGTTGCTGTGATTCAACAACCCTACAGAAGTAAGTATGAATTCATAGTCCTTGCATGTAGTAGTGCTCAAATCAGTAGGTTGGATGTTGCATGTAACCTTTAATAACTAAGCTTTCGCGTTTTGACGTTTGTTGTTTCTATAGCTTTTTCTGGTAATTTGTTTTATTTTTCTTACTCATAGTTAAATTTAAATACATTTTGAAGTAGTTTTATTTACGAGGGCTGTTCAATAAATAATGATTATAGTTACATACGGTCATAATTTTTCGCGCTAAAGTTCAACCTTTTCATATTCTGTTAGCTTAATGTGAAACAAACACGCCGTAGTAATTTCATTGTTGGTACTCCAGGTTCCCGTCTGTGAGAACCAGGCAAGTTCAGACATGTTCAGTAACGTTTACCACTGCAATGGAGGTAACATGCAGTTAAAGCTGATGTTAGAGGAAGATCCGGAGTTTCTTTCAAACGTAATCACTGCTGATGAAACCTGGCTACATTATTTTGATCCTGAGAACAAACAGCAGAGCTCAGTGTGGAAATCTCCATCACCAACCCCCAAAAAGAAAAAGTGGTTGCTTCTGCTGGGAAAGTTATGGTCATCTCATTCTTTGATATTCATGGAATGGTTTATCGGCATGTTGTACCTGCACACACATCAGTAATTGGACAATACTACAGGGATGTCCTGAAAACATTGCAAATCCATATCAGGCCCAAAAGACCACATTTCCGTGAAGCAGGCTGGATGCTGCAGCACGATAATGCAGGGTCGCATATTGCCAATGTTTTTGCTGAATATCTTGCAAATATCAACGTGATGTACATCCCTCACCCTCTCTATAGTCCGTGTTTATCACTATGTGACTTTTTTCTATTCCCTAAATTTAAGAAATGCCTTCGTGGGATGCATTATCCATCGTCAGAGGCAGTGGTGAAGGCTGCGGATGGGATTTTGAAGGATCTCTCAAAAATGATTTCCAGCATATCTTTGAAGACTGGCAGAAACACTGGGACAAGTGCATCGCTTTCAGGGGAGACTATTTTCAGAAGGACCATCTAAATTATGAGGATGAGTAAAGGTATGTTGTCAAAAACAATTGTAATCATTCTTTATTGAACAGCCCTCGTACATTCAGCTTAAAGACTTAGTTTTCATAAAATATAGCTGTAATGTTTCGGCTACCTCAGCCGAACAGAACTTTGAGATAGTGACACATTAACCATATAAATATATAAATTGTATAACACTGACAAAATACGTAGTTAGCAGACTGGGTAAAAACTAGGTGAATATAATGGATAGTTTCTTTGTTGAAAGTGCAGTTAATGTTACAAATTCCAAACAGTAGACATTTGTTTTGTACTCTCTCCTTAATAAGCGCTATTTGGTAGAATCTAACACTTGGTATGACCTTCAAACTTCGTCTTCCAGTTCATGATAAAAACGGATTAACACCACTTCCTCCCTTGTGTGTTAAAATATCCTGTGTCTGCATACGGCACTGAGAGAAACTAGAGATACGTCTGGGAGTTAGACCTAGAAATTGACTTCAACAAAGACCTCATGCTACAGGCAATCCAGCTTGCGCACTACACTATCATAAGGGACCACAGAATTTGCTTACATTTGCTTAGTATAAAAAGTGACTGAATAATTCGCTGGAGCACAACTTGCATACGTTTCCACAGCAACAGCGGAGAGATTAGGGAATTCACCAAATTAAACACGAAACGGAGGGGGAAAGAGAGAAAGCAGTGAATTTAAATCCTAAATAATAAACTAGAAGACACATTAGTCAGGATACGGTTTCACTATCAACTATTGTATTATCCAAAATGTAATAAAAAAAATTGAAATGTATGTACAAAGTACCCCACTAAGTGAAATAAAGCTACAGTATGCACTTTTCCCTTACTACATCACTTTAAGGAAGAAAATAGGTGTCAGTAGTGCGAAAAATGCACTTGGCCGATTTTATTAAAGTGATTATACATTATATAATCATTTTTCAGATCTAAAATTGATACAGCTCTCTGAAAAATATTCAAGATAATATGTAGTCATAAGTTTTAAATCTAAAAAGACTGAAAGTTTAAGCAACTATACCCATAATTGAACTTCATCATACGTTATGTAGCCAAACTTTCGTACTCAGACTTTAAATGCAGCTGTAATCCCAATTGAATCCTCCCTGTGTATGTAACACTAATTCTGCAGGCGATTCTTATCTTCTACTTCGCAGTCCAATTTGGGTGAAGTTTTAAAAATGCACATTCAGGCGTTAGATGTATGAAGCAGAGCTGAGTAAATATTTAAGTACATGTTTCTCTACAAGGGTATATTTCTGGCTAGCTTACCACACAATTCATCTCACGGTCTATGTTGTGGACTGCTGACAGTAGAGGGCTTATGGAAATAAATGACTCGTGCATCTGTTTTCATTTGATGATTAGCTTCACGTACCACATTCATCCAAACGCTTTTGTCAAAGTATTGGTACTTTTTTATTATTTGAACGAGAACGAGGTTACCACATTAAAAGAAAAATAAACATTGTGAAAATGCACTGAAAATGATTTTTATTTGAATTTCTACAATTGAGGAAATATTCTATAATTACACTATTTGTCGCTGAAACGTATAGGCCATTTTATAATTATTGAACTCGTAACAGTGGACCATTGACCACATGCTTAGTTCGTCGCAATACTACTTCCACACTTAGTCAATCAGAACTGCTCTCTTTGTACGCTGAGAATACCTCACTAGTGAGGTCAGTGTAATTATAAAATCGGGCTTTAGAGATGGATAATCACTTCAGCATATGGGGTATATATATTTATTTGCTTTCTATCATTTTATTCTATTTTACTTATTAGTTTTTGAGCTTCAGAACAATACCATTTAGAAGATTCTTCAGCAACGTAGGACCAAATACTAAGTAGCAACACTACAACTGAAAAAACAAATAGTAGATTTATCTTCTTCTCTAATATTTTTTTTTGAGAGTGTACTAACAGAATTTTATACCAAAAGCAGAGATTATAAGGAACATAACCGTGTTTTATGAAAGCGTCTCCTCTATTAAGGACAGCAACCACAGTGTGCCACCCAGCGTTAAAAACGATCTGTATGGTACAAAGGGATCCGCACCATCTGTCCGGTACAGCGGTTACGGAGTTCGAACCGACAACTTCTGCAATGTAAGCACAACTAAACTATTAATAATAACGATTTTGTATATAATAAAGTGAATAACCTTTAATAATTTTCAAACGACGGAGTACAATGTAATGACAAATTTAATAACCACATTTCGCTTGTACAATGTGCGATATAAACTACAAAATATATGTTTTTATAGATTATAAATTTCAGCTAAAAGAATATATTTATAATTTTTTATTGTTTCATCTACTTCGATTATTATTCTATATTTCCACAGCATTTTATAACTTAACCAAAACCTGCTCGTTTTTCTTGATCCAAATTCTTTGTAACCATATATTGCAGGCAGTTCATAAAATGAAATTCCTTAGAAGGTTAGAGATGCTTGTAAATATTTCGGAGGGACCGTCGCCTTGGATGCGACTAAATTACAATTCAAATCTGCCTAAACATATGACTTGTTCTTTTTATATTGCTTTTATTAACAACTAACATAATGCATTGAAGGTAAATGACAGCAGCTTTATGGTCAGCGTATTATCGAGATTATATAGAACTACGTAACAGTAAAAAATATTCAAACTACTTTACGGCGTTTTCATGGATTTCTTGGCTAGAGATTCTGAAAGAGCATACATAGTAATGTATAAATTAGGGGGAGTGGCGAGGCAATCATAATAATTCAATGTGTCAGGGGCGGTTCCTGTCTCGTAACAATGCATCTTATTCTGTATGCAAGTCCCAAACTAATCTCGTAATTAACTTAAGCCCATTAAGCTGCCATCGACATCGTATTTACGAGGACATGCCCTTACCCTTCACTGGTTCCGGGATTAGCTACTATCGCAATATTTCCATTACAATATTCGTACAATTGCTCTGTTATGTGCTGCGAAAAGCTACATTCTGCTGACATTTTGACCTGGCCACTGTTCACAACACTAGTGCAGTAATCCACAAATAAATTAATGTTATTATTACTTAAAATTTCCTCATCTTTGAGGAAAGCTGTTGCTTGATTGCTTAAATATCTCTTTTAAAATGCATCTGAATAATATATGGACGGAAATATATGAAACCTGATACCTTGTTCAACAAATTCCTGGCAATCAGTATTCGAAATTGCCATATGTGATGGGGTAAATTACATGCATCATTGCAGGTAATGCCCATCATTTTGTTTTCAGTTATTCTCTTATCATCTCCTTCTCTCTCTCTCTCTCTCTCTCTCTCTCTCTCTCTCTCTCTCTCTCTCTCTCTCTCTCTCTCTCTCTCTCTCTCTTTCTCTCTCTCTCTCTGTCTCTCGCTTTTACCCTCTTTTGATTCTTGGAACCGCAAAGCGATTAGTTACAATGAAATATTGATATAGTAGTTTTAGGTGGTATAATGTCTTTCCACTGCTTCCTCTATGCTGGCGATAAACTAAAATGACGGCATATGTACATAAGTATTGAAAATACAATTTATTTACTGCCTTTGTTGAATAAAGGTGTTACAGAGATATATTTTCACGTTCTTCCCTCTATTTATAAGTTTTGAAGATATGATTAAATAAAAGAAACATTGAATTCACTGATTACGTAGAAAATGAAGCTAGCTAGATCGAAGCAATAAATATTACTCAAATATAAATATTTGTTACAAAGGCTTCACTTATCTTAAGAAATTGGTGTTAATACTTCTTTCTAATGGAGATCGACTGGAAAACCAGATTTTTTTCATCATCAGTCTACTCCTTTGTCAAGGATTCCGGTTACCATGTTTTTGTTGTGTTTTTTTAGTGTTACCAACATCTAAAAACGAAACAAACCTAAAACTTAGAATACACTGCTGGTATTTCAAAATTAATTAAAATAAATATCTTTTCCCAAACTATTAAATCTATCCGACCATTTAATTGTTTTAATAATTTAACTTCAGGATTTATTTCATGGTTAAATGACCAAAAATGATCTGCTACGGTCAATTTATCAGTTTGTTTATAGTTAATGTTACGAAAATTTTCTTTCGTTCTGATTTCCAAATTACGTTTCGTCTTTCCAATAAAACCCTGATCACAATCTAAACAATTAAATTGATAAGTACCAAATTTTTTTATTATTAGAAATTTTATCTTTTTAGGAAAATGTAGTAAATTTTTAATACTATATTTATTTTGAGGAACTAAAGTTATAGCAACTTTCTTAAAAATTTCTTGAAAATGTATATTAACCCAAGGATAGTAAGTAAATTGTTTAAAATTATAATCGTCTTTTATTTTTAAGGGTAGAAATATCTAACGGTTTTTTATATTGAAATTTTTCAACCTTCTTTTGTATAAAGTCTTTATTAAAACCATTAATTAAAGCAGTATTAATAATAGGTTTATATTCTTTATTAACTTATTCTTTATTCAGGGGTATATTCATTAGTCTGTAAATGAAACTATTAAAAACAGCAAATTTATGTGAAAGAGGGTTAAAACTTATTTTTATGTAATTATCAATATGAAATTTGAATATAAATGCAAGTTACCGCTACTACCAATTAGTAGAGAGCTTTTTTACTATCTGTATAAATACCAAAATATAATTTGTTATTATTTCTTATTATCTTCAAATTTAGAAAAGAAAGAAATCCATTAATATCAGTTTCTAATTTGAATTTTATAGCTTTATCTTGTACATTTAGTAATTTTAAAGCATCGTTAATTTGTTTATCAGGAACAATAGCAAAAGTATCATCAACATATCTATACCACATTTTAAAAATCAAAGGAAAAGCTTTAGTGACTTATATTTCAAAAAGAAACTCATAAAAGGATCAGCAAGAAAAGTTTAAAGAGGAATACCCATTGCTAAGCCAGAACTTTGTTAAAAAATTCACCATTAAAAGTGAAAAAAATTTGATCCAAACAAAAATCAGTAAGTTTAACAAAATCAACTAAAGTCCTCATGGAAATTTAATGTAATTTCGCGTAATGAATTTTGAAATACCAGCAGTTCATTCTGTTTTTAGTTTTTTTTGCGTTTTCAGATTTTGGAAAACCTAAAAAACACAAGAAAAACATGGTAACTGGAATCCTTGACAACGGAGTTGACTGATGAAAACAATCTGTTTTTGAAATCAATCTTGATTAGAAAGAAGTATTAACACGTTATTAACAAGTATTAAAAATAAGTGAAGCCATTGTAGCAAATATTTATATTGGTATAATTACTGAAGTCATTGGTGTCCAAAAAGAGACATTTGAGAATATATACTAAACAATATATTCAGTGATACCAAGTCTTATCTTCTTTCTATTTCAGATGAAGAACTAGAATACAATGTTGTAGCAGCAGGACAGCTTAGTGTCCTTGATTATTCAATCTACAACACTACACTATTTCCGCCTAAAACGAATAAAGCAAATTTCTCATAACGCTCTAAAACATGTGTATGTAATGCTTAGTTGTTTGGGATAAATATGAATATATCCGTTTGAGGTGACGAACCGTTATCGATAACGGATGTTAAAGCACATGGGCTGCTAGGTATTTCAAAACACCTTGACATGTAGTTCCTTTATGGTAAATGTTCCCACTCTCAGTCAGTAGCAGAAGAGCTCTCAGAATGACATTTAATGTGCACATCTTGTGTTCTTTTTCTAGGAGTTATCTATACCAGGTTTTCAAAAGCGTCCAACTGAAAAATCTGCGCATTGATACCAAGTGACTTTTTTTGGAACATTCAAGCTTTTTTTAAGCATCTAGACAAGCATTACTGCCGCCTTCTGTAATTCAACTTTCCAAAACACCTTTTCCTTCTTCCATAATGTACAGTATGTGCCAGCATGAATACGGGACGCCCACGCACACTTATTCCGTGTGACAGCATCCATGAAATTGATCGCAATTTCCGCTTCCAGAAACCATCTTTTCTCCCCGCTTTTCTACTCTCACTTTTTTATCCTTTCCTCTCAGCTATGCTCGGCTGTGGAAGAGTGGTTTCTTCAGGACGTACTGAAAGCGGGCACCTCCCAAATTGATGACAAGATGACATCTGACTTTTCCCCTGATTCCAATTTGTGTCTCTTATCCCTAGACCCTATTGCACGCAGCGGCTGTCTGGGGTCATTTAAAAAGTGAGGTTTTACGACTCAAGTTGAATAAGTTAGGCTTGGTTCACGAATTGCAAGTACAGTCTAGCTTAGATGAGTTAGAGATTCCAGCCCTTGCTCAATGAGTGCGGTAGGGACACGAAGTCGCATCAGAATTGCAGAAATACGACTATTTATTACTTCTTTTACGGACTGCAGAATTTCTTCGGGTGCTTTCTAAGTATAAACGTTATGTACATTAGCAATTAGTAATTCAAATCCAAATTAGTATTGTATTAATTTATATTATTATGATTACGATGTTTATATGATGATTATGGTTATTATTATTATAATCATAATAATTATCATTATGGATTATTATCATTATCATTATTAATTATTATCGCGGATACAAATGAAATATATTATATCTCTGTAAATGTGTGCAAAACAGTTATTTGCGAATTTCAGAACACGAAGAAAACCGTTTCTAGTACAATTGTATTAAACATGCTTCTTCGGCAGGGGCATAAATCACTTGATTTAAAATATTTATTTTCTTTCTGGTGAGCCGATGTTAGGTTTCAATAAAATAAATCAAACAATTCATGTTTCATGTTCAATAAAGAACAAAAATGCTGTGAAATAACTTACGTTCATGCATAAAGAGGACATTACTTATTTTATGTCTATTTAAGTGTACCATATCCAGACCCTCCTTTAAAGTTCATTAGTTTTGAAAACAAACACTGATGGGGTATTTTTGTTTTCCGGCCATTCGTTCTTTCCAGAGAAAGGAATGATCTGAAGTTCTGCAGAAGTTCAGACATAGCTTTCAGCAAAAAGAGTTGAAATGATGCACGAACATGAATATCGGTTCATCATTTAGACGAGCGTTGCATTCACAAATAGCTGCAGGGCAGGTAATCTGGATCCGTCCATTAACAATGAAATGAAGTTGGACAGTATTGTAAATGTAGCAATATTGGCATACAAGAGTCGATATGAATTTCGCGATTTCAGCATCTATCCTGTAATACAATAAACTTACGGTAACTTGACTGTCATGTTAATATCAGTGATTGTACTGCGGGATAGATCGTCCATCAATGGAAGATATCGATTGTTGTCCACCATTGTTTACTTTAGAAGATAATAATTCAAATGGGCTAAGTTTAAGTTTTATTTGTGTTTACAATGGTAGAATACAAGTAGTTGCGTTGTTCAAAATTAACAGGAAAGAATGAAAAAAGAGGTTAGAATTAAGTATTGTTCAGTGCCCTTTTTAGGTTATAATTTTCACTGCAGTTAAAGCATAAGCGTCTATGATACTATCCAGATTATTTTGATACGAAATTTTGGAATTATAAGTATTATAGTGATAATTATTTTCTTCTGTGGGAATAAGGTATCCAACGCCACAGAGCTCTAGTATTCACAAATCTGTTCTACGCGTAGTTTTGTTTGTATTGGAATGGAACATAAGAGTAATTTATTTTTTAGAACATACAAAAAAGTTAAATGCAGAGTAAGGTGCTACACATGCATGTGGTAATTAGAATAGCCGTTGTTTGGACAAAATTGTCTTAGAACATGAATAATAATCCAAATATATTCGGCAATTGTTACGTCTTGAACAGGAAAACTCCAGATAAACAAGTTATATTTCAATACACCTAATAAATATATCACTTTATTAGTATTTATATAATTTCTGTAGCTATTACTCCCTTTGAACTACCAGCTAAATACTTCTAAATTCAATGTTTCATGTACATATACTCACTAGCGTTCGGGAGTGTAAGTTTCCATGATTTTAGATGCAAAATATAATAATTTTTACTAAGGCCATTGAACGTTCCAGAAAAATAAATTATTTTAGTTGATTTTTGTATCTCATTGTAATTTTACATACAATTAACATAATTTAGAACTAATATAGATCATAATATAATTTTAAATATCATTTTTAATATTGTTATTGATATTATTTCTATTATGTTTGCTCTTACTGCTCTTACTTCGTGCAGGGATGGACAGCACTTCAATTGATTTGTTGTAATCATCAGCTATCTCTATGCCACAATACTTCTATCCACCTCGGGCAAAGAGAACCTATTTAACCGTTCATATTCAGCTGAAGGTATTTCCTTTAAGCAATTTTCAAGTTATAGCGTCGTCTATTAGAGTTTCCATCGATTAATATATCCAAGATATTTATTTATACTTAACTAAATTTTCAAAAAATATCTTATGAGGTGCCAAAGTAGTTATTCATCTATTTATGTGGTCATGCAAAGGCTGGAATTTCAAACATTGCATTTTAAATATTAAACTGTTTCTTCAAACTGTATTATCCCACATGTAACCACATCATTTCTGCTCATTAATCTGTACCAGCGGAAATGGAAAGAGCAGAGAAGTACATATGTTATGGATGTTTTTGTGGAAAACTAAATGAGAAAGTCAAGTGAGGGTAACATCAGACATTATAAAGGAGAAAACAGTACTAATCTTCCTTAACCCTTTAATGTTTTTCCATATAGTTACGGACTTGACAAAATGTCTCGCAGTAGTAACATTTAAAGTGATTTTTCAGGAATGGTTATGGAAGTATTTCTTCATATGGGGAGTTAATGTCGCAGATAAAATAACAGTATGACAATGCAGTAAACAGGGTGCTAATGACCCAGTAGTTGAGCATCCTTACATATAATAAAATTAACAATCATCATCATGATTTACAGGAAGTAGATAAAAAAACATAATACCCCCAAAGTAGTAAGACTGTGCATAACGATAACGCAGTCTTTTGGGAATATATTTTATATTCTCTCTTTCTCTCGGGCAGCCAGCCAGGTGAAAAGATGATTAGATATCAACATTTCGGGAGTGTGCATCTCTACGATCATCAGGATATTTATAAAATGTTATAACCACAAATGAAATACTGGATATAAGACAACTATAAATAAAGACAAAACACTATCAAAATTCGCGTTACTGAACAAAAGACTGTTATCAGTAAAATAAATGCCAGGTCAGGAGATGGCGTGTATATAGAAAATTGTGTCAAAGAAACGTAACTACTTAACTTGATTATCAAACTGTATTGATCTTTGCATCTTAATTCGATGAATTTCCTTTTTAATACTGCTGATTCTGCCGGATAGGTTGCTGGTAAATTCTCGCCAAATAAAACATCAGGACCATCCACAAGCCACCCCCGAAGATTAAACATCTGTTGAGACCAGTGAAAGACAAACTGCACTTCCAAGTTCCGGGAGTGTACCGCATTCCCTATGAATGTGGGACAGCGTATGTAGGACAAACCGGAAGGACCATCGCTAATAGAATAATCGAACATGAACGGAGTATTAGTTTAGTGCAAGCTGAGAAGTCTGGGCTGGCAGAGCATTGTTTTGATAACGACCATAGAGCCAATTTTCGGGAGACGACGATCTTGGCGAAATGTAACAGTTACTGGGAGTGGAGAATTGAGGAGGCTTTAGCGATTTACTCTGAAAGGAGCACGCTTAATCGTGATGCTGGATTTCAGTTTAGCTCCTCTTGGAAACCGGCTTTAAAAATGGAAATCCATCGAATTAAGAAGCAAAGATCTATACAGCTTGATAATCAAGTTAAGTAGTTACGTTTCTTTGACACAATTTTCTATACTCACGCCATCTCCTGACCTGGCATTTAATTTACTGATAACAGTCTTTTGTTCAGTAATGCGAATTTTGATAGTGTTTTGTCTTTGTTTATAGTTGTCTTATATCCAGTATTTCATTTGTGGTTATAACAGTTTATAAATATCCTGATGATGGGAGCGATGTCCACTGCCGAAACGTTGGTATCTAATCATCTTTTCAGCTAGCTGACTGCCCGAGAAGAAAGTGAGCGTATTCGTCGCCAGGAAAGCTCTAGGTCTTATTTTATATTTTGTATTGTTTTATTTTTCTTTCTAGTTATCAAAGTAAATCGCACTTTAGACCCAAAATTCTTGATTCTCCATATCACGTACGAGAACGCTGCGAAAAACTAAAAATATTTTAATCATAAATGGGCAATTTCAGCTGCCCATAATCAGATTTACTATGCAGGTAACTTTTAAAGCTTCATACTTTTAAGTTGCATGAAAAGGGCATTTATTCTCTAACTTTGAGACAAGCACTGTGTGGGGCTGCGATCACGTTAGGAAAGAAAGCTTGGAGTCACAAGAGAGTGAGAAGTTCCTGGCTTATCTACAGCTAACAAGTCTCGTACCCTGCACAGAATGGATGAACATCATGGAGCAAAGCACCAGTTTCGATACAAAGACTCCAACATGAACCCTCCCTAGAGTCATGATAACCTGTAACATACAACCTTAGGCTATTCAATTTTCCCTTCTTTACAATAACCTCAAATTGGTACGTGTTTGATACAGTGAAAGGAGTGTTTGGAAAATACCTTAAAGATAGAAAACCAGAAGCACAAACTATATTAGATTTTCACATGTGAATGTAATTACGTGACAGTAAAGTCTACTCAAACATTTTGAATAAGCAAAGGCAGTTTTGTTAAAAGAACTCAATGTGGATGTGTTTTTTTTTTTTTTTTGTGTGCGCTGTGTTCGCTTAAAAGAGGAAAGGAAGGGAGTGATAGCCGAATTATTCAGTGCTTAAGAAAGTAAAGCGTGATATTTAAACTAATATACTATTGGAAATACTCATTTTACTTACAAAAAGGTGACAAAATAGAACCACAGAATGCTATATTTAAAACTGTATAAATTCTAGCTAAATGACATAAGATATAATGTTTCAGCTTTTTACCGTTACACATTTCCCCGAATTTCGGAAATCTTAGTAAGGCTGGTATCCCACATTAAAACGAACTTTAAGTGATGAAACTATGGCCTAGGTAAGATAATCAGAGAATATGACTCTGTACCAAAGAGTAAGAATGCTAACACAAGCCTGATGTTCCTAACATACCAGCTCAAGCACCAAAGATAAAATATAATGTTCCAATGTCTTTATGATTTGTTGAGAATAATCATCGTTGCGATAAAGGTAAAATGACTGAGTTTTATTTCAAACAATACATTTCTTGCATTAAAGTTGGGGAAGATTTTCCATAGTGAAAGTTTATATTGACTAAGGGAGGTAAATTTCAGTAAGCGCCAACAATTTTCCAGCTTCGGTTTGTGATCCCAAGATTATCATCTTGAGCTAAACTTCTAAATACCTAGAGGAAAAATAATACGGTTCATTTGCCCATGCAACCTTTAATTGAATACACTGAAATGGAAGTTTATGTTTCAACTAGCATGTTAACCGGCATTTGCTGATAAGCTACATGAAATAATTTATTACTAAAGAACTGTACGATAACCGCAAGGATTATAAAGAAGGAATACATTCCTACGAAGCGTTGTAATGATGATAATTTATATTTAAGGGCGTTTAAGTCCATGGCCATCAGCACCCTTTCAAAACCTGTATTATACTTTACTGTAACTTTCCTTTGATTTCACATTAACTTTAACTTTGTTCTAGCTTTGCTTTGGCTTTGCTTTGATTCCGCTCTGGCTTCTCTCAGACTTCACGCTAACCTCACTCTAAATTCACTCTAACTTGGCTCAGACTTGGCTCTGGCTATGCTCCGGCCCAAATTCAGATCCCGCTCTGGCTTCGCTCTAGCCACACTCTTAACTTCATTCTTTAACTTAACTCTGGTTTGGCTCTAGCTTTGCTCTGGCTTGGCTCTGGCTTTGCTTTGGCTTTGCTTCGATTCCGCTCTGGCTTCTCTTAGGATTCACGCTAACCTCACTCTAAATTCACTCTAACTTGGCTCTGGCTAAGCTCCGGCCCAAATTCAGATCCCGCTGTGGCTTCGCTCTAGCCACAGTCTTAACTTCATTCTTTAACTTAACTCTGGTTTGGCTCTAGCTTTGCTCTGGCTTGTCTCTGGCTTTGCTTTGGCTTTGCTTCGATTCCGCTCTGGCTTCTCTCAGGCTTCATGCTAACCTCACTCTAAATTCACTCTAACTTGGCTCTGACTTGGCTCTGGCTAGGCTCCGGCCCAAATTCCGATCCCGCTCTGGTTTCGCTCTAGCCTCACTCTTAACTTCTTTCTTTAACTTAACTCTGGCTTAGATCTAGCTTTGCTCTAGCTTGGCCCTGGCTAAACTCCGGCCCCCGCTGCTGCCCAACTCTGGCTGCGATCTGCTCTCTCTGTAACCTCATTCTCCAACCCAACTCTGGCTTGGCTCTGGCTTCACTCCGGCTTCTGTCTAACCTCACTCTGAATTCACTCCAACCTGGCTTGGGCCCGCTTCACTCAGTTTTGGCTTTGCTTTAGATTTGCTCTGGCTTCACTCTGCCTTTGCTCAGCCTCTACTTGGGCTTTACTCTGGCTTTGCTCTGGGTTCACTCTAGCTTTGCTCTGGCTCCGCTTGGGCTTAGCTCTGGATCTGGCTTTTCTTGGAATTGCTCTCGCTTTGCTTTGACTTTCCTCTGGATTTCCTCTCGCTTTGCTCTGGCTTTTCTCTGGCTATTATCTGGCCTTTCTCTGGCTTTGCCTTGGCTTTGGCTTTGCTCTGGCTTTGCCCTGGCTTGCTAGGCTCCGCCCCCGATGCTGTCCTGCTCTGGCTGCTATCTGGTCTCACTCTAACCTCATTCTCCAACCCAACTCTGGCTTGACTCTAGCTGCACACTGGCTAGGCTCCGGTCACCGCTTCGATCCCATTCTGGCTTCACTCTGGCTTCACTCCGGCTTCACTCTAACCTCACTCTGAATTCACTCTAACCTGACTCTGGCTAAGTTCCGACCCCGCTCCACTGTGTTTTGGCTTTGCTCTGGCATTGCTTTAGATTTGCTCTGGCTTCACTCTGGCTTTGCTCTGGCTTTGCTTTGGATTTACTCTGACGTTGCTCTGTATTTCCTCTCGCCTTGCTCTGGCTTTGCTCTGGCTTTACTCTCGCTTGTTTTGGCTTTTCTCTGGTTTTGCCTTGGCTTTACTTTGGCCTTGCTGTGGCTTTTCCTTGGCTTTGCTCTGGTCCCGTTCTGGATCTGCACTTGCTCCGTTCAGGCTCCACTCTGGCCTCACTCTGGCCTCGAACTGGCTTTGCTTTGGCTTTACTATCACTTTGCTCTGGCTTTTCTCTGGTTTTGCCTTGACTTTACTTTGGCCTTGCTGTGGCTTTGCCTTGGTTTTGCTCTGGTCCCGCTCTGGCTCTGCACTTGCTCCGCTCTGACTTCACTCTGGCCTCGCTCTGGCTTTGCTTTGGCTTCGCTTTGACTTTAATTTGACTTTACTTTATTTTAATTTACTTTAATATATTTAAATAAGGGGCAAACACGGATGTGGATCTTGTTTGGGCGTTTGGCATTAGCGCTCTCACTATTAAGAGGCACCCAATTGAGAGATTTGGCTCGGGAGCCTAGGATCGCCAATCCCGTACTGCAGCAGTAGGTCCCTGGGGGAACGAAGCGCTGTATCTTGCACATATAAAGGTGCTAGCTGCAACAAACTGACAAACTAAGTAGATATTGGTAATTATGACTCCAGAGACGAATCTGGTTCCTAGATGGATGGCTTGCTGGCTTTCGAAGTAACACTGCCAACACCAGCTAAATTTGAGCTGCATATAATCCTCCTAAGATCCGATTGGCCTCTAAATTACAATATCTACAAATCATAGCATAGTTCTCACGAACTACTTCCCGAAGGATGTAATGTGTCTTGAATCCTGGATTACACATGTAAGAGTGTAATAACTTCCTCTACACTCTCCCCAACTGAATACCTCCTAAAAGTACCATTCAAGTGGGTAAAGCTCCTACATATGATTAAATCCTGTTGAAAATGGCGACGCTGCCAAAGAATCCAGGTTGAACTTAAACCTGCACAGCACGGATGAACAGGCTAACAGATAAGTGGGTTATATTTCACATGCTCATATTTTGGCAATTATTTTGAAAGGAATATGATGAGATGATCTCCGATACCCCAGGTTGGGAAGCCATCTTGAAGCGGAATTGGTTGGAATGATGGTGTTTGAAGATTCTACGATGATGCACCACGTTGTGACACCATATTGAAGAAAGGATTATTTTGGATGAAGGTGGATGCAGATTTCTCACCTTTGGTGACGATCTTGAAGAGATCTAGAGGTTGTCCCTGCTACTCTGGATAAGTAGGTGCATCTGTAATTCTTGAGCGATAAGTTCTTTTTCTTTCCCGGGGTCGTGGTAACGGGGCACAAAAAGTTAATATTATAACTTATGAAGAATAAATAATACGTTTCTTTTTCAAAAGAAATTTAATTCCTCATACAGATATTTAAATTATTTTATACAAATGTTATTAATGTAGATTTTTTACAACAAGCGGTAGATGACACGATGAACTATTTCTTTGCTTGCGCACTCGCTACTTATGTATCTTTGATGGATACGCAAAATTGTTCTTGCATACACTCGGATAGACAAATATACGTATTACCCCTAAGACTTTCATAAGCAGCAGAACAAAATCTTTCAAAACATTTAACAAATTTTCAGCTTACGTTTTCATAGTTACACAATTACCAATTGTACATTACTTCTTCATTTTATTAGAAATGCTAATCTCTTTGACTATTGCTAACAAAAAATGAAATATCTAAAATAACTGCTACAAATGTTTCTAAATTTTTGTAAAAATTTTCTGCATTCTCCCTTCAAAATGGCACAAGATTTATTTTTCCTTAGCTATCTTCAGCAATTTTCAAGTTCTCTTATTCTTAAAGCTTCAAACTTCGCCTATCTTGGTTTTACAGCTATTTGGAAACCCTTAAAAGTGCATGGGGATACTATGGATAGCAACAAGTTGTGTAGGGGCTATTAAGTATAGTTGATGTAAAATCTTGTCTTGTTTGCACCATTCCTAAAAACGAAAGAAATTTAGAAGGAGGAAGCGAGAAAGTACTTTGCTGATGTTACGAAACCAAACTCTAGGAGAGTTTTCATCTACTACAAATTACGAGTCGACCATCGAAACGTATTTATACTCATGGATTTTCTTTGAATTAAGGACTTTGGTCAGGGTTCATCAGCAGTGTAGCGAAAACGGAATGGTGTGCTGCAGTTTAGAAGCCGAATAAAGCTACAAAGAGAAGATTTGCTAAATAGTTGGGTTTCTTTCATTCAAATTCCGAAACTGGCTGGAAAATGGATTTGAAATATAAGCCTTTCTTAATAGAACCAAGGAAAAAGGATTCATAAAATGTCCTGAAAGAGCTTACAGATGTATCCCTACCAATCATTTAGCTATAGCTAATAGTGTCAAAAACTTCCTTGCCATTGTTTGTCCCCTGATATATCCCGAAAAGGACAATTTGTTAAATAGATCTACTTAAAGTTAATGAAGGCAAATATAAAATTACAAGATGTTGTTCCAGTAATGATTGAAAATTATACTTACAATATCAAAGGGTAGAGCCAGACTGAAAAATTCAATGTGATAGCCGGGATTTGAACCACGGATCTTCTGGTTTCCGTCCAGACTCTAACCATTTGAGCAGCTATGGCCAACATGCCGACATGACAAATTCTCCAACGGAAACCAGAAGATCCGTGGTTCAAATCCCGGCTATCACATTGAATTTTTCAGTCTGACTCTACCCTTTCATAGTGCGTCCTACACACGGCGAGTGTGAAAAAACAATTAATTTCCATTAATTGTACCTAATAGTGGTCCGAGCTATAAAGCCTGGGCCTTAAAGTACTTACAGCATAGTAAGTCGCCATTAAGGTAATTGTCTCATGTGTTTATGAGAACTCCTAGTGCTTTACCGGGAAAATCACGAGTCAGTTGGAGAATGTAATGTCATGTCAGCATGTTGGCCATAGTAGCTCAAATGGTTAGACTGGCTAGATGGAAACCAGAAGATCCGTAGTTCAAATCCCGGCTATGGTACTGAATTTTTTAGTCTGGCTCTACCCTTTCATAGTGCTCCTACACACGGCTAGTGTGAAAGAACAATTAATTTCTATACTTACAAAAATTTATGATTAAATCTGCTTGAGTAGGCGGTGAGAAAGAAACAGAGACTATAGCGGAACGCCCTTAAGTGGAAGAAAATTCATGGGTTTTTATAGAGACGGTTAGAGCTTCTCTAGCAGTCCATGAGGAAGTTATGAAGCTTTTATCTTAATGTAAACAAGCAAGTGGCGCATTAAAGACAGTGTATCATTATCAGGAAAGCTATAAATGTCAGAATTCTATTTTAGTACCGTGTGTGCATGAAAATTTGTTTTAAGAGAAAAGTTGTATCTTTTAGTCGTGTTTTTAAAAATGGGAAAACAAGCGAATTTTCTCTAACTTACACAAGGCAGGTAACATTTAACACCATTTTCGTATTAAATAACAACAGTACAGAATTTATTACCTATAAAATTAGATATTATGTTCATTTTTTGACGATTTTAAATGTGAAGGGAGCAAGTGAAGCAATGCTGATAGCTGCAATTTGAAGTTGTTCAGATTTAAGAGTAGAACGCTAAATCGTTTTAGAAATTCTTTCTAAAATGTCTAATAAGGTTGAGAATATAATCAATTGTAACTATAATTTCAAACCCTTCCCCGACTTCCGAAGATGAGGTTGGTTTTCTAGATGTTTTATATCACCAACGGCTTCAAAAACTGATTCTAAACATACATAACCCGACATCAGTTATAAATTTCTGTAGGAGAAATTTTAAAAGCATCATTATTCTGGCTAACTGCTGAATATAGCTGCTTTATTTCATTGCATAATTAAGTTGTTTTTGTTGCCGTAGGTCCATTGCTGCCTGAAAAATGAATACGATAGTGACTCTGGTAACTGCGGTCATGGCAGACGTATTGATTCTAATACGTGAGGCGAGGAGTACGGCAATTCTCCCTCTAAATTAATTTGGGAGTTTAATAAACCAGAGACATCATTGCTGCCTTCGTTTGTGAGTTCATATCAAAACATACGTTACCTCAAGCCATAAATAAATGAGATGTGTTGCATTCATTTCAAAATGAGCCTGAACTGAGGAATTTATAACATCAAATTACATAAGCAGATCACAAGCTGGTTTTGAAATCATGAAATATCCTCAATGTGGTTTATAGAATCATAATTCTTCTTCTTCTTCACTCCATGGTTTGGGCATATCGCTCGTTCCGGCTTCATAGATGTCTCCAGCGTTTCCTGGGCCGTCCTCTGTCTCTTCTTCCTTTTGGATTATAGTTTAATACTGCATTGGGATATCTTCCATCCTCCATTCTTAATATATGTTCATGTCATTGTTGCCTTCGTTCTGATATTTTGTCATAGATTGGTTCGATTTCTAATTCCTTTCTAATATCCTTATTTCTTATTTTCTCCAATATTGTATAACCTGTAACACTTCTTAAAAATTTCATTTCTGCAGTCTGTATTTTATTTAAACCCTTTTGTGTTGGCAACCAGGTTTCGCTTCCATATAGTAAAGTTGGAATAGCTATTACCTTATACATTTTCATTTTTGTATCCTTTCTCACTTTTTTAACAGTTCTTTGGATTGTCCCACATATTGCTCGGAATTTGTTTACTTTTTCTTCCATATCAGCATTGTTTCTAAAACTTATGCTACATCCTAAATATTTAAAACTCGATATTTGTTCTAAAATTTTATTTCCTAAAATAATTTTTGATCTTATCTTATAATTTTCTTTAAAAAGCATAATTTTGTTGCTTCTTCTGATATTTTAAAATTATACTTTTATACTATATTACTTAAAATATACATTGATTTTTGCAGTTGATTTTCATTCCGATGAATCAATATATGGTCATCCGCAAACAGCAGGTTATTAATACAAATATTTTCTTTTATTTTAATTCCTGGGTCTACTAAAATCGTCCATTCATTTAGAATATCGTCCATATATATGCTAAAAAGAGTAGGTGATAAGCTACACCCTTGTCTTAGTCCAGTGTTGGTAGAAATTTGTTCTGTTTACCTATCCCCAGTATCAATCATTATTCTGATGTAGCATTTTCATTTACATGATTTCTTCCTCTTCCTACTAAGGGTAGCCATAGATGAAATTTCTAAATCTTGTAGTTTTATGTGAACGTCATCAAAATTCTCAAGCTGCTTCACCTCAATTATAATCGTATTTTAAGCGCAATACGTATATATTCAATGCTTTTAAGAAAAATAATACTTTACTACAGTTGTGCTAATATACCACATTTTATGCTAATAATGTATTATTTAAATATTGATCACAAAGACTGGTATATGGAATTTAATTCAATATCGTGCTTGTCTCTGAAGAAACGTTTAAACCTCAAAATATAATTTGCACAGTGTTTCTTCTCTTAAGGAATTTATATCTCATATATTGAACAATTTATAATTGTAGCAAACTTAATATAATTTCTTAGGATTTTACTATTTGAGGTTGTGCTAAACATTTTCACAAGATAGGACAAGAACTACATCACGTGGTATATTTTTATGTGTTATCAGGTTTTAGAGGGCTCTGAGAGAAAAAGGATATGATAAGCAATAGAGACTAAATTTTCCAAGTATTTTTAGCACAATTTCTTAAAAAGGGTTAATCGAATTTAAAATATTACGTTAGTGTATTATATATACCCAAAGACAATTATAAATAAAATCAAACACACTGTGAATCCCGAGGGCGATCAGATCACTGAGATAGCTCATAATGCTGTTCTGATCTAGGTCATAGTTGTGAAATGTGTTAATCTAACTCCGTTAAGCTGTCTCCTTTGAGAATATAAATCTCGAATGAGTGTAGAGTTGCAATTAATAATCGAATCCTCCTGAAGGTGAAACTATTACCTACTGAGAAATATATCGTGGAGTACTCTGCTCCTCAAACGTTTATTTGTGATTGTACGTCTCAATTCCTGGAACATTCTGAAAGTGCGAGTCATAGTGATGACGGTTTGCTGTAAATAACAAGAGGAGTAGAACAAATTCTCGGTGTAGCTCTTGATTAAGGATGAACCAAGTGGGTCAGCAAAAATCACTCTTTTGTATCACAGGAATATCTGAAGATAGCAGCACGTGCACCTTAGAAACATAGATGAAAATTAAATAATAAATTTATTTATATACAAGTCAAGACCAAGACGATGTGAACAAGTTTTTATATACGAATATGTAATAAAAAATGTGAATTATGGCTAATACGGAGAAATGCATAAAGTAGAATAATTAAAACCTGGAAGGAGCAGACATAGCGTTGAGAATTTGGCAAGAGAAAATATAATCTCTGAACATTCACTTTGTCTAGTTTATGAAGTTCAAGAGGAGGAGGATGATAAGGCATTCATTAAAACAGATTGTAACAACAGCAGTGTTTACTAATTAAGATATGTAAATCTTTGCTAACTTTGTCTTTTATTAGAACCGGAATTTGTTCTACCGTTTTATATCCTTTAATTTTTTACTTCTAATCTCTAAATAGCGATAATGATTTCACTTGCCAGTATCCTGACTCAGTGATTTAGATACTGCTGTGAAAAAGGATGCTACTAGGAATGTAGTGGCCAATATAATGTAGTTAAATGGTATATCAAAAAGATTTAAAATCATCTTTACCGCTCATGTTTCTAATCTTAAGTAAATGTTGCTGTGTGCGAAACTCAACGTCTTTAATTAAGACCGCAGTCTCTTAGCGAAGAGCACACGATGTAAGCAAATTAACAGGTCGGTCTTTCCCTCTGAATGAGTTCGCAAGTGAGAGGTGGATTGAGAGCTTTTACGCTGAAACGTGTTTTACGCATTAGGAAAGGAAGTTATGGATGAAATGTGTAACAGGTTCCACTACATCACAACAGTGCAATATAAATTTTAAAGCTATAAACTTTTACACTTTTGTAGGATTAACTAAGTTTCGGATCATACGAGTTACATAAAATTATATTTTAAAATGTTGTGTAATTCAAACGAGAATGTAGAAATTGTTTTAACAGACTTCTTTAGCGTTAGCTGCTTCACCTCCAAACGTGTAAATATGTAACAGCTTTAAAATGATCAGGTATTTACATTTTTAAGGCATTTCAACTTATATAGTGTCAAGTTATGCTTTGAATGTGTATGAAAGTTTCAAACAATGTCACTGAAAAGCCAACAATGTTATTTAGACAGCAGCTAAGTACGCAAAACGTACAATATTATGGATAATATTAAATTCCGTGACACTACTTTATAGCAAATAGGTGCACTTTCTCAGGGAATTTAAGGATCGTCAATGCTAGTGCATATAAAATAGAACTGGTTTGCAAGTTAGTCCAGGTTCTAGCCTTGTTTTAGGCATTTAGAAACGCCAACAACTGACCCATCGTGAACAGGATGGGAGTATATTGCTCTTTATAATCTCCGTACATGTAGGAGACCCTGACGATATTTCCATGTCCGACTAATACAATGAGATCAGTCTTCAACCTCAACTTGTTTTTCGGTAATGTTACGACGTGCACCTAGAAAGTATACGTCTTCATCTTTTATTTCGATTTACATCATTCCTTTGTTATAAAATGATGTGATAATTAATACAGTACGTTAATTAAAGGTGTTAATCTGCGTACCATCCTACTTTCGAATTCCAAACCACCAATATCATTAACGATGTTGGTCGATGAAATTTAACCGAAAAAGAGCATTTATTTTTGTGAAATATACCTATATGCAATAATCTGCAGAGCTACGTATTTGATCAAGTGCTTGGAACTTAGGTCCGAATGTACGTGGTAAACTACACACCATAATACTTTTAGATCCATATTTGTAAATTACTTAGGCGTTGATCTAATAAGGTCCAGAGTTCAAAAGCAGCTCTAAATGTGCTCAAAAGGGACCGCCCCATGCCAGACGCGTAAAACAACTCCTACCACATTGAATGCCAGAACATCGAGGACGCTGATATACGATCAGCTGACAGCGTCGTTAAAAAAGCAAATTACGAGGGCTGTTCAATAAAGAATGATATTTTTTTGACAACGTACCTTTACTCATCTTTATAATTTGGATGGATCTTCTCAAAATAGTCTCCCCTGAATGCGATGCAGTTGTCCCAGCGTTTCTGCCAGTCTTCAGACATACTGGAAACCATTTTTGAGAGATCCTTCAAATCGCCTCCGCAGCTTCCACCACTGTTTCTGATGATGAATAGTGCCTCCCACGAAGGCGTTTCTTCATGTTAGGGAATAGAAAAAAGTCACATGGGGCTAAATCCGGACTATAGGGAGGGTGAGGCGTGCACTTCACGTTGATTTTTCAAGATATTCAGCATAAACATTGGCAACTTGCAGCCGCGCATTATCGTGGTGCAGCATCCATCCTGCTTCACGGGAATGTGGTCTTTTGCGCTTGATACGGACTTGCAATGTTTTCAGGACATCCCTGTAGTATTCTCCAATTAATGATGTGTGTGCAGGTGCAACATGCTGATAAACCATTCCATGAATATCAAAGAATGTGATGGCCATAACTTTCCCAGCAGAAGCAACCACTTTTGCTTTTGGGGGGATTGGTGATGAAGATTGCCACACTAAGCTTTGCTGTTTGCTCTCAGGATAAAAATGATGTAGCCAAGTTTCATCAGCAGTGATTATGTTTGAAAGAATTTCCGGATCTTTCTTTAACATCAACTTTAACTGCATTCAGACCTGCATTGCAGTGGTAGGCGATACTGAACATGTCGGAACTTGCCTGGTTCTCACAGGCGGGAACCAGGTGTACCAACAATGAAATTACTACGATGTATTTGTTTCACATTAAGCTAACAGAATATATAAGATTGAATTTTAGTGCGAAAAATAATGACCTTAAAAATTAAGATCACTCTTTGCTGAACAGCCCTCGATTTTATAATCTCAAATTAGTTCGGATTGTTGAATTATTACAGTATCAGAAACTTCGGAAAGTAATAGGACACATAAGCCTATTTTTCAGTATGTCCTACATGTGGTTTTCAAAAGGGGGCACAAATACATTCATTGTCGCTGAAGAGTAGTTGAGATATTCAATGCGAGTAGACTACTTTTTAGGGAGTATGTTCAACTTCTTTGAGGATGAAGAAAAATACAAAGGTACGAAATTGTGAGTTACAAAATAATGGACAGATATAAATTTAAATACAAGGCACCTCTCTATAAGAAAACAGACCATGTGTAAATAGCTTTTGTTACTAAGTTTGTGGTCAACGTACAGAATGCTCCATGCTCCAGGCTAGGCTTACATACGTCTATCTCGGCCGCTATGGCATTTTATTCTGACTTTCTATCACATTTACACAGGAAAAACTGATATCCTTTTTTATTATCTATAAGAATAAATATTGCGAGCAAAATCTCGTTGATGATTCCTATCGATCTTTCAACACTATGCCCATTAAAAAGTTCTAATGATCAAAATCGCTTCTAAAGCTTCCACGAACATCAACTATGAAGTCACATCATTATGGATTCATAATTATTTCTCTACTCATATGTGAAACAAACTCTTAAAAGTCAGCATGCAGCTTACATCAAATCTGCAGCTCTCATATTTTTAACTACCGACTTTGTGCTATTTTTTGCAGTTTTTAGAAATCTCTTCTTCGAATTTAACGCTAATAAAGAAACCCTTACTATTTATAACATATCAGCAGAAACATCAACCTTGTACAATAAAGTTATTACCTGATGTTAATTGATACCCAAAAAAGCTATTCAAACATGCTCCAATGTCACGTCATTAGGTAGGGTGACTTTGTTCCACCAGTAAATTCAGTACTATTCAAAGTGAGAAGCTTGTCTGGCCTAATGTCACTCCATGTCACTCCAACTTTTTTGCATTTCAGGAATGTCATACAATTCACCTTTAGACACTAACAGGTAGCCCAAGTTTCTTGAAATATTTATATTCATGGTCTACTTCATCATTCTGATCAAGCCACATCCACAGACGCACACTTCTTTGCATGACACTAATTATCGGGTCCTGTTCATCCATTGCTATGACCCTTACTCCAAAGAACTCCCCTCATACAGCATAATGACGAGATCATCAACCAACAATTTTTTCAGATTTAGTGCTGATGCTGCTTTCTTCACTGTCATCAAAGGAAAATGGACCGTTGGAACTCTCCTGATAATGTATGGTGACATCATCAACACTGCTACTGTCAAGATCTGAAATTCTGACTCATTGTTTTTTCTATTTGTTGTAGACCTTGATGTTGATGGTCCAGAAAACACCGTTGCTCCACCTGCTGGGGCGGAATTTTTATTCTGTAATTTTGTCATCAGTGTGTTCCTATGATTATTATATCTTTTTTGCAGCAGAGCCTATCGACAGAGATTTTGATCTAATTTCTTTAAACAGAGCCTTCTAATGTAGATTCACCGTAATTGAAGTATGGTCGGTTTCCTGGCTCCCTTCGATATATTCTTGGCATTTTGTATATAACAATTTACTATCTGTATTTGTAATGAAAGTAAGGCAGTCTGTATTAAAATACTAAAACTATATGCAATTAAAATGAACATAACTACACGATTTAAAATACAAAGCAAAACACTATGTGCTTGCATATGAGTAAATGCAATAGTTGACGGTACTTAAATGCGCTTAGTGCAAAAGATATAGTAAAATAGCTATGGAGAAAGGTACTGACCGACCGACCGACCGACCGACCGACCGACTGACTGAAGAGATAAGTGAAGATAATTAGACCTAGATCGTTCCCACACACATAAATAAAAATTACTATCCAGAGATAACCATATTCTTTTAAAATCTTTCTTCATGAACATTCTAGAACTCTCTCGAAAACTACAGCGGCTAGATAATAAACCGCGGTTCTCACAAATAAATCAGATAATAGTGGCATAGGAAGTCGTGTTATTCTGCGAATGAAGTTCTGACCACAGCTGAGACGTGGATTACTAGTCAAGCACTGGTAATGAATGGACTTATGCTAACGTCACTCCATCAATTGAGAGCAAAAAGGCAACAAAGGGCACGGTTACGAAGGATACAATACATAAAGGGCTAAGAGAACTGAAGGAACCTGAAAATATGTCGGAGCAAATTATCGGTGTAGGCAAGAGAAGAAAGAAGACGAATTAAGTAACGTATTAGGCGATATTTTTAGAGGTCCTGAGAAAATAATATAGAAGAGTAGAACAAAAGAGAATGTAGGGGCACTGCAAGACGCGAGGTACAGGATCCTTCAGAAGGAAAACTAGGAGTTGAAGCAGAAGCTTTTAGATATGAATCCCTGTTCGGTTTAGAAGGAAAGATGGGACAACAAATATAGTTGAGGTTCACTACTTATCAATCGGTATTGAAGTGATAAAGCACGCAAAGGAACTAAGCGCTACTGACATCTACATAAAGAGAGATTTGATCTATGAGCAAACAGAGTTACTATGAAGGCTAATACAATCCAGAAGAGTAACACGGAGGCAACGAAAATTAGCATATGCATGACATTTCAAACTATGGATAGAAGGCAAATTGGCGAAAGGAGATTTCCATGACGAGGATGAACTTACGTGCTGTGAAAGAAAGCGCAGACTTGAAGAAACTGACAACGCCCTGTCACAAGTACTGGGGGATCAACAAAATAAAAGAAACAAATGGCAATGAATTAGTAGAAGTAACTTAGAAGACAGAAGCATAAGTAGTCAGTACAGGAGAAGAGCAGGAAGAGGGGAATGTTAATAGAACACAGCACAGAAAAGAAGGAATGGTACAAACATCAACTCAACACGGGCTGACGGTGAAATGGGTACGAAACAAAAGTTCTAGTGATAAAAATGGATCAGATGATCTGATACATGAACTTCTCGAATGGGTAGATATGATAAAGGAACAGAAATATTTTTGTAGGCGAGAAACGAATGCAATACTATAAATAAGTATAGGTTATAGTGGTTGTAGGAGGGATGGAAAAGGCGAATGGTAAACAGAAGACGGAAATGATGTTTGATTGTATAAGGAACCAAACAACGCAAAGGAATATAAAGGGACGCGACGGTTAGACAGATAAAAACAATGGGATAAGAGGATTGGTGAAAATGGAAAGCAAAACGGGGAGATGAATGATAAGTTCAGTGATGAAATGAATAACAATTTGATTGAGAAAGGGAATAATGTTGTAAGAGTAAGTTTAAAAATAGAAAGAATCCATAGAAAAAAACTAAAAATTAAATAGAAGTCGGTAAAATTTTTAGTTACACATAACAGTGTAATGTCAGGTAGGTGATCAACTTTTTCCAGGGAAATGTGAAATAATGATTATTAGAGAAAAACTGATGTACGAGGGCTGTTCAATAAAGAATGATCATGATTTTTTACGGTAATAATTTTTGCACATAAATTCAATCTTATAATATTCTATTAACTTAACGCGAAACAAACACGCCGTAGTAGTTTCATTGTTGGTACTGCAGGTTCCCGCCTGTGAGAACATGGTAAGTTCAGACATGTTCAGTATCGCCTACCGCAACAATGGAGGTAACAGCGAGGAACACCATGTGGCTTTGAAATTCTGCTTTCATCTCATGAAATCTTCAAATGAGGCCTATACAATGTTACAGGAGGCCTATGGAGAGTCTGTACTTCCCTACAGCACCGCTGGAAGGTGGTTTAAAATGTTTAAAGAGGGGAGACAATCAATCTCAAAGGAAGGTGGACCCGGTGCTCCAGGTACTGCTCTTATGGAAGGAAACATCAACACTGCTTTTGCCATTGTGAGAGAGGATTGATGGATTACCTTAAAGTTACTTTCTAAAATACTGAAAATTTCAATGGGTGCCACCCACATGATGGTGACACGACATGAGTCGTGTTTGTGCACGATGGCTTCCAAGGCTGTTGATTCCCGAACCTGTCTGCACGCAGTTAAAGTTGATGTTAGAGGTAAATCCGGAGTTTTTTTCAAACGTAATCACTGCTGATGAAACTTGACTACATCATTTTGATCCTGAGAGCAAACAGCAAAGTTTAGTGTGGAAATCTCCTTCATCACCAATCCCCAAAAAAGCAAAAATGGTTGCTTCTGCTGGGAAAGCTATGGTCATCTCATTCTTTGATATTCATGGAATGGTTTATCAGTATGTTGTACCTGCACACACATCAGTAACTGGACAATACTACAGAGATATCCTGAAAACATTGCAAGTCCATATCAGGTACAAAAGACCACATTTCCATGAAGCAGGCTGGATGCTGCACCACAATAATGCGCGGCCGCATATTGCCAATGTTGTTGCTGAATATCTTGCAAAAATCAGCGTGAAGTGCATCCCTCACCTTCCCTATAGTCCGGATTTAGCCCCATGTGACTCTTTTATATTACCTAACTTGAAGAAACGCCCTCGTGAGAGGCATTGTCCATCATCAGAAGCAGTGGTGAAGGCTGCGGAGGCGATTTTGAAGGATGCATGGTTTCCAGCATGTATTTGAAGACTGGCAGAAACGCTGGGAAAAGTGCATCGCATTCAGTGGAGACTATTTTGAGACTATTATAAGGAAGAGTAAAGGTACCTTGTCAAAAAAGTGATCATTGTTTATTGAACAGCCCTCCTAATATACACATTGTGAGACCATATTGTACAATGAAGTCATGAAAGCGAGTTAGAGAATATGAGGGAAGATTGGAAAATTGAGAAGTAAGAGAGAAGTTGAGAAGGAGAAAAGGTAAATTAAGGAAGAAAATAAAATATAAATTAAAGAAGAGTGTGGGAGTAGCGTACACCAGAAAAAACGTAGGAAATAAAAGGTCAAAATAGAAACTGGTGAAGAGGTAGGATCACCATGCACAACATAACTACGTGTTCGACTGCATAGAACCCTAACACAGAATTAAAGTACCCCAATTAAAGAAAATTATTGTAATATGTGTAAATGTTATTGTAACCAAATGTAGTTAATAAATTCGTTTATTCGCTCTCAATCTCAGTTGCGACTTATGGTGGCTAACGAGATAGGCTAGAGCGCGCCAGTCCAACTGCCCTGTAACTTCACCAGCAAAACCAATTCAGAATCATAGCGGTATGTAAATGTTGTACATAGGTGCATCATAAATATGAAAACTTTTTACCATTTATGGATCATTTGCATAGTGACGCTAGCTTAAATTTGAGAAATGCATATATAATCCCGAGCGTGGTTCTGAAAGATTACAGAACTGACTCATTTCTCTATATGAGATAATAAAGGCAAGAAATGCAAAGTACGGGAGCCATATTACTGGAGTACAACGTGACTAGTACCTGTAGATTTATGACGACAGTTTATACTAGTATATGCAAGATTTTGAGAGCGCCAAGTTCCATACGTGTAGCCCCATACTTGATTAGACATCTCATTTTATAATGTATACGATTTAACGTTGATTTAATACTTAAGAGGATATGTGTTTAGATGTAATTTTATCAAAATTTATTTTTAAGTAAATAATAACTCGAACAGCATCTTTTAATCTTTATGTACATCATCAACATGTTGTTATTGCTATATCAAGTATTCGTTTTTAAAACAATATTTATCTTAAAACGAAACCTAATTTTTCCTTTTCTTCATTCCAAAACATTTATCAGAAATAGTAATACAAATGGATCAATTTGGTAATACTTTTTATAAAAGATGGACCACAATCTTTTTCTCAGGCCAGAAATTCTTGCATCATTCATTTATCCACCATGAAATAAAATACTGTATATTGTTGCAAGCCAGGATTGTAAGGGGGGTGAAGGAGTTACAAACCTAATCGACAACTGGGGGTATAGCTACTGAAAGGATAAGGGAGCAAGATGGTAGAGCTAAACAGGTCAAAGGTTAGGGACATGATTAGGGTTAAATTAAATAGTTAAATAATTTACAAATAGATTTTAAAGATTGGGGAAGTCAAAACAAACAAAGCTGTCCTTTATCTAGAATCAATTAATACATGATAAATAAATATTACCTTTTATGTAGAGTAGCGTAGAGTTCTGAACAAGAGGTGGCTGGTTCACTTTGATGAGTTAAGTTTTGTAGAAGCATTAACAAGTTCTATGATGGGACTAGAGCAGCAGCATCCCACCTTCCAAATAACCAACTAACTGACTAACTGACTGATGACTAACTTACCATGATCTGACTAACCCTTCTTTACTGGCTGTAATCGTTTAAATAGAACTGACTTCCAAAATATCTGTTATCATACGACTCAGCAGTTCCTCACAAACAGTTTACATCCCATGGTGCAATCTTGTGTAACCCAAGAATGACTCTTCTTAATTTTTCTGCCGATTTAACAGAACACATGTGAGCTGGCAGGTCAGTAGCACTGCTTACTCTGATCACTGAGTCATCCAACCTGTCTCAACTTGTTAATTCCTGCTAAAGCCCGGAGCTTACCACGAAATGAAATGTGAATCTCCAAAAATTAAAATATTTCCCAAATCATGTTCAGACCTTATACGCAACAATATCTTAAAATGAAGTTGATATGGGTGTAAAAGTATACTTTGCAAATTGTTCATTCAATTTCCCATTGTTGAATTTAGGACAAACTGTTTTACAAGTTATAGCAAGGATATTATCCTAACTCGCAATTATAGTGACCCTTGTTCAGACTGTAATCAACAGTTGATTATAATACACTGAACTCTGAGTCGTCAGCCACGTGACGTGACGCCAGAGCTGCTTTTGCGAGTGTGTGTGAAATGTGTAGTGTTTAACGCCCGCTTTTACTACATATGGCACCGCAGGCGGTGACACTGATGATACATGAGATGAAGATGGAGCACCGGTGGAATGAGATGGCGGGGGAAACCGGAGATCCCGGAGAAAACCCGCCCCAACGCCGTGTTGTCCACCACAAATCTCACTTTGCGGTCGCCTGGGATCGAACCCGGGCCGCCTTGGTGAGAGCTAAGCGGTCTAACCACTGAGCTACGGCTTTTGCGAGAGTTTAGAGACTCCCCAGAGAGTGAAGTGAAAGACAAAAGTAGCTCCATCTGTGCATGAGAATAAAGTAAGTGATGGTGCAAGCTGAATTAAATCACATTACTGACGTGATGGGAAAACTGAAAAGTTTAAGAAGTAGCAATATATTCTAAAACCATATGCGACATTTAAAACCTACATATTAATTTTACCTTACTCATGTATACATGAATTATTTATTTATTGGAACTTTACTTACTCTGTTAGACAAATATGCTTAATTTTATTTCATGTTATTTATTTGTTATTTGCTCTTAATAACATAAATATTGAGGATAATTACAAGCATATATCCCAAATTTCATATTCGCAGATTATGCAGGTTGTATATCCTTCTTCGTATTGAGCATGAATATAATCATACGATTAAGTACAAGCAGTAACTTCTAAATCCTTGCATTTATTTTATATTTTATATGCTTTAAGTTATTCATATTATTCTCCAAATGTCTTAGAAACTAATTATCTCAATTACGCGATAAAATGATAGAGATATCTGCTTGAACATGTTTAATTTTTGTTTATCTCCCTTTTTTTCTTTCTGATAACTTTAGCTGATATTGCATTTCATTTTGCCTTAAAGTATGTATGTTTATTGAAATTTATAGGTCCAGGTGACTCAGATCTACGCTTCCTCCAGCTCGTTTGTATATCTGCATCACAATTTCTCTTATTATAATGTGTGTTTTGTTTGTATTTTTCTTTTAAAAATAAAATTCAAACGACACGTCAACGATGTTATCAACTCTCCGCCACGGAGTGGCTAATTAAAACAACAAATTTATTTGCGTATTGTAATGGTAACTTTTGAAATGGCCTCTAAACCTATTGGTGATAAGAAAGTGTGAAGATACTCTCGTATTGTACACCTACACGCTATCAGCTTTAGTGTGTATTCCGAAGCACTAAACGCTACCTTCACCATTTTTAGTCTATTTCCTTTTCTACGCGAGTCCTGTAAATAATTGAAAATAATTAGAGTTGTTATATGATAAGCTTAGACCTACAAAATTAAGTAGAATTCCATAATAGAATGACTGTAATTGATATTATACGTTAAAAAACATCCCAAAATATAAAGACAGTGAAATGGTTGACCTCTGTCTAGCTAAGCCCCTATTTAATTCATCTATTGGAATTGGAATTCGTTATGTGCACCTTGTGTCAGGGGAAAACCTCCAATTCATATCCATTTTCAGCTGAAAAAAAAGGAGTGGCAGGTGCGGAATGCCCGTCCTGTCTTCCAGAAGCCAATATTTTACTTCTTCAATATTCTGCTCTCGCTTCTTACATACGCGCCTTGGCGCTGCTTGTCCTATAGTTCCTTTTATTTCTATTTTGTCCTGTTTTCTCTTTCTTTCTTTTGCCCTTTCAGCACTCATAGCCGGATCGCTGTGTCCAAGAAAATAATCCTTAAAGTATCACTTAGTTTTCAGGAAGTAATAAAATGAATTCTGCGGATTATTCCGAGATAGCCGAGGAAGAGACTTGCATTCAGGAGGTCCAGGGTTTGATTCCCATGGACCCTCACTGTTATCTATGGTATTTCGTAGCCTTCCTTGATCGGTAGGTGAATTCTAAAGTATTTTCCATTCTAACAAACTTTCCATTCTTTTCACTTCCTTCTCATTATTCAGGTGACGTATGGACAAATTGTGCGAGTAGATGTTTAAAGGTAAGATTGCTCCCTATGAACACTAGATGACTGCTCGGTTCACGGATTCATTAACCACTCCTAGTTACTGCCACTCATCTCAATGCTCTTTCATTTCATCATCTTTAGTCTACGCAATCAACATACGTAACTGTCTTTATAACATCAGCGGTACTGTGATGGTCGTGGTAAGGAACGCTTTTATTGATCATACTTAAGTTACACATATCGTCCCATCTCGTTGGGCTGCTTAAATTAAACACTGCACATTCGATCTTTGCTGCCACTCTTTTCTTCGTTAATTGAATAAAATTATCAACAAAAACGGATACATTTACTTCTACTAATTCATAATTGACTGCAAGAACGTAAATGTCATTGATAAATGCGAAAACTTTAAACTGAATATATTTGTAGAATCTTAAACATCCAGGCTAGAAGTTCGTGCTATATTTGTAATGCTTAGACCCCAGTTTTGGTTATCATTTCCAAAGGATAATACTACTAACGTAGATGTCGACCTTCCAATTACGTAATAGATATTACTTAATATATAACTGCACCAGAGATAAATAGATTTGTATGGGAAATATTAGTCAAATGAAGTAGGTATACGTGCAAAATTTAAGGATTCCTACTCTATGCTTGGAGGTTGGGTTATCTTGGCTGGTAACTAAATAAATTATAATTTTTAAAGACTTAACGTATTTTGATTTTAAAAAATCGAAAGCTTCACCTGCTTTCGCTATTTGTTCACTTCAAATCTCTTCTTTCTGGCATGTATGTTAGCTATGTACTGATGAGTAGCCTACGTAGCTGAAACATGAATAAATACAGAGGTTCTGGACGTTCTCGGGCTTCGAGCCAGGTAAGAAGATGTGACATCGACGTTTCGGGAGCGTGCATCTCTCCCATCTTCAGGATGATGAATGACTTTAGGAAAATAGGAGGAGAGGATCTTTGTTCCTCAGCCTACCAACATGCTCTCCTTTCCTCCTAAAGTCATTCAGCATCCTGAAGATCGGAGAGATGCACGCTCCCGAAACGTCGATGTCATAACATCTTCTTACCTGGCTCGACGCCCGAGAACGTCTAGAACATATACGCCGCCAGGAAAGATTCAGCTCATATTTCAAATTCAGAGGTGCTTTAACAAGTATGGACCTTTGACACAATTTGGTTTCAGATCTCCTCAATTGTGGATGATACATTACGCGTAATTCATAAGATTAATTTATTGAGAGTTATCAGCGATAGCGAATTGAACAACGTTTCTAACTTAAACTTAAACAGCACTTTAATATAATTATAGACCTATAAAATCGATGTAGCTTTTCTTTTAAGAATTGCAAGAAATTAACTAAAGTATTATTTGGTACATTGGAATCGCTAATGTTGCTTAAAGAGAGGGTAATGGAATCCTTCATACTACTCAACAGCTAATGCTTACTTACTTGATATGTTCTTTTTAAATGGATAAATCCAATATAACAAAAATATAGGGATATTGTGAATGAGTACTTATTTTCCTGTATATAGAACAGGATTCGCGTTGATTTGCTCAAAAAGTGTTCAGGCAAAGGTGCTTTTCTATTTGTAATATATCTACATTCAGGTAACAACTATTCATCCCATTCAGCTGGTATAGGTTTCCTAGGTACTATCAGAAGAAGAACTCAGACTTCTAAAAGCTATTTACTGAGAGATGTTGTAGTCGATATGAACGAGGTTTGCTACGATCGGTCCAAACGGAAATTAATAAATATATATATATATATATATATATATATATATATATATATATATATATATATATATTGTGACTTTGTGGGTTCGTGAAATGAAAAGTCCAATTAAACCACTCAAAAATGTTCTTTATTTCCACCGACTTACAGTTCAACACTTGCCAATTACACAGAATTGCGTACTGCACACAATTACAATTCACCAGTTCGTCCGTTACAATTTCACTTGTACTCGCGATTACATAACTCCGATGCACATATCAGTTACGTACAGTCTTCCGTTGCACAATCTTCTCGTTCATTAACACGTCACTGACTAACTCTTACACCAAGAACTGCGTCTGTCTCCTCACTAACACTCACTAACCAACTGACCAACTCACACCGACTGACTAGCTGCAGCCCTTTTTATAGGCATCTCGCCGACTTCTCGGCTTTTCCAGTTTCCAGGCGACGTTTCCAGATGATGAAAGATTCCCGTAATTTCGAGAACCAGGTGGACAGAAACAGACGGCACACTGATGTTTTGCCTCCGACCACCGCCTGTCACCACTATAAGACAAACGAGGAGGAGGTGTGGCTAACACGAACCTCCCCTGTCTTCCGCTCCCAGCTGCTTCCACAGGGTGTTCCAGCGCTCGCGTTACAATATATATATATATATATATATATATATATATATATATATATAATACAAACTAATTTCGCGTGTTACAGGGAAAATGAATTACTTCTCTCTCTCTCTCTCTCTCTCTCTCTCTCTCTCTCTCTCTCTCTCTCTCTCTCTCTCTCTCTCTCTCTCTCTCTCTCTCTCTCTCTCTCTCTCTCTCTATATATATATATATATAAGACTACATCTAACTAATTTGCGGGCCCAAATCACCTCGTTGTCGACGGGCCCTAAAATACCACTCACTCACTCACTCACTCACCTACTCACTCACTCACTCACCCACTCACTCACTCAATCAATCACTCACTCAATCAATCACTCACTCAATCAATCACTCATTCACTTACTCACTTATTCACTCACCTACTCACTCACTCACTATACGTAATTTGTACGAGACTTTCATCAGGAAGTGGAGTTGATAATTGAAATTATTGCCACCATCGAATAGCAATAAGAAATTCTGCATTAAGAAAGTTATGGTATAGCGAAAAATGGAAGGTTTAGAGGGGGTCAAATGAAAAAAAAAATGTTCCTAACGTTTTTTAATTCCCGCTCGGTTTTTATATTGTATATTTTTTATGCCTGTATTATTTAAAAGTGCACTTACCGCACACTGCCAATAAGAACATGAAGAACATGCTTGCACTGTTACCTTCGAAATCTGTAGGAACAGATTGGTAGATTGTGGGACAGGTTTTGTCAGTAGCAACATAAAAAGCTGCGTTACATCATACCTCCCTGTTTACGTATAGTGATAATGAAATCCCTTGTGAACATTCATGAGCCATATAAGGTTTAAAAGGTCTACCAAATGTTTATCAAGGAACTCCCAAATATACAATATTCTGTAGGTATTTCAGAAGTTGTAAATGATATAGTTCCTGAAATCAATGCAGATTTTAGTAATACGGTAGATGTCCAGCATTGTTTCATAAAACGTACATTCTTTATGCATATATTTTCTTAAGGCCTACTTTCAAAATATGTTCTCATATTTCCAATCAGAATACTACATGAAGCATGCGTAGGTGGAAATATCCAGCAGAGAGACCGAAATTCCGGTTGAAATAGCTAAAGAGCTGTTCTTAACTGAGAGGTTTCCCTTTGTGATCATGTAGTGGAGAGCGTGACATATGTGCATTTCCATCTCCCATCAAGTGGAACACCGCAAGCAGAAAGAAGCTCCTACGCAGCTTTCTCTGACTGCCATATTTTATTTTCTGGGCCAAATGCTAACGAATGCGTGACAGCTCCACTCATAAAATATGGGGCGTTACCATACATTTTTCCGCACGTATTCGAGTTTTAGCACATTCAGAAGTGCAGTCAGAACTCATTCTCTGAACTCTAATTTCATTTTAATGATTCTAATGTCAAGCTGGTGTTATAGGTAATCAAGAAATTTTATTGGTCAATACAATTTAGTAAACTTGTGAAGATGATCTAAAGAGAAACGGAATTAATAAACAAACGAAATTTATGCTTAAATATTCAATAAATTAATTTATATGTGTTTTAAAAGTATATGGACTAATATTGAGTTAACTTATCATGAGTACATATAAATGACTGATATTTATTATCGGCTTGTGAACGATACACTACTGCAATGACAAACGGTGTACACATTCATGAAATTACGGTAACAAAGGCCAGTATCCAAAATTTAAAACAAATTGTTCATCATGATAAATAATTGTTCTTCAATTTAAAATTATTTTGCTATTGACGAAATTGATTATTATGTATTTTAGACAATCCGTATACATTGGCTATTCTAAGTCATTGAATCTTTCTTCTCGAAAATAAAAAAAACTATTACAGAAAAATAGCATCAGTAATATCTAGCGGAAACCTGGAATATGAAACTAGTTACTAGAGAACTAATTTAATAATACTATCTGCTGCTTTTGTACCAACATATCAGTGATTCTGGAAATAGTCTTACTATAGAGTAAACAGTATTTTAAGAGTGTTTAACGCAGAAAGCTCAAAACGTACTGGAGTATCAAACAGATAGAACTATTACGATAGAGCCTTCAAATTAGAAGTTATGGCCTTAACCTACTGAGATTGTGGAGGCATACAACAAATAAGATACTTTTATTCATCCTCTGAATACAATGATTTCAAGGACACGTCAATTCCAATTTTATATACATATATACACACATAGTTTTATCTTTTTACATATCTCTATACTTAAATTGTTCCAAACTATAGAATGTATTTGTTATTAAGCAGTTTTTTATTGCTTATAACATCTGTGGTAAGCAAAACTATAAATTTCATATATTTAATGATAATTAAGAACTATACACTAAACAATGGGTCTTCATGTTTGTTTAACATGTAAATTGATTGCATGTTACGAAAAAATGCGATATTTATTGATTATGAACCCTAAAATGGTTTTAACCGTTTATTTTCAGAACATTACAGAAAATGACCACCATAAAGAGCAGCTTATGAGGTATACAAATTCGTAGATTTTTCGTTTCAATAGGTGTTTTCAATCATGATAGCAACTGCTGGAAGCTATTTTACACCAAATAATATAGCAATTGTCAATGACACAGTGCGTTTGATACCAATCAATGGCATCCGAACAGGTCAGACGTAACTAGTAAACCAGTTGAACAGGCTTCCACATCCTGTATGTTGGCGCTTGAGAGTGCTCTTGGCTTTCGGGAAGGACGGCGTCAGTTTACTTGAACTTTCCGTTTTGCTCATCCTGTTGTGATCTTCTTGTGGACTCTTATCGGATCTTTGCTCCACTATTTCTGCTTATATACCAGATACGGTTCTCTGGTAGTCCTACCCTGTTGTTTCTCAGTGCCTGTCTCAGTGCCACTGATTTTTAATGGTCTGATAAGGGAAATTGTGGTATTTTCTTTTCTAAAGAAACCATACAGAGCCACTCAATATGTCAAGGGGTCTGTTGTCAAAGGGACTGTTTTCCCGCTTATTGAAGCTCTGCTCGAGATGTTGCAAGAAAATTTGTTAGGAGTGGCGTTGTACAATGAGATATTTACAATCTGCTGACAATCATGATATGAAACCCCTACAGCATTGGTTGGAAATTTCGTGTGAAGCCTTAAACGGAGAAAAAGCGGAGGCAGTTCTCCCCAGAACATTGGCCGGAACTAATGAAATCATCACCACTATCCGGTTACTTAGTACCTCGCTTATGAAAGATGTCGAGTACACTATTGTGCTTAATTGGAAAGAGAAAATGAACAATTAGACTTCTTACCATTGGAGAGAACACGGAACTTGAACTTCCTGGAACGTGTCTGGTACAAACCTAGCTATTATATCACAGTTTTGATACTCTCACAGTTTTGAGAGATAGAGAGATCTGCCAATCTCGAATCCTGACGTACAGGATCATGAACATCTCTATGAACCAGTGAAGTGTACCGGATTAGTTTCTAAACATTGTATCCAAATGCAGAACGTGGAAATCGCAATGATGTTATTGAGGAAAACTATATCAGTCATATTAGTCCATAAGAGTGTCTGAGAGAAACAAGTTCATTGCCTTAATATGATATTCCCAGAATTTAAACGTACGTTCCTTCATCTTAAGGACACTCTGGACACAAAGGATGATGCACCAACATTTGAGTGTACCCGAAACCAGTATCGTTAGCTACGGTCCCTCTTATCCTCAAAATCGAAGAGAAGTTTTTTAGGCGATGGAAAATTATTTGAAATAATATATTCTGTAAACATGTGCCAACCGCATGGCAGGGGACGTATTAAACGAGGGTGTACCGAGAGCAGAACATGTAGTGTTATGGACGAGCATTATCTAACCTTGTGCATCATGCTCCGAAATGATACATTGGAACGTTAACTTTTAACTGCACATGTTCTACTCCAATTGGTCCCGGACCCGTAGGTCTAAAGACCCTGGCCTCCTTCAACCAGGGAGTTACCAAGCTGTCCCAGAAGGGCGCCCAGCGCCTCCGTGGGGCTTTCCATAGGGCAAGACCTAGATACTAACAAGCCCTTCCGTCTGGTCCTGTGGACTCAAGACGGGATGGAAGTGGATACGCCACTTACGCGCGCCAACATCAAAATGGAAAGACTACCGATATGACCTCGGTGGGGCCACCAGTTGATCTAGCACACCTTCTACTAGCTATGCTGGCTAGTACGCGAGAGTATTAATGGCTTCCCTCAACCCCGTCCGGAGACGTACCCGATCTCCCAGGGGTATCTGGAACCACTGCCCCCTTGAGCCAACCCAAACCGAACAACTCCCAATCAGTGAGGGGCTCGAATGTTTGGTCCGAGGTTTCTCTAGTAACGTCAGAGGTACCACGAGTGCTAGGGGTCCACAGCGCCCGCACCACGGCAGCTGAAGGGGACGGATCCCCTCCCCTACGGGGGATAGGTTGGAACACCGAATTGCCTTATACAGTCAGGTTGATGATATCTGGATAATGTTCATGAATTAGATATTAAATAGGTATCAGGTGGATGTTCTGTCATGACTTTCGCTTCCAGAATATCTCTTAATGCGGGATTTGGTGGTAACTGGATATTTAAAAAAATAATGACCTAAATAGGACAAAGAGGGAAGTCACAGTTTTCTGAGTCCGGAATAAAGGGGAGGTAATACAATTTGGATTCAGCTGTTTAATGCAGCCTTATATTTCCGGTTTTTGTTTACCACTCCTCGTCATTGAGATTGTTGCGTCAAATCATTCACCTTATCAGCAGAATTTAAAAAATAGAAATGTAATCCATGCAGTTGAAATAATACTGCAGTAAAAGTAATGTCTTAAAGGAGAGAATTGGATTTAAGAATTGGGCTCTTTTGGCGGGGAGGCTCATGTTTTGCTTTACTTAATTTTGTTTAATACGTTTACTTTTAGAAAAAAATAATACAACGTTTTTAATAAAACCAAAACGAATCAAAAATTACATAAAAACACTGTTGAAAAGTAGGGAATGAAATTCGTTTTGATTTCAATGCTGTATAAGAATTACAAAGAATTGAACTTAACTGCAAGAAGTGGGGTACAAACAAAACCAAACAAAAAGACAATGGACATATCTGTATTAATGAATTCAAAGTGATTAAAGTTCCAATCAGTAAAAGAGCGGAATTTTAAATATAACACCAGCTATCTATCCACATATATAAAAGAAAATGTACATAACACATAAAAATAAGTAATTAGAAACAAAAAATTAAAATTAATAAAGGCAAAACAAAAAACAAGAAAAACATACATACATACAAACATACATACATACATACATACATACATACATACATACATACATACATACATACATACATACATACATACATACATACATACATACATACATACATACATACATACATACATACATACATACATACATACATACATACATACATACATACATACATACATACATACATACATACATACATACATACATACATACATACATACATACATACATACATACATACATACATACATACATACATACATACATACATACATACATACATACATACATACATACATACATACATACATACATACATACATACATACATACATACATACATACATACATACATACATACATACATACATACATACATACATACATACATACATACATACATACATACATACATACATACATACATACATACATACATACATACATACATACATACATACATACATACATACATACATACATACATACATACATACATACATACATACATACATACATACATACATACATACATACATACATACATACATACATACATACATACATACATACATACATACATACATACATACATACATACATACATACATACATACATACATACATACATACATACATACATACATACATACATACATACATACATACATACATACATACATACATACATACATACATACATACATACATACATACATACATACATACATACATACATACATACATACATACATACATACATACATACATACATACATACATACATACATACATACATACATACATACATACATACATACATACATACATACATACATACATACATACATACATACATACATACATACATACATACATACATACATACATACATACATACATAAGAAAATAAATCTAAAGATATCGCAGAATAAACGGAATATTAAAGTTAATACATAAACTAATAGTAATGTAAGTTTTACCGAAGCATTGTGCTATCAGAAATCCTTTTGATTTTTAAATGTGATAACCGGAAAAATAATGAAGAGCATATGTAAAGTGAATCTTTTAAGATTTATTGGTACAGCTAAGGGTAAGTATAAAACGAAGTATACTTTAAAAACGTTGACTTAATATTAAAGTATTAAATGTAAGTGATCTGAAATAGATATGCAGAAAATATCAAAACCTAAGAACCTCAGAATTGTATCTACTGTAAACCTGAAGTAATCTGAGGTGAAATTAAAAATCCTGGAATATATCATCAGTATAAACAATTAAAATGAGTGTCAGAGGAGTAGAAGTTTCCCTAAAGCTCTTTATACGTGTGGAATGCACTTGGGCATATAACCACGAAGAAGACAAAGTACGAGGGTGTGAAATTTTACGCTTTTAACAAGTTGCGAACTAATCCGAACTGCTTCTCCAGGGAATATAGCCGTGCCCTCTTCCCACTGAATGGTGCCAGCGGTGGTAATTAATGGCGCTGTGATATCCAATAAATCGTCAATCCTGACGTAGTTGCACCCAACACTGCAGCTCTAGCTCCATATAAGTGCTGATTCCTTTAAAAATTAATTATATAATATGGCTGTTATTGCAGGAAATTCCTCGAAGAATGAACATTTATTTCAGTCCTACTAATGTGGCTACTTAATATACTTTCAAGGCTTTCTGAACATTGCATGAATGCACAAAATCTTTTTATAACATTTTATAGCCCTTGTCTAATTTCAAGTACTATGAAAATAATATTTAAAAAATACCAAGAACGGGTTATAATTATCACGTGAGTTTAAATTAGAAGGCTTATAAGGAAAAATGGATGAAACGTTACTTAATTAATTGGGGATACGGATTTAGCGTAAGAATTGTATAAAGCATAAATAAATACTGTCGCGAACCCGTAGCTACGATCGCGCGGCTTGTTTACACAAAAGGAACTGATAGGCGGGCAGTGTGAAAACCAAGATCCGGCAGACCAAGATAACATGCAGATAAGGTCTGCCGAAACTGAGATAAATGGAAATTTCTAGTTACTTCTGGACTGAGAGATAATTCGGTTTCTGGTTTATTTTAGAATGATCTAGAAAGTATCAGGAAATATATAAGCGATTGTGACACGCCAGCCGGACAGTTGCAAGTAAAACAGTGAGGTAAGCAGAGAACAGCTGAGAGAGTTGTGTAAAGTCATGTAACGAGTGTTGTCAACAGTGGAAGTTGAGTAAGCTATTTGCTGCTGTCATCCACCTTGGTGTTGTATATGTGATGTAATGTTGTTACGTGAGAATTGAACAGTGAATTGCTACGGAAATAAAGAACATTTGGTATATTTCCAACTCGGCCTTTTAATTCTACGAACCCACAAATTCACAATACTAAATGTTTTGGAAGTTCATTAGCTTTACTAGAAACTGGATATTAGAGTGCGTATCATTGTATTGCTTAAGTAACCTCTCGGGTACTAGGTTGTGACATCCATAAAAATACAATGGAATTTGACAAACTGTACGTAAAGATTAAACATTACATAAAATATTAGAATTCTTTAAAATGTTGCACCACAATGAACAAGGTCAATGTATATTAAAAGATTCAACTATAAAACTGCAACTATAACGTAACTGTAGCAAACGTTTGCAAGAGAAAATGTTGACATTTCTGGAAGATAAATCAGAAAAACCAACAGACTATATCTATTTTAATATAATCATAAAATACGTAATTTAAAAACACATAACCAGGAGAGTTATCGATTTCTTCCTTTCAGCATAATGGCAAAAATGACCTTTCTACATGTATGCACTTATATAATTTATCTTACTTGAACTTAAGATTTGTAAAAAATGAAAATTAAATTTTCCTCTGATGATAATAAAAATAAAGAAATTAATGTTATAACCAAACAAATTAAAGCCAAATTTAAGATTCGTAATTTGTACCCAATCTGCTAACAAAATGGTTTCAGATGCATTTATAATCAGAACTGCTGGTCTTTAACAGCGATTTAAATATTCGTTAACTGTTACAGAATATACTAAACATATTGTTTCGACTACTAGGCGACTAGATTTATCTTGAGGTGCTGACCAGTTGAGATTTTACTTAATACCCAGGAAGTTTATATAGAAAAACAAAGGCTTCGGTCGGCAGTGGGTGCTTTGAGAATTAGAAAATTTTAAGAATAAGAAGAGAATAAAACGGGTAGTACATAATACACTAAGTTACCATATCACATAAAATATTGGTTAGGTCTTAATGTTAGCTGGACAAAATTGTCTTTTACAGTTATTACTTAACTTTGAACTGCTACATTCTAGAAGTATAGGGTTGAAAATAAAATTAATATTACTTTTTAAAGTTGTAAATAGAATATAATTTGTACTATATACTAACTATAAACACAGGTAAAACTACTGATATTCAGTATAAATTTAACTGGTACCTGTGTATAATTGTTGGGTATTTATATCGATTCAGATCTCGTCTGGTTAACACATACCAATTACGTATCAAAAAAGACCACAACAGGAAATTTCAAGTTGAGAATTTTAAGAAACAGTGTTAACAAAAACGTTCTGATGAAGCTTTACTATGCTCATATTTATTCGCATGCTAATTATGGTATATTTTTCTGGGGAAATCACTCTATAGCAGCTAAAATATTTATATTGCAAAAAAAGGCCCTTAGATTAATTTGGGGAGTTCATTCAAAAGAACACTGTAAACCAGTTTTTATTCATTTAGGTATTTTAACGTTGCCATCGATATATGTGCTGAATTGTGTTTTATACGTTAAAGAAAATCTTAATAGCTTTATACTTTGCTCTAATATACACAATTACTCAACACAAAACTGTCTGAATTTATATATTGTCGCGGCAACGGGCATTAAAGTTTCGGCGAAAACAGCAAACGGCGGATAGTAAGGAGCTTGCAGTTAACGATAGCGCGGCTAGTGTTCACAAAGAGCCGGCAAACAAAGATGGCTTGATAAAGGACCTGCCGGCACAGGCAATTTCACGTTTGGAAGGTTCTAGTGATATCTTGATTGACAGAGAAAAATTTGTTTCTGATTTGTACGAGAAACCTCTCGAATTTATGAATGAGATATATAAGAGATTGTGACACGCCGTGGTGAGTTGTGTAACAAGAGTGTTGTTGTAACGAGAGCTCATCAGAACGTTGTCATCGACCTTGGTAGATTGTGGTGTGTATGTGACATTATGTTGTCGTGTGAGAATTGATCAGTGTATTTCTACGGAAATAAAGAACATTTAGAATTTCTGCATATTGGATTTTTCATTCTACGAACCCACAAAGTCACAATATAAATAAATTTAGACACACTAAAATTCAGAATAGTTTTATAGTCGTTCCAATTATATTATACAACTTTTTACCACAAAGACTAAGAGAGCTCCTTATTTTAATTTTTAAAAGGACCATACGCCATACATTTGTGGCAAACCCATTATATTCCATAAATGACTTTTATAACGTGACTTGGTAAGTTTTAATTTATGACGTTGCTATTCTGTAAAGTTTACGGCAATAAAGGCTATCTATCTATCTACTGGCGCAAAAATATAAAAATTCAAAGCGTTGTACAGATTAATAAGATAATAATCAAATTGTGCATAAAGTTTGAAAGGTGTGAGTATGTATAGCTTTCTGAAGTTTTACGTATTCAATTCCCATAGTCCAAGTGCAAAAATGTGTGCCATTGCTGGCCGAATATTATAGTTTTACCCAAAGGGGTTGAAAATAAAATAAGGGCATGTCTCGAAATTTTAAATTACTATATAATTTGGAATAAGAGGTTGGTGGATTTGGAACTTTTAACCTAACCTTGATTTATACCATCTACTGTGGTATAATTGCACATTTCTACATAAGGAGTTGAAAATAGGAATAACTTTACATAGCTGTAAGGCACTTATAATTTTCAATTGATCGTATAGCGCAAGCATACACAATTTCATCAGGTGGGCTAGAGAATATTAATTTGTATGTCACGGATGGAAAATAATAAAATGCTGCTTATCACCTTTGTCCGGTTTTATTATCCAAATATACCTCGTTTGTGTTCATAAATCCTTTTAAATACCAATTAACAATAAGAGTGTAAAGATCAAACAATTAGATTGCCTTTTGAGTAAAAGAGTTCATACCAAGAAAAAGAGATTGTAACCTCGATGTTGAATTAAGATTAGTGTTTGTAGCAGATGTTCAGTGATTAGGTCAGCTCAAGTCCTGAATAAAAGGGAATTAAGTGTGTATTAACATGACGAATTTGGCTTATAGAGAGGATACGAGAATTACTCAGTTAATTTTTAATTATGTAAAACAAACCGCCGTTTCATTATATTAATAAGCTATGGAAATGATTGATAAGATCATTTCTTTTAAAGTTTTAAAAGACAGCTCATTTCACCCTGATATAATTGCACTCCAAGTGGATTTGAGCAGTATTTATTACACTTATTTTAAACAATAGAGAATAAGAAAGCCATGAGGCGGTGCTGTTCTAATTAAACAAGTATTATCTCAAAATGAGCAAAAGAGGACTGGATTCATTAAACATGCTGCGGTTCTAGAGAGACTATGAAGGAAAAGAAAATTTTCAACTCTGCTTAACAAAGTGACCAGTGCTATACATAAATGCGTCAAAGAACATTCATAAAGACTCCTTTTAACAGTGAAACGAAGGGAAAAGATAGATGCCCCACGTAAAACGACAAAAGAGATTTTTAAACACATTAACAGGAACGGCTATATAAAGAACTTAACGCAGAAAATCTCTACAAAGGAACAGATTGAAAAGCATAACAATAACAATCTTTAACGAGTTTCTCTGTTGACAGTCCTCCATTATTATATACGGAGAGAGATTATGACTTTTATAGTGAGAAACCAATGTTTTATTGCACTGTTCCTTCGGAAAAGCTTTACTTATTACATTTATTCAGCACGACCAGTAAGCAACGGCAACCGCAACGGCAACGGCAACCGCAGCAGCAATAATAATTATAATAATGATGATGATGATGATCATGATGATCATAATAATAATAATAATAATAATAATAATAATAATAATAATAATAATAATAATAATAATAATAATAATAATAATAATAATAATAGTAATAATAATAATAATAGTAATAATAATAATAATAGTAATAGTAATAATAATAATAGTAATAGTAATAATAATAATAATAATAATAGTAATAATAATAGTAATAGTAATAGTAATAATAATAGTAATAGTAATAATAATAGTAATAGTAATAGTAATAATAATAATAATAGTAATAGTAATAGTAATAGTAATAATAATAATAATAATAATAATAATAATAATAATAATAATAATAATAATAATAATAATAATAATAATAATAATAATAATAATAATAATAATAATAATAATAATAATAATAATAATAATAATAATAATAATAATAATAATAATAATAATAATAATAATAATAATAATAATAATAATAATAATAATAATAATAATAATAATAATAATAATAATAATAATAATAATAATAATAATAATAATAATAATAATAATAATAATAATAATAATAATAATAATAATAATAATAATAATAATAATAATAATAATAATAATAATAATAATAATAATAATAATAATAATAATAATAATAATAATAATAATAATAATAATAATAATAATAATAATAATAATAATAATAATAATAATAATAATAATAATAATAATAATAATAATAATAATAATAATAATAATAATAATAATAATAATAATAATAATAATAATAATAATAATAATAATAATAATAATAATAATAATAATAATAATCGGACTTGACTAGAGTTAACTTCTATTATAGTTTATAGAAGTTAAAGCTTTCCAGTTGGCGTAAATTCTGTAGGCCTTGCCGGCCTTCACAAGTTTGTAGTTCGTGAGAAAAAAGTGTTTCGGTCTTCAGTAAGACTGAGTATAGTAAACTCTCTCTAAAACGGAACGGGATCGTTCCGGCATTTATTTTCCGTTTACACAGTTTCCGTATTACAGAGGATTGTGTTTGAATACAAAGAAATTACAGAAGCTATAGTCGCACAGTTTTACAGTGAAGGAAAAATATAACATGAAGTGAAAATAGTAATAGGCTGATATGTATTATGTTCTATATGTTCAATTTACATACAATAACTGTATTTTATCGTCTAGTTGCTCTGTCTGTTTTAAATTTTCCCTTTCTAATTCTGCAACTTCCTGAGTATCAACATAATTTGCTTCACCGCATACAACAGTGAAAACAATGTTATGGCAATGTTTGAAATTCTGGAGCCATCCATTGGAAGCTCTGAAATGTTCTTTGCCTCATTTTCTTGCTGTCTCTAAAGCCTGAGTCTGAAGCAATGGTCCAGAAATGGGAATTCCTTTAGTGCGCGCAATACCAACCCTGGAACACAAGATTATTTTGCTCGTCATTCTGATGCGTTTTACATGCCCTGCTGCTCCCTTTAGTCACTTCTCTTTGATTGCTATTTTGCTTTTGTAAATCCCATATATCTGAGTTTTTCCCACTTTATACAACACAGTTAATTATTTGTTCTTTTCATATTCTTCAATGACCTTTTTTTCTCCAGTGATAAAGTCTAACACTCATTTTACAGAATTTGTGTACACACAGAATACGTTTTTAAAAATCACCAAAGTTGACAGTTTTCTTCCACCCGTACTTGATTTTAAGAACGAAACTGAGAATAAACACTGCAAAACAGTTGTATCCTTACCATGTGTGTTGGAAGAGAGTTGAGAGAGCTAATGGCTTGTTTGTCCTTTCGCTCGAATAGTTACGGTTTATGACTTTATGGTTCATGGAACTTCGGTGCAAGCACAGGCGCCCTCATAATTACTGCACTTTTTAAAATACATACATTGTAACCCATTACACATAAAGTAATCCGTTTTAATCAGGCTGTTTACTCAGACGTTCCCGAATAATTTTCGTTTCCGCGTTTGGCAGTTTACCGGCTTAGAGTATAATTTTGCATTTCCGTTGTGAAATTTATTTTCTGTTTCCTACATTTCTGGCATAAAGGGCAGTTTTTAATAAATTTTAAGAACATACATATTTTGTTCCAAAGACAACGTATGGAACTGTGGCGTAGTGGGCTAGAGTGTTGTGCTTCGGTTATCGAGATTGATCTCACCCATTGGGGGTCCCGGGTATAGGAACGGTGCCCACTCAGCATAGTGAGGAAACTGAGGAGCTACGCTGGTAGTGAGCCCCTGTCTACAAAGCTAACTTTCCGACTGGGGTGCCAAGATGCTGACCACATCTCCTCCCCGTATCGATTGGATGATCACGCGGCGTGCCAAGATACTGACCACATCTCCTCCCCGTATCGGTTGGAAGATCACGTGGCGTGCCAAGATACTGACCACATCTCCTCCCCGTATCGGTTGGATGATCACGTGGCGTGCCAAGATGCTGACCACATCTCCTCTCCGTATCGGTTGGATGATCACGCACCTCTGCCTAGCGCATGTGAACATGAGGCCAGTAGTTGCGTTGGCACGTTCTAGCCAACTTTGGGCTGTTACGCCATGGGGACATGATCATGTTGGTGTCTGATGCGTAGTTTTATGCTTTCTCCGCTGATCTTTGTGCAGTTATATTTACAGTCTCGAGATGTTGGTATCTCACCTATTACACACGAAGTCCGAGAACCCTATAGAGTACTGGTATATATAATATTCATATATTAACATTTTTTTAGATTTACTGTGAATATTCCAACAATTTACAATTTATAACTTTTGGCTACATTTAATTGTTGTTACCTTGTTGCTACCTTGGCTTACATTACACCCTGGTGTATTTGTAGGTACAAAATATGTTCAATTTGAAGCAGTGTTTAAGTGCATAAGACAGAAAGAACATACAACTTGTATGTCTATGATTTTGATAAAATCGGTATATGTAAATACGAGGGCTGGGTTTTTTTGACAACGTACCTTTACTCATCCTCATAATTTTGATGGTCCTTCTCAAAATAGTCTCCACTGAATGCGATGCACTTGTCCCAGCGTTTCTGCCAGTCTTCAAAGACATGCTGGAAACCATTTAATGAGAGATCCTTCAAACTCGCCTCTGCAGGCTTCAATACTGCTACCGATGATGGATAATGCCTCCCACGAAGGCGTTTCTTCAGGTTAGGGAATAAAAAAAAAGACACATGGGGATAATTCCGGACTATAGGGAGGGTGAGGGATGCACTTCACGTTTATGTTTGCGAGATATTCAGGCAACAACATTGGCAATATGCGGCCGCGCATTATCGTGGTGCAGCATCCATCCTGCTTCACGGAAATGTGGTCTTTTGCGCGTGATATGGACTTGCAATGTTTTCAGGGTATCCCTGTAGTATTGTCAAGTTACTGATGTATGTACAAGTACAATGTGCTGATAAACCATTCCATGAATATCAAAGAATGAGATGACCATAACTTTCCCAGCAGAAGCAACCTCTATTGCTTTTTTTGCGGTCGGTGATGAAGGAGATTTCCACACTGAGCTTTGCTATTTGCTCTCAGGATCAAAATGATGTAGCCAAGTTTCATCAGCAATGATTACATTTGAAATAAAGTCCGAATCTTCCTCTAACATCAACTTTAACTGCATGCACACCTGCATGTGAAGGTCCTTTTGTTCGGGAGTCAACATTCTTGGAACCCATCACGCACAAACACGTCCCATGTGTAATGCTTCCGTCACCAACGTGTGGGTGGCACCCAATGAAATGTTCAGTATTTCAGAAAGGTAATTCATCGATCCTGTCTCACAATGGCAGCAGCAGTAAGAGCAGTAAAAGCAGTAACTAGGGCACCGGGTCCACCTTCCTTTGAAATTCATTGTCTTCCCTCTTTAAACATTTTAATCACCTTTGAGCTGTGCTGTAGGGAAGAACAGACTCTCCATAGGTCTCCTGTAACATTGTATAGGCCTCAGCTAACGATTTTTTGAGGCGAAAGCAGAATTTCAAAGCCGCCTACTGTTCCTCGCGTGTTACGTCCATTGCAGCGGTAGGCGATACTGAACTTATCTGAAATTGCCTGGTTCTCACAGGCGGGAACCAGGAGTACCAACAATAAAACTACTACGGCGTGTTTGTTTCACATTAAGCTAACAGAATATAATAAGATTGAATTTTAGTGCGAAAAATTATGACCGTAAAAAATTACGATCATTCTTTTTTGAACAGCCGTCGTATATGCATATGTAAATTTGTATAAAGAGTTTCGCAAAATTGAGATATTTTAATATTGTTTCAATTTTGTGGAGTCATAAAAACTTCGTTTAAATGTAACAACCACGTTTTATTTAACAGAAATAAAACAGCATGTGGTAGCATTTAGTTGCATAAAGTGTTACATAGTTTAAAAATTAATAAATACGATTTACTAAAATTATTACAATGTTTGAAAAGAACTGAGGAGGTAGACGTAGTTAAAAGTGTAGTATCACTGTGAGCCAAAGTGAATGTAGTATCAGAGGCATGCCTCTCCCTGCCTTACAAATATAATGTAATCTGTAACTTCATTAAATTAAACGGGTGCATTTATACCATACGATCCAGAATCACAGAACTTTTACCTCAAAAACTGTGTCATGGTCTTTCAGTTAGCACATACACGTGACGATCTCTGTACTTGAACCTGTTCATGCTAGAATGCGAGCGAAGCAGATTCCTCATGCTGTAACTTTGGAAAATCTAGAGCTGCAGCTTTGACTTTACAATGCGATTTGTTGATTACGTGATGTTAAAAGGATCATACTTTAAATAAGGTAGGTATGCATACAAAACAATTTTATATTACAAATTAAATGTGGAATGGCTAAGGTTGCCCACTCCCTCTCCGTTTTTGTCTGTCTTACTTTTCTTTTTATTTTAGAAATAAGAAAACAACAGACAAACAAGTGATCTAAAGTAGCTGGAAAAACTGAAGTCCCATTTATGAATGGGATTTCACGTCGAGGCACAAGTGTGTTGCGGCCTGAAACCTTTATATTATGTGACAATCGCATTTTATTCTATGACATGCATGTCAGAGACATGTTGCATGGTCTTTCATTCGCAAAAGAGTTGCATCGCCTCAATATGCATGGAGTATATGGGTCGGTTTATGCATGTCGTATTATTGCATTGTTAGTGAAATAATCGAATCATTGTTGGCCATTTTGAATACACAGATCTGAAGCTTTAATTTGTCATTGTGGTTTGCACTTTCGAGAGTGTTGTGAGAGTGATGCATTGTCATCGTTCATACATTTATCGAGTGTGAATGGGACACATTTTATGCAATAAATAGCAGTTAGGAATCATCAGTTTGAGATTCTGCGTCAAGGATCGTGACAAGAAGCGGTAGATGTTCGAAATATGTACAACTTTGTTGCATGATTTTGAGAACTAGAAAGAAAAATATGCTTTATATATATGGTGGTAGAAATGGATTTGCAATCACACACGATATAACACGTCACATGCATAAATAGACCGTAAAGAATGTTATCACATCGTATCATTCGATGTTATGCGTGCGACACAATCGAACACATAAGTAAGGTCTCAGTGCTTTTTGTTTAAGTAGTCTTTCTGCGCGACGCAGTACAACAGTGGAAGAAGACTGAAAAATTAGACACAAGAAAACATGTACAGATGGGGATAGTATAATACGAGGGAGATGTAAATGAAAGTGTAATTAAAGAAACAAACGTACCTTGGCGATTTAGCCCTTTTTTCATACAATTAATTAATCTTAATTGTTCAGAGAAAAACCCCAGTAGGCAGGGAAAAAAAAGACTTAAAGGAAGGATAAATTGGATTCCTTCAGGACACAATGAAAAGTTAAAAAAGGAAAGGAAGAGGTGATTGCGTTTCTTTCATGCACAAACAGCAATGTAACCTGTTTTTTTGCTACAACTTATTGTGGCCTGCTTCCTTTTCTTCCCTGCCAGTCCCTTTCTCATCCTGAGAGACAAACATCCATCTATCTATTATCTTAAGAACATTTCTTGTCTCTCGGGGTTAGCTACATGTAATCTGTCTTCACCGTATTCATTTCCTTAGGTCGTCTTGGCTTTTTGAGTAGCTCTGCGCCACTCGAACTCAGGAATTAGCCGCTTACATTGTAAGTGAGAATTCCTTTATGCAACAAAGTGAGGCCTGCCAAGTAAGCCTGCCTCATGTGTTTGCTTGATGAAGCTTAGGATGATCGATTATAGCTCAGTTTCTTGTAAGGACGTTCCTCGGTGACTTGAGGTAACAATGCAAAAAGTATTGTATCGGGGATTAAAACATAGTATTTATGAATGCGGAGGAATTTCGTATTCTATTGTTGCCATTTCTTTTCAAATATACCAATTGAATTTCAGAACCTTGATTTAATGGAAAGCATTTGACCTTCTGAGGTCTACACAGATCCATAAATCTAAAGTTAATAAATAAATCGAAAGGCATGATGCTTTCTGTGCCTATTAAAATACACAGATATTCTTTTATATAATATAGTGTATAAAACAGATATTTCTATAGACTTCAAGCTACCTATTTTATTGTTGTTAAGGAATCCATTATTGGCTATTTCAAGTTCATAAACATCGTTCAATTAGTATTGTATGTGCTCTTTTAAGAGGAATTTGGCCATCATAAAATTAAAGACATATCACGCATTTTAAAGCAGTGACATACGGAAAAAACTGATGTATTACATTAATATGTCTTTGAGTCATTTATTTCTCTTTTCCTTGTAAAATGATCTTCTACATTTTTTCTATCTGATTATGTTAATCAATATAACCGTTTATAGAAATGTTTTCTTTAGACGTATTATATGTTTGTATAGGAAAAAGCCACAGCCGAAAATCTTTTAGGAATGGGTCAGCATATGTTAGTTTGTAATTAAACTTAGCACGACTATACAGGAAACCAAAGTACATCAAAAGTTTATGATAAATGATTAAAAAATAAAAATAAATAGCAAAAAATATCTGGAAGTGGTGAGTACGTCAAAACATTACTTGAAATAAAGAGAAATTGTCATGGAAAAGGTCGTAGCGGCCAAAATGTAAATTATGTTTTATGTTAGATTTTTCATTGAAAAGGTCATAAACTAATCTTTGCTAGACTTTGAAAATTTCATATGTAACATGACATGAATGTAAAATTAAATGTGATCCCGTTTCTGCATTACAATTGGTGAAAAAGTGTTCATAAATTTCTTTCTTTCATCCCCTGAAAAAAAAGTTTTTAGCAGTTACCACCTTTCCCATGTCAACACTTCACCACTGTGGGTTTAACCAGCTTTGTATCGTATTTACTACGCATTGGCCTTTGTTCATCTGTTATAATTCTCCATATTGCACATCATTCAGAGTAACGAGAACTATATATAATTGTTAAAATATTGCCACACCTTTGATGAAGAAACTCCTTCGTATCACAAAAAAGGTTTTCGATAAATGTGCTATCAACTGCTCCAACCCCATCACAACTTTTTTCAGGATATGCGTAAGCGATTATGAGGATGGAAACATCAGTTAAATTGACTAATAAATGTAATGGAGGCTAATCGTTATGATCTATTGGAGATAAGTTGTTGATTTTTAACATGTAGTCACTGTTTGCAAATTCTGAACGTTAGTGCAAAGGATTGCTGCAGTATTGAACCTTGATATTTCCAAAGTGAAAATATTATTCTATTTCCATAATGTTAATGAGTAGCGTAAATTACGTTAGTCACTGAAATGCTCATCGCACGGTACACTGCTGACTACCATTACATCTGCATGCCCGCCTCGGTAGCGTGGTGGTAGCATGTCTGCCTCACGTTCAAGAGGTCACGAGTTCGAATCTCGGCCAGGGTGAGTTACCTGGATAAGGTTTCTTCCGGGGTTTTCCCTTATCTTGAAAGACGAATGCCGGGTAACTCTAAGGTCTATGGACCCTTGGCTCATTTGAGCATCATTGCACCCATTCCATTCATCGTCCGATATTACTTGAGGACGTAAATTACAAAAAAAAGTCTACATCTGCATAACTCCTGTGAGTTTCTCAGACACTCTAGAGCGCCTATAATCGATTACACTAGACACATCTATAAAATTGTAAAACCTAAGGAAAAGAAACGAATTTGAAAATAAGTATGCTCTTTATTCCACTTTATTTTAATAAAGGTAATTTACATCGGACACTGAATGAAATGGGTGAAATGATGAGCCCAGATCCACAGAGCTTAGAGTTACCCGACATTCATCTTTCAAGATAAGGAACACCCTGGAAGAACCCAGATAACTCATCCTAACGCTGTTTCGAAGATCGAACCACAAATCCTGTCTCTATGCTACAAAGGCGAACTTTAGTCAACCTAAGCCTCGCTCATATTATGACTTTGCATCGACACTTCTCAGAGTGTTCATTTGTTTATCCAATTTAACATTCCGTAAGTGTAAAATATAAAACAATGAATATTTCATAGAGAGTTGAACTTTGAAAAAGACCAGAATTTAAAAAATGTAATGATCTATACATATTTGTTGTAGTAAGGTTTCGGCAGTGTATATTTTGCAATTAAATTTGTCGTCTAGAATGAAGACAATTTTACTTGCTTAAGGCAGCACGCCAGATATGATATTCAGTTCAAATTAATAATAGCTTTAAAAAGTAGCGTTCACTTTTAATGCAAGAGTGTGTTTGTGGTTAAGGCCCTTAACTGAAGTATCAACTTTTCGACTTTTTGTTTTTCCTCAACTTGTCCTTCGTTTTTAGACTAAGTGCAAATGGTTACAGAAGATCTGAATAAACAATTTTCGTGACACAGACTTTTAGTTGCGATAAAATATTTTTCCTCAACAAGATAGGATATAAAATGTGATAAATTAAGCTTACCATTGTCGTCGTCGTCCTCGTCGTCGTCGTCCTCGTCGTCGTCGTACTCGTCGTCGTCGTCGTCCTCGTCGTCGTCCTTGTCGTCGTCATCGTCATCATCATTATATATTGCCCGCCTTGGTATCGTGGTGGTAGAATGTCTGCCTCACGTTCAAGAGGTCCCGAGTTCGAATCTCGGTCAGGGTGAGTTACCTGGTTAAGGTTTTTTCCGGGGTTTTCCCTTAATCTGTAAGACGAATGTCAGGTAACTCTAAGATCCGTGGACCCCGGACTCATTTGATCATCATTTCATCCATTCCATTCATCGTCCGATATGACTGAACGTTGGAGGACGTAAATTACAAATAAATAAATAAATAAATAAATAAATAAATAAATAAATAAATAAATAAATAAATAAATAAATAAATAAATAAATAAACAAATAAACAAATAAACAAATAAATAAATAAATAAATAAATAAATAAATAAATAAATAAATAAATAAATAAATAAATAAATAAATAAATAAATAAATAAATAAATAAATAAATAAATAAATAAATAAATAAATATATATAAATAAACATTAAAAAAATAAATAAATAAATCATCATTATCATCTTTTTCTTTTAGTATCAACATAAGTTCTAAGTTCTGTTCTACGCAGTGAAGTGAAGAAGAAGAAAAAGAAGAAGAAGAAAACAGGATATAATACAAAATGTATTAAAGTGTGGACATAGAAACCCAATGATGCATTGGTTTTGTTTGAATTTTATTTTCTCTATCCTGGAATTAAGAGCTTTTTACGTATATAATCTTCTTCTTTGTAACCTCAACATGACCTGTTGCATTTACGCAGAACTAAGCGCTAGAAGCTTTGTCATTATATTATGATACCGTTACTCACTACTGCATAAAACACATTTAGTTTCGTTTTTATGTTCCTAACAGCCTTAACTAATGTCATAAAGTCTATTATAACTTTTTATTACTGTTCAGACAAAATTAACATTCAAAATGAGGTGTTATAAATGCATGTGGCTCGGTGGGTATCATAAAACAAAAATCTAGGATGCCTCATTTTATGGCCGTGACAGCAGTGTAACACGGCGTCAAATGTAAAGCCATTATACTGTAGAGTTATGTATATGCCAAAGTAAACTCAATGCCGATATTAACGAACAGCTACATACGCGTATGAGATCAAAGTCATTGCCTTTGGCGAGATATTGGACGACAGAATTATCGATTCCTTAGCCTGTTTTGAATGCGTTTCTTCTCCTAGTTTAGGTTTCAAGAATTTAATTAAATCCTTTCTTGGTACACCTTAATACTGTTACCGAATTATCAGTTTAAATTAACAATCTATACTTGCGGAATACTACCTAATCAGTAACTAAAGCACCTTGAAGTCTAGATATGGGTAGCATGGAATATCAATATATTTCTTTCTATGTTTGCCGTAATCACCGAAATCACAGGGAGGATATCATTATACCAACAAACCTCCAGGAGGTAACAAATCCTTACTCATACACACCACTACTGGTAATATACATTTAGGTATTTCATATACGAAATCTGCAATATGTGAATGATAAGCTATTCCGAGAAGAGTACATGAATCTCTAGTCCTTTTACCTTCCATACGAGATCAATTGCGTTGTAAATGTTTCTTGGGTCATGCTATCATCTCTTTCCCTGATTTTCTGCATTTTTCGTCTCAATTCTGGAATAAACGGCAAGCTATGAGAGTCCAATTTTCTTGGCAATTATTTTCAAAGGATTAGTTCCTAGTTGGTGACATGTTACAGCATGAATGGTAATTTGAAACGGTTTCACTTTCGACAAAGTACTAGCTATGTTCTTTTGTTCTTTTGAAATCCATCTATGTATTTGGAACACTTTAGAAAAGTAGAAAGGTAGAGCTCAGTCGGTAGAGCACCTGCCTGCCATGCTAGCGGTCCCGGGTTCGATTTCCGGCGGTGGGATTGGGGACTTTTCTCCAACCAAGATAACTCCTCATCTTCCCTAGAGTCTGGAAGTATGAATGAGATTGCGAATGTGTGCGTCACCTAATGATTAACACCAAACGAATACGAGTTAACACCTTCGATATGTTCCAAAGGAGAACGGCCGCCGATATGACCATTGAAGTTAAAGGCGGGTTACAAATGGAACAAATAAAAAATAAAAAAAATAAAAAAAATAAAAAATAAAAAAATAACAAAGCTGCAACCGCTGCACATGATGAGTGTGTAAGAAAATACTGGATATTTCAAATTTGGTTGAAATTAGGGAACATTGGAAGTTATTTTAACCAAGAGAGATGCCTCTCCGGTAACATGTGAGGCTCATTCTGTAAGTCTCGGCTTCGCTTCCCGATGGATCCGCCTCTCTGACGGGTTTCAGACCTGTGCTTTCTGCAATATCTTCTAACCCTCCTCTAGACACTTTCCCACTTGGACTGCCGCTATAAAGTTATTAGCAAACGGTTTCTCTGTATCTGACCAAAGATTATTCTCAAGTCAAACTCTCCATAATATGAATATTTAAAATTTGATTTTTGCTCATATTAAAACAGTTAAATACTAATTAATATATACTAGTCCTATGGGATCAATCGCTGGTGTGATTCAATAATTATTTACTAGGTAAGGCAAGCTTTCAAGCCAAAATATATTATAGAAGTTTAATTCAGTCACTTTCTTATTTAAAAACTGCTTTAAATATGTACCAGAGTATTTACAATATATAAGTGGATAGTCTGAACGATTCCAACTGAGACGATAAGGAAGTGCAGAATGGAACAGGAGTAGTACTTTACACAATCCGTCGAGCTAATGCACCTCCATAGTAGCTCTAATTTGAAAATGGAAAAGAACACAACTTTGACTGTTCCATTTCTCCAATAATAATCAGTGTATCTCTATTACTTCATTTAGCTTTGGAAAGTTCCATATTTTATAACTATTAAATTAGGTCTAATATAAATGATATTAAATGTTCCACTTTAAGCTGACGACCACTTCATATTATTAGCATCAGAGAATAATTTTCAAAGAGAAATCAATAGTTTGAAAATTAATGTGACTAACGGCTACAGACAAAACTGAACGAAATACTATGCGTATCAAAATTCTCAAACACTGGGAAATAGGAATTAAATAACGTAATAAACAAACTTAATAATTTCAACTATTTGAATGTGGTATCAAAAATAATTTTCTCTGTAAAATAAGAGAAATTGATTTTCGAAAGCGTGCGGTACTACAGGTCAGAAGAATATTGAAGGGGAAAACAAGGAATGATTTTGGCAATTTCTGTATTGCTATAAACATTTAAACTAGGGCCTTAAAAATAGAACCTATGACTATCCGGGAAACAGAAATTAAATGTCTTAAATCGACGTTATGATATGACTCTAAAATGGCGAATAACATAAAATAAGAAAAATATAGGCACTGTAAAATTAAAACAAATAATACCGAATATCTAAAAAATTCTTCTACAAGATTTTTATTTTATATAGGTTGTGCATATTAATGAGATATGCACTTTTTGCATTGTAAAGTTTTCTCTATATTTTTCCCACAGTTTATCACTTATGCAAAATTAATTCAAAATTTAGAACTTCTTCTAATTTCTAGGGTATCCTTTGAAGGTACAAGCCATACACTAAGACTGGCACAAAACTATTATAAATACGTGGGCTGTTCAATAAAGGTTAATCACAATTTGTTTTTGACAACGTACCTTTACTCATCCTCATAATTTTGATGGCTCTTCTCAAATTAGTCTCCCCTGAATGTGATTGTCCCAGCGTTTCTGACAGTCTTCAAAGACATGCTGGAAACCATTTTTGAGAGTTCCTTCAAAATTACCGCCGCAGCCTTCACCACTGCTTCTGATGACGGATAATGCCTCCCACGAGTTAGGGAATAGAAAAATGTCACATGGGGCTAAATCCGTACTATAGGGAGGGTGAAGGATGCACATTACGTTGATTTTTTATAATATAATCAGCAATAACATTGGCAATATACGGCCGCCCATTATCGTGGTGCATCATCCAGCCTTCTTCATAGAAATGTGGTCCTTTGCGCCTGATATGGACTTGCAATGTTTTCAGGATGCCCCTGTAGTATTGTCCAGTTACTGATGTGTGTGCAGGTACAACATGCTGATAAACCATTCTATGAATATCAAAGAATGAGATGACCATAACTTTCCCAGCAGAAGCAACCACTTTTGCTTTTTGGGGGGTTGGTGATGAAAGAGGTTTCCACACTAGGCTTTGCTGCTTGCTCTCAGGATCAAAATGATGTAACCAAGTTTCATCAGCAGTAATTAAGTTTGGAAGAAACTCCGGATCTTCCTCTAACATCAACTTTAACTACATGCAGACTTGCATGCGAATGTCCTTTTGTTTGAAAATCTTGGAAGCCATCGTGCACAAACACGTCCCATGTGTAATGTTTCTGTCACCAACGTGTGGGTGGCACCCAATGAAATGTTCAGTATTTCAGAAAGTGATCTTAGGATAATTCGTCGATCCTCTCTCACAATGGCGGCAGCAGTGTTGATGCTTTCTCCCGTAAGAGTAGTAACTGGAGCACTGGATCCACCTTCCTTTAAAATTGATTTTCTCCCCTCTCTGAACATTTTAAACCATGTTCGAGCTGTGCTGTAAGGAAGAACAGACTCTCCATTGGCCTCCAGTAACATTGTATACGAAAACAGAATTTCAAAGCCGCATATTGTTCCGCGCATGTTACCTCCATTGCAGCGGTAGACGATAGTGAACATGTATAAATTTGCCTGGTTCTCACAGGCGGGAACCAGGAGTACCAACAATGAAACTACTACGGCGTGTTTGTTTCACATTAAGCTAACAGAATATAATAATATTGAATTTCAGTTCGAAAAATTATGGCCGTAAAAAATTATGCTCATTCTTTATTTAACAGCCCTCGTAAATGGCTTTTCAATGAATATCGCTAGAACCGCTCTTGAGGGAATTTTTTTTTTTTTCGACTAATGTTCCATGCGAAACGTAGTCCACAATGTAAGGATTTTCTTGCAAATCTTCATGTCGCATCCTTGCAAGCTGGTTAACTTAAATGAACTTTGGTGTAGACTGGAGTTATCGTTTTCAACTTACGTGATCACTAAGTGACGGAGCTTTCCCCAACAAAAAATGCATATTATTTAGATGCACGTATTTACAATGAAAGATTTTATAACTTTTTTGTGTGGAAGACAATATTTCCTCTACCTACAGTATGTAATAGACAAAGCAAATACACATTTTAATGCAGAGCAAGAGAGAGAGAGAGGGGGTGAGAGAGAGAGAGACAGACAGGCAAACAGATAGACAGAGCACTTAGACGACCTTATAACAGCACGTGAAGCCCTGTATTATACAGCTAAGAGCCAGAGAAGTCTCGAGCACCCAAAACTGAATGGTCGCAGCAAACTTTTGCACCTTTTTTGCGATCGTAATGGTTGAAGTGGCCCCATGTTGCAGATTGAGGAAGATTCCTCTAGCTCGATAAAAATAACTTATCAAAATTGTTTAACTCTTCTTTCACGTTCATTATAATGAGACTCGATATTTAGAATTAATAACTTATTTTTAAAAAATAGAAAAGAAGAGACTGGAAACGGATGCCATTTTTATTACCATCTGCCTATTCGGCACAGAAGGTTCTATAAAAAAGCTTGCATTCATAATTACAATAATACCTTTAGACCGTAGTTTCCTTAGCGTTGTGTTATGTAGCATTGCTGTTTATCAAGCAAGAGAGCCTGGTGTTTTTCTCGGTGCCTCCTTGGGTCCCTGAGAGCCAACCGATGAGGTATTTGATTGTAAAGGAGCGGCCTCTAATTGCAAAGACAGTATACACCGACCAGGAAGTTAACTATACCACACCCTCCAGTATTGCACCCCAATGGGTACGCTTATTGAGGGTGGAGGTGTCAGGCAGCGGTCGGACGGTAGGCCTGTTCGGTAGACTGTTGTGCCGCGTCCTAATTTGATGAAAGTGTATTAACTAAGGTTGAAGTCAGTGGTAAATTAAGAGTGGTTTATGGAAAGAGCACCGAAATTTCGTGGAAAAGGGAGATAATTTGTTAAACCTTGCAGTCACAGTAATATTTGTTGCACATTTACATTATTTATAACTTTTTTATCATGGATATAATATTAAAGTTATTGCACTGTTTCAAATACTTAACAAATTTTTGAATATTTCGTTAACTTCCACAGTTTTTAATTGTATGAGTTATCTAACGTATATTTCCTTAACAAGACGAGTGCATCTAAACGTGGAGTTATGATTCCTGTACCATCTTGTTTTGCTTTCTTAAATACACTAAACATATGAGAAATAATTTCAAATTTAAGAAAAATTCTGAGTGATTATCAAAATGATGGAGATTGAATTCCTGCGGATGTGCTCATGCAAGCCTGTAAGAATAACATGAAAGGAAAGTTTGGGTTAGTTAAGCAGTTCCCATTTCTAAAGAATTTTGAGAATTGAAATATTTCCATTTTTATCATTCTACGTTGTTGTTTACACATTTTATTCAGTTCGTCTATGCATATACGTTCTATAATAAACATATAATTCTTTGTAAATCCTGGCGTGAATGTTTTAATAACATTTCACTGTCAACTGGTATCACACAAACGACATATTTGTCCCGCCGAAAAGCTGAGGTATGTGAATTTCCGAGACGTGACAATATTAAAATGCTCTTCTCGACAGCTCAGGTGCTAAAGCAAGCAATCGATCGAATTCCATGTCTCCTGACATGGAGCAGCTAGTACAAAAACTCGAGATTCAACACCAGCGATATGACAGTTCCAATCATTCTGTTGTAAACCTGTCTCATGTACATGTAACATATTTACAACAGGATCGTTCTATTTTAAGACAGAGTATTTCGCAATTCTGACATTTCGCGATGAATTTAGCTGCCATCTATGTTCCTGACACTGAAACGCCTAAGTTCATTGGAAGCCTCTATAATAAAAATGTTGCGTTATGTTTTTACGAACACCATTATTTCTTTGATTCAGTTCGCTAGTTTCGATAGTTATCGTTGAGCGTGTTTACCGATTGTGTTTCTTTTGGTCACCTACGAGGGTGAGTCAAAAAGTAAGGCCTCCTATTTTCTATTTTTTTTTCTCTTTTAATTGCCAAGAAAATTGAATCCAATTTATATAGCTTAAAAACTACAACATTGACGATTAATTTGTCACTATTCAATATAATCTCCGCCCTTTTCCACAGTTTTGGTTCACCTTTTAACTAGGGCATGTATTCCAGTGTGGTAAAACGCACGGTCTTGCTTCCTAAGCCATTGACTCACGGACGTTTTCACAGCCTCCTCATCTTGAAAGTGAATTCCACGATGAGATTCCTTTAATGGCCCGAACAGATGGAAATCCGATGGTGCCAAGTCAGGGCTGCATGGAGGGTGAGGTGAGACTTGCCATCCCAAATTCTCAATTTCTGCTGTGGTGTAACGGCTGGTGTGTGGTCTTGCATTGTCATGCAAAAGAAAAACATCCGCCATAGTTTTCGTTGGGTGAACTCGGCGAAGATGTGCTTTCAGCTGTTTGAGAGTTCTGACGTATTGGACAGAATTTATTGAGCAATCCTGTTCCAAAATATCAATAATAAGCACACCCTCTGCATACCAAAACTCCGTCGCTATAACTTTCCCTGCCGACCGCTGAGTTTTGAATTTTTTTTCTTCAGTGACGTTGTGTGATGCCTTCCATTGACTGCCTCTTTGATTCAGGTTCAAAAAATGAACCCACGTTTCGTCTCCAGTAACAATTTTTTTCCAGAAACTCCTCTCCCTCCAAATTGAAGCGCTGCAAGTGTTCGGAGGCTATTGTTTTCCTTGTTTCTTTGTTTTGGGCGGTTAGCATTCTTGTTACCCAACGTGAACTAACTTTTGAGTAACCCAGTTTTTGAATAATCGTCATCACACTGCCTTTACTCAGGGAGGTAATACAACACAATTCACCTGTTGTTACCCGGCGATCACCACGAATGCCATCGACTGACTGAATGTTGCATGGAGTCACTGCAGTCACCGACCTGCCGCTTCGCTTTTCCTCTGCCAATGGTGTTTGCCCTTCAGCTTCGTTACAGCGAGGAACCCATCGTCTAACAGTGCTGACATCCACCATTGCATCACCATACACATTCTTTAGCCTTTCGTGAATGCGAATTGGCGTTTCACCTTCCGCAGTCAGAAATTCAATCACTGAACGCTGTCTAATACAAATTTCGATGTCAGCCATTTTGTAAGAGGGTGCAGTGCTGCCACCTGTTGACTTAGGAAGTTACTACTGCAGGAGATTGGAGAAGGTTTGAGGAATTGTGCGAAATTCAAAGTTTTCACATAGCTTACTTCAGGAAAAAAAAAAAAAGGAGGCATTACTTTTGACCCACCCTCGTATGTTAGTTTTTTTATTGTATTTGTTCTCGGTCAAACTTCAAACTTCGTCTTATTGAAATTAGAATATGATTTCCACAAGAGCTCTGTGTTTAACTGGGTTTGTCCATTACCGTATTTCGGCAAGTACAGTTTTTTCTCGTCCGCCTCGGTAGCGTAGATGTTAGCCTGCCTGACGTTCATGAGGTCCTGAGTTCGAATCTCGGTCAGGATCAGTTGCCTGGATAAGGGTTTTTCGGGGTTTTCCCTTATCCTGAAAGATGAATGTTGGGTAACTAAGCTCTGTGGACCCTGGGTTCATTTGAGCTTCATTTCCCCCAATCCATTCATCGTCCGACATGACTTAACGTTGGAGAACGTAAATTACAACAAAAAATGCAGTTTTCACTTTTCGTCAAAGGAATGATCTACTTAGTTCCCTATCCACTAGTGATTTTGTTCACTGGTTATTTTATTTTATTCCTGTTGTTGTTAGGTGGTATTTCATTGTATTAATTTTAGTGAATTTGGTAGATTTTCTCACATTTGTAATTTTTTGATTTTTATTTAACGGCAAAACATGTTCTCCTTATCTATTTACTGTGTTCAGAATTTTACTAGTCGTCTAAATTTCGTGAGGGTGTTACTTTGGGAGATATAAAATAGTTATGTTGAGCAGTTTAATGGCCAAGTGTGGGGAGGATCACTATAATATACAGTGAACGTGTTACACTGCGCAGATCTGTTATGTCTATTAACACTATCGTTCCTCTCTAATACCGACGTGATTTAGGTGAACTTGTGTAAGAGCATAATGGTTTCTGAAACTTTATAACTATGCATTTTTAGGGAATTCAAGCAGCCTATGATGATACATGTTGCCTAAGGTATATATTAATTAAACATATTTTACCCGAATTTGGTTTTGTGAATAAATGTTTGGAAAGTAGTCCACTTAACCTAGTCATTTGCTAACACTATGCACCTTAAATCCGATTGCCTTCCAGTTTAAACACGTTCATTGTAATAAAGTGTGTATGAAAAAGAAGTGAGAACCCAGATTTCACAACAGGATTAGTGATAGCAACAGATGAAGCAACAATGTATCCTTAAGAACATTTTCATGACAAAGTCTTCAACACATTAAATAGTTGCCACAAATATTCTTCAAGATCTGATACAGGAAGGAGTATTTACGAATCCCCATCCACCTTCTTAAGCTATATCTCCAGTTGTGCCAATAATGTGAGCTATATGTTGAAGTGGTTTCAGAGATTATTCACATTTAATCAGTGGTGTTACGCTTAGAATACACACGTAGCAAGAATAATATATAGATATAGAATTCTGTAAAGGGATAGGATTTAATATTTTTTATTTTTTATTTTACAAATAATAACAAATTGTTCATACAAAACAAATTCACATTACATACAGAAATTCAATAATGAAGCCTTGCAGAGTTTGTGACACAATTAGCAAACTATACGTGTACAGATAGTGTTAACACTGTACAAATATTGCAAAAGAGACACTCTGTCTTAAACATTAGTTCCAAAACATCTGCAGTTTTAACTGCATTATAAATAATAATGAATATTACACAACACAAGAGCTGTACAATCTGCATGGTGGTTATCCATAATACATTTTATAAAGCAGTGTTATGGTTATTTAATTTTCATTATTCAGATTAACTAACAACTTGGCACTGACTAAAAATTTTTACAAAACATTTAATTTTAAACCTAATTCAGATACTATCATTTCAGTCTAAATGGCCTTAAATAAAGTTTATATAGTTTGTATTTGCAGCAAGAGTTCATGAAAACCACCACATCCATTTCAAAATGAAGATAAATAAAAACAGTTTATAATCTTCGTTTAATTCAGTACCTTACACTAATTTACTTTAACACCGCCCCTAGCTCACTGACTCGCAACTCAGTTCAACAAATGCTACATATTTACTGTATCTAACAATAATGGTATATCGCAATTTTAACTGCTGTACAAGTTAATCAGCACTTCACACATGCAATTGTATTCACAACGGTAACTGTTGAGAGTCTTAGTTTGTCCTCCTGCGTCTATTTGAAGAGGAAAGTCATCGCAAAAGATGCTTAACTATCTGAAGGAACACTGTTCTAAGAACTTGTAGCGAGAAAAATGGTCTTACTAAAGATTGTCTGTGCTCAGTGAAAGCAGCCAGTCTGGATGTTGAGATGGAAGTTGACTTCTGAACCAGTGTAAGGGAGCTCAAATCGGGTGATGTAGGGCTCCATAGAACCACTGAGCCCAGAAGTGATTAGCTTCCAGCGTTCCTTTCGCCGGAAATCAAACCATTCCCTCTGTAACGCCACATTTCCAGGATTTTTCTGATTTGTACAGTGTAATGTTCCCATTACCAACCAGACCACACATCTGTGCAGTGACGTGTTTTTAAAACTGAATTCCAGTCGCTGTAGTCTCCGAAGGTATGATGGAAACTCCGGCGGGCACCATTTTCCAATAAAGCCTCTGAGTACCATCCAGATATGCTGCACCTGTTTGCAAGAGGCAGTCTTATGTTCCAAGGTATCTAATTCTGAAAAATTTTGGCATATGTTAGATGTTGCATGGCGATCCTGGAACTTCTTTGTTAGAAACCAGCGGCCCTGGCTACTCGAACAAAAAGCATAGGGGCAATATGTGCGTCAAAGTATCAGATAATCGCTTCATTTCTGATTCGTACAAACGGGACAACACCGCCGTCGTCACCGCTGCCGCCGCCACAATCACCAGTATAGTGTAATGTATTAAGGGATATTACGTTGTATTCATATTGTAAGCAATATAATATTTATTACCTTGTATAAAATTAGTGGTGTAAAATAAATTTAACTATGTTTACTGGCATACGCCAAGTAGTAACTGCACCTGCCACGTGAGCAGTGAAAGTGTTAGCAAAACCAGAGTGGGTTTTCAACCCTTATGAAATATGATAATAAAACGCTAGAGGTGCTTTACCTTACCTGATGTTGTTTGACTTGCGCATTCAAAGTGAACACAATTTGGGAACATTCTGTACCATTATAGGTAGTGCTGAAAATTTGCAAGCCCTCCACAGTCATCGTGTGTTGTATGGGTTGTCAGAATAAACATTCCCTGTTTCATTCAAAAGAAATGTTTTCTAACATTCCCTTTCGCCTTTCCAAGCAGTCAGTGGTATTCCACAAAAGGCCAGTCTGTTTTGCCACGAGTTTCCTTTGAACTCCGAGCTTTTATACATATTTTCTCTGTAAAGTTCCTAATTCTCTTTAATTTCTCTAAGCGTAACGCATTTTGCTTATCATTCGCCTCAAAGTTTTACATTGAAGAGGATATTACTTTCAGCGCACTCATTTAAAGGTTCCTTTTTCGTAGGTACGGTTCATTGGGACAAAAATGTGTTTGTTAATGAAATGACAATAAGGATGTTCATGTATATAAATTGGCCATCGATAATATTCATAAACATAGAGTTTAGTTTTATTAAACACAAAATTCATTTTCTCTAGTTCTATGTAGTTTTATAGTTTATGACCTTGTACAGGATGGCACACAGCAATTTAAATGAAAGCGTAAATTCCTAAGAGTGCACTAAAAACGAGGAGTTTTGGCAACAACAAAGGAAAGGAACCATTCAAAGAATGAATCAGCAGTGTTATAATTATCCTTAGAGAAGTACTAAAAGAGATGGGTCTATAGTTATATTAAATGCCTTTTAAAGAATATAAAGACACAAATAACACTGTTTTAGCGCTATGATCTTTAAAAAAGAATTTCTTGAGTTTTCAGTTGTCCACAATTCTCATTCTAGGAGGGCTGTTAAATAAAGAAATTTTTTACACACACACGCACACGCACACGCACACGCACACGCGCACGCGCACGCACGCACACACACACACACACATATATATTTACAACGGACCTTTACTCATTCTCATACCTTTGATGGTCCTTCTCAAAATAGTCTCCCAGAATACGGTTCACTTGTCTCAACGTTTCTGCCAGTCTTCAAAGCCATGCTGGAAACCATTTTTTGAGAGATCCTTCAAAATCGCCTCCGCAGACTTCACCACTGCTTCTGATGATGGACAATGCCTCCCACGAAGGCGTTTCTTCAAGTTAGGGAATAGAAAAGTGTCACATGGTGCTAGATACGGACTATAGGGTGGGTGAGGGATGCACCTCACGTTGACTATTGCATGATATTCAGCAACAACATTGGCAATATGCGGCCGCGCAATATCAAGATGCGGCATCCAGCCTGCTTCAGGGAAATGTGGTCTTTTGCGCCTGATAGGGACTTGCAATGTTTTCAGGACATCCCTGTATTATTGTCCAGTTACTGATGTGTGTGCAGGTACAACATACTTATAAACTATTCCATGGATATCAAAGAATGAGATGACTATAACTTTCCCAGCAGAAGCAACCGCTTTTGCCTTTTGGGGTGTTGGTGATGAAGGATATTTCCACACTGAGCTTTGCTGTTTGCTCTCAGGATCAAAATGATGTAGCCAAGTTTCATCAGCAGTGATTACGTTTGAAAGAAACTCAGCATCTTCCTCTAACTTCAACTGCATGTTACCTCCAATGCAGCGGTAGGCAATACTGAACATATTAGAATTTACCTTGTTCTCATAGGCGGAAATCAGGAATACCAACAATGAAACTACTACGGCGCGTTTGTTTCACATTAAGCTAACAGAATATAATAACATTGAATTTTAGAGCGAAAAATTATGAGCGTAAAAAGTTATGATCATTATTTATTGAACAGCCCTCGTAAATTTGCTTCATAGGATGTACTTTTCGGTAAAAATGAAATATGTTTAATACCTCCTTCTAAATAGGAGGATAAAGAAATGCCAGGATGAATTTTTAACATCTGCCCAGCTTATAAACAACAAATTAAGTATCATATGTAACAGATATTTTCTCTGCGGCTATGATAATATTAACACTTCGCTCTTATAAGATATTAATGTATCATTTAACAATTAAATATAAATTGCCATTTTTAATAAAGCAATAACTGTTTTATGAAAAATAATTCAAAACAGTAAACCAAAGAAAACAAAGAAAACTCTCTGAACCAAACAAAACTTATGAGAGTCGCCTGCGAGTCTGGGCCTCACAATAAAAAAATAAAATAAAATAAAGTTCTCTTACTAAATTTCTCAACATAATCTCCAGAAAGGCTAGTAAATTTATCATATCGGTGTTCTAATTTAATTAAATCATCTCTGTAGTGCGATTTATCATCAATGACCTCCTTGTTTACCGCATCAATGACCTCCTCGTTGCTGTGAACTCTTCATTATCCAAGAAACTTGTGGAGGTTCAGGAACAGGTAAGTAATTCCCTAAGCATCCGAGAAAACACTCGCCAAAACATTGTTAGCTGAAGAAATTAACTCTGCCTGGCGTAATCCACTGCGTTGACTGTGATTTTCTGACTGGAGTGTAGTGATGTATCCAAGTTTCCTCCATTGTAATAAGCTGTCTCAAAAATTCATTGGTATTTTTTCGGTAGAGCTCCAAATTTTTAACAGAAACAGTTTTTCTTTGCGACTTTTGTTCCAGTGTTAACAGACGCGGCATCTTTCGTAAAGCTTGTGAAAGAAGAACTAATTACTTAAAATATTACCTGCACGTTCTTTTGATATTTTTACAGCCTCTGCTATATCAAACAACTATAATTTGTGCCTTTCCAGTAGTAAACGATGACGTTTTTCAATGATCTTTGGAGTCGTGACTTCCACAGGGGGTCCAGAGCGAGGCACACAACTAGTTCTCGCAAGGCCTATTTTAAACTCTGTTTAAACATTGTATATGAAGGGGCAGAGTCCTTCAGTGTACTGTACATTGCCACCTTGATTTCTTTAGGCGTTAAGACTCTAAAATAGTGGTATTAATCACTGCTCGTTTTTCCAAATCCTATACTTTCGTGAAACTTCTACACTTGTCTTGTTTAAAATGCTGTCATTCAAAAATTAAACAAACTTGACCTGTAACTAAGCTAATCTAGAGAAACTGTATGATGCTATCCGTCAAACTGGCTCAGTGGCAAAATGTCTATGTCAGGCGAAATTTATCAGCCGACCCTTGTACATGAAAATCGGTACACAATTATGCATTAAACATTGATTCCTATATTCAAGTAATATTCCTGGAAGTATGTAATTTAAAACTTTTACAAAGGACATCCCGAATAACTTTACGCATAGTTATTTGCAATAGTACAATCCAAATCTATATCGCACTTGTATATCATTGGGTCACCGACACATAATTTTCGTTCCTCTTAAACGCATCAAAATATTAGATATGCTTTTATAAGCTTATATGTATGAAGCGAGAAAATAAAAACGTGTATTGAAATTAATCACCAGAAAAAAAAGCAATCAGCGGAAGGCTATAACAATATAAACCTATGTATATGCAGTGACACAGAATTGGGTGATTTTATTGTATTTATAATATATAGTATATTTATTCAGCTGTATAATTGTTCATTTAAGGCTATTAGTAATAAATTACCGAGCAGCATTTAAATTAATTTTTATTGTATATGATCGGAGTGATTAAAACAGTGTCCAGTTTACAACAGAATTAATTTTATGACGTTTAGCACCAGTGCCTTGGCATAAAGGTATTAGAATGGATATTAAAGTCTTATTCTCATTATTATTTAATTTATTGTTTTCTTATAAAGAAATATATTGATACACATATAATCCAAATTTATAGAAAGAAAAAGGTCCTCATTCCATTTAATGTTTTACGTTCTCATGATATTCAAAACGACTAAATTAAGAACAAGATGTATCATGCTCACATCAATTTTTCTACTCATCTTTCTACTCATTTTATAAAAGTAATTGTTATAAAAGCTTACTATTTTTGTTAATCCATTCATTACAAATTTATGCGACTGAAAAAACTGGAGACAAGCAAGAGGGACAGTAAAATTATTTCAAAGTGGTCCACCTGTGACGGCTAAGTTGTACTGTCTTTGTACAATCACAACAAAAAGCGAGGAAGGGAAACCGCCGTTTGTTAAACCGCTGTATATTGTCAAGATTATACCATATTCACCAACTACAGAAGTTTTATCATACTGGAACTATTTTACGGCAGTAAATCTTTTAACATGAGGCTCTTTTTTAAAGAACACTTAAAAGCCTTTGGGCTGGTCCAGGTTTGAATCTTCAACCTTGGCAAACTGAGCCACCCAGGACTATGGGACGATTTGTCCTTGAGAAAGATATGAAAGAACAGCAATATGTAATATACTGTGAAAAGTGTGCAGCATTTACACATAAGACATGCGTAATGAGGATAAAGTCAGGTTATTCCAAGAAAATTAAAGATACACACTTATACGAGGGCTGTTCAATAAAGAATCAACAATTTTTTACGGTCATAATATTCCGCACTAAAATTCAATCTTATATTATTCTGTTAGCTTAATGTGAAACAGACACGCCGTAGTAGTTTCATTGCTGGTACTCCTGTTTCCCGCCTGTGAGAACCAGGAAAGTTCAGTTCAGTATCGTCTACCACTGCAATAGAGGTAACACGCGAGGACCAATATGCGGCTTTGAAATTATGCTTTCGTCTCAACAAATCTTCAGTTGAGGCCTATCTTCACTTGAGGCCTATACAATGTTACAGGAGGCCTATGGAGAGACTGTTCTTCCCTACAGCACAGTCGAAGGTGGTAAAAAGTATTAAAAGAGGAGAGACCATCAATTTCAAAGGAAGGTGGACCCAGGGCACCAGTTGCTGCCCTTACGGAAGAAAACATTAACACTGCTGCTGCCATTGTGAAAGAGGATCGACGAATTACCATAAGATCACTTCTGGAATACTGAACTTGTCATAGGGTGCCAGCCACATGTTGGTGACAGAAACTTTACACATGAGACGTGCTTATGCGCGATGGGTTCCAAGACTGTTGATTCCCGAACAATAGGACATTCGCATGCAGATCTACATTCAGTTAAAGTTGATGTTAGGGGAAGATCCGGGGTTTCTTTTAATCATAATCACTGCCGATAAAACTTGGCTATACCATTTTGATCCTGAGGACAAACAGAAAAGCTCATTGTAAAAATCTCCATCACCAACCCCCCAAAAAGCAAAAGTGGTTGCTTCAGCTGGGAAAGTTATGGTCATCACTTTCTTTGATATTCATGGAATGGTTTATCAGCATGTTGTACCTGAACACACATCAGTAACTGGACAATACTATAGGGATGTCCTGAAAACATTGCAAGTCCATATCAGGCGCAAAAGACTACATTTCCGGGAAGCAGGCTGGATGCTGCACCACGATCATGCGCGGCCGCATATTGCCAAAGCTGTTGCTGAATATCTGGCAAAAATCAACGTGAAGTGCATCCCTCACCCTTTCTATAGTCCGATTTAGCCCCATATGACATTTTTATATTTCCTTACTTGAAGAAACGCCTTCGTGGAGGCATTATCCATCAACAGAAGCAGTGGTGAAAGCTGTGAAGCGATTTTGAAGAATCTCTCAAAAATGGTTTCCAACATGTCATTGAAGACTGGCAGAAACGCTGGCACATGTGCAACGCTTCAGTTTGAGAAGAACCATTACAATTATGAGGATGAATAAAGGTACGTTGTAAAAACAAGATTGTGGTCATTCTTTATTGGTCAAAACACGTATGTTATGCAAAAATGTCTAAGAAATGGTATTTGAATGAAACTTTTTCAGCAAATTTTTAAGAAACCAAATATAATGAAATTGTATCCATGTTAAGGTCAATGTGCTATTTCCTTCTCAAAAATCTTTCTCATTTTATTCTTAGACGCAAGTTTTTTCTTCAAGCGAATTTTTCTTGAGCATTGCCATTCACAGATAGATAAGCAGACACACGAGCCGACTTTCTCGCCAAGATTTCTGCCGGCTGCAGCATCACACTAGTTTACATATCCATTTCCTGTATCCGGAGCAAAAAGCTGTTAAAAGACTTCTACACCATGATTTGGAATTCCATCTATACTAAATCCAATGATGCCTTCCAAACCAAACATTCAATCCCTAACATATTTTACAGATAGTCTATCTCTCTGGCCAAATCACATAGCAACCCAATTCTTACAAATCATGGCCCTTTTTAATCCTATCTCTACAAAATGAACATAAGAGCCTCGCTTTTATGTAGCTGCCCCGAGAAACCACCACAGACCGCCCAACATTTGCACACAGAATGCACCATGTACTCAAGAGATCGACCAACTTTATTAAGTTCAGTCTCTCTGCCCGTGGTTTTGGAGACTCATTTCAACACATTGAAGTTTGCAGAGTTCCTGAAGAGCATCTTTCACACACTTGAATAAAAATATATGAACTGTACAGCAAATGTAAATATCCCATGATATACATATAGGTGAAACTGGGTTCTAAATAATGTTTGTGTAAGAAAGAGCAGAAACTCGATATTAAACTTCTGGTGAAGCGCACTATCTACTTTCTGTTCTTACTAGAGGTAAGCAGCTGAGGAAATAATAATTTCAGTTTTTCAATTTCAGATATTTTATAAGAGTGGAAGTGTCAACCAACACATTGGTTTCGGTCAACAGCTTTACAGTTGGCATTTGTTTACATAAAGCTATTTTAAAATATTTTAATTTCACTTTCTTTTTACGGTAAAAACCCCCTCTGTTTTATTTGCATCTATTGTTGGCATTAAAATTGTAGTGCGAAGAATTTATAAACTTCCACTTATTGAGTACCAGCTGGGTTGCTCAGCGCTGAAATGTTTATTAATTTACTTTCTCCAGTTATTTGCGAAGCAGTTGTACAATGCATTATGGGATTCCTATAGCGATTCCTCCCATTTATCCCTTACAATTGCAATTTATACCACCCTGCATATAACGGTGTAGAAGTGCTCACATAGTCATGTAAACAGTTGTGAAATATCGGCGCAACTGTAGGCCGCGCCGTGGCTCAGTGGTTAGACCGCTTGGCTCTCACCAAGGCGGCCCGGGTTCGATCCCAGGCGACCGCAAAGTGAGATTTGTGGTGGACAACACGGCGCTGGGGCGGGTTTTCCCCCGCAATTTCATTCCACCGGTGCTCCATCTTCGTCTCATGTATCATCAGTGTCATCGCCTGCGGTGCCGTATGTAGTAAAAGCGGGCGTTAAACACTACACATTTCACAGTTATTTCGGCGCAACATCTGTATTTCTTAATCTAATCCTGTATTTCAAATTGTGATTGGTCTAGTTTCCAGCAGTATGTTCGAAATGCTCGAGGGATATTTTTAACATTGAATACTCATTGCGTAACAAAATGCAGAAACGGTTAACATATTGCACAAGTGATAAGCTGTTACAAGGGCTGTTCAATAAAGATTAATCACAACTTTTTTGACAACGTACCTTTGTTAATCCTCATAATTTTGATGCTCCTTCTGAAAATAGTCTGCTCTAAATGTGATACACTTGTCCCAGCGTTTCTGTCAGTCTTCAGAGACATGCTGGAAACCATTTTTTGAGAGATCCTTCAAAGTCGTAGCCTTCACCATTGCTTCTGATGATGGATAATGCCTTCCACGAAGGCGTTTCTTCAAGTTAGGAAATAGAAAAAGTAATACGGAGCTAAATACGGACTATAGGGAGGGCGAGGGATGCACTTCACGTTGATTTTTGCAAGATATTCAACAACATTGGCAATATGCGGCCGCGCATTGTCATGGTGCAGCATTTAGCCTGCTTCGCGGAAATGTGGCACCCAAAGATATGTTCAGTATTTCAGAAAGTGATCTTAAGGTAATTCGTCGATCCTCTCTGAGAATGGCAGCAGCAGTGTTGATATTTTCTTCCGTAAGAGCAGTAACTGGAGCACCGGGTCCACCTTCCTTTGAAATTGATTTTCTTCCCTCTTCATTTTAAACCCCCTTCGAGCTGTGCTGTAAGGAAGAACAGACTCTCCACAGGCCTCCGGTAACATTGTATAGGTCTCAACTGAAGATTTGTTGAGACGAAAGCATAACTTCAAAACCGCATATTGTTCCTCGCCTGTTACCTCTATTGCAGCGGTAGGTGATATTGAACATGTTTGAACTTGCCTGGTTCTCACAAGCGGAAAACAGGCTACAGCGTGTTTGTTTCACTTTAAGCTAACAGAATATAATATGATTAAATTTTAGTACGGAAAAATTATGACCGTAAAAAAAATTATGATCATTCTTTATTGACCAGCCCTCATAAATACGAAGAGCCAAGTTCTAGGCTACCAAATTAACTTCTTTGGAAAATGTATTAAATATGCAACAGTCGAGAAATATAATTTTCTCAGTTGTCAGTAATAAAATATCGGTACACTAATTTATAATGGTAGGTTTTCTATTTAGAGAGTTTTTAGCGCACTTGCTGATAGCTTGAATATAGCAAAAATACAAAGGAAATAAAAGGAAAATATAACAAAAATGTTTTAATTGGTGCTGAACGCATGTCTTGGCATTATGAGCAGATTCGATTCTTTATTACTTTGATGCGTGTTCTGTTTCTTGGTTGCTAAATCGTGACCACCCATATAAGCACTTTTTGAAGTGTCAGATAGGTGGCAACAACAATATTGTACGAGGGGTCCTGGGTTTGATTTCCTGCTGAGGAGTGTAAAGTTTTCCCTGGCCAAAATTGTTCTCTCCACTTTCCAGTCTGTAAGTATGCGAGAACTATGTTAGGAAACATCCAAAGACTGAAAACCCATTATATAAGAGTTAATAGCATTGCCTCTAGAAAATATGTTGGACATACAGAAGACCACAGACATACCCAATGAATTTAATTGTGGGGTAAAACTAGAGCAATTAATACGAAACTATTTTATATGCCATATCAATTGTTATTGAAAATCAAAGCCTTCTTCCCAAATGTATTTGTTTAAACATCCAATTTTTCATATTTTAGTACATTGGCGTTTTATTAACAGAGGATTAACATGAATATAGCTGTTTTGCAATTACCAGAAGAAAGAAAGATTTTAGGTTTCTTTGAGATTACCCTATTAAAGTACTTGCACATAAGCATACTTATTTTATGTTTTAAGTGGTATACATTATTCTTAAATATATTCTTAGGGAATAAACTGTTTATATAAACGTTACGAGGGCAAAACGAGTGCCGGGAACCATTGTTGTAAAGCGAGATTGTTGTTGCTGACATACCCATGCTCTACTTTAAGCATGCGAGTGCTCTTAAGTGCAGTAGGACGTGACGGATGTACAGTAATGTGCACACATAGTCAAACTCCCCATCCTGTTTTGGGGGCCAGAAGCTCGAGTTAAACCAGAAACGTGCCAGCAAAGTTCATCATATACTGACCCCTATGTCAGCTAGTACAAGTATCGTGGAAAACCTAATTGGCTTCAAACATTGGCAGTGACCACGCAGCAGAAATAAATAACAAGGAAGATAAAAAAGGAGAATATGTACTGCGCACATGTTACTGCATATTAACGAATATTTGAATGGTGAGATATACACGTACTACCCTCAGACCAAAAACCTTTAAAAGAGTTTATTATACAGAACTTTATAAATGGTGTTGGTGGTCAATTATATTATTCACAAAATCTTAGCAGATGGAGTTGTCAGTATGTCCACTTTACTCTTCTTTCATTGAGTTCTTACTGTCAATTCACTATAGCGATCAAGTTTAGCTTTCACCGTGATTTCACTTATTTCATCGCTGTGACTTTACTACTATCATCTAGTTCATATTTTCCCCGATACTTCACTTTTTCAATACATAGCCGAGTAATACTGTGAAGCAGCCTCTCATTCGATCCACTTTACTAACTGGTACCGAGCATTCCTTCAAGTCAGATAGTGGGTTGTAGTGTTTATTGCGTTTCTGATGCGACATCGAGCACAATTTTCAACTTACTCTAAAGACAGCAGTTAGTGCTGCTACTGCGAGATACCAGTTATAATTTTGTATTTGTAAAAATCAAACTTCCATCTGCAACAGTTATTGAGGGCTTCAAATCTTAATTGCAACCGTTTTGTATATTTTCTGAAACTTTTTGTAATGTAGTTTTGTAACGGTTAATTCATGTTTAGCTTTTAAAATTATTTTGGAAATATTAATACGTATGGAAATGAAAGCATGAAATTAAGCAGGTCATGAGATGATGCAATATACATCTATATGTTGTAATATTTTTGGTATTAGTCGTTGTAAAAAGTAGAAGAAAAGTTCATTTGCTTGTGACAGCATCGTGAAAGAAGGGGAAGGAAAAATTGACTGATGAGAGTCTTTCTCTTGTGACCTTCGGAGAGTAAAGATGTGTTCTAGTGTCTCTCTTAAATTGTAGAGAGATTATTTCGATTGTGAATTAAGCATGCATATCTTGGGTGTGTGCAAGCGGCACATCAAGCATTTTTTGTAAATGGACAACTTCACTAATACAATTTGTATAGGTAACAAATGTTTTATAGGAATTAAATCATAATTTTTCCAAGGAAATAATTATTTTATCATCCTCAAATAAATAATATAATTCCTCCACCGCTACCACGCCCGGAGATAAGATCTCTTACACCCATAGGGACGAAAGCAGCTGAGGAACATCCAGAACCGGACTACAAGATCGTCAAAGAGTAATCATCAAATCATTTCACCAACTTCTCACCTATATGCACAGTAAACGTTGACGTTTTCCACTTTTGAAATCGAAAGTAATCATTAACACGAATTAAAGAATTTTGATAAGATTATCTAAGTTACAAAACACACAGTAGCACTCTGTTACTGGAAGACCAAGAATCTACGAGACAGTTCTTTTTCTCCTTTGCTTTCAAATCATATACTTTTAAAGTGATTTATAAACCAATTTATAGCTTAACTGCTGAAAGACGTATGTTTTTTCTAATTATTATAAAAGGTGTAAATGATCCTATTGCCAGCAATAATATACCCATTTATTTTCAGTAGTAAAACTGAAAATTTAAATATCCAGGCAACAAATAAATCTTGAAGTATTAAAAGTTATGGAACAATTTTTTTTTTAAATTTCAGTGCCAATTTCAGAGTTTCTTACCCTTAATTAGTATGTAAAAATTAAGAATAGATAGCGATCTGTATATTAAAAGAACCAAAGGTATACAATTTTAATGTATCTATAGAGCGGCGAATCCTTCATTAGTATGCGCACCGATGTGTAAATAATGGTATAGAGGTCTTGTAATTACTCTAAGTATGTATGTGAATATTACGTGAGAGACAAAACCCGCCAGAAGGCACTATAGTTCCCAACTTCACTTCCAGTGTGGTCAGCTATTCTCTTTAAACATGCCTGGACAGACTTGACGTGATTAATGAAGCTTCATCGCCTTGTTGAACAATTTTCACTCGGGTCCAACATCCACTGTGATAGGAACGTCAGAGAGGGAGAAATGGAAGTACATTTCCAATGGGAATATGGGAGCGTCGCAGTAGCTTCTCCAAACTGTAATGACAAAGCCTCTTGGAAAGTGGTAATGGTGTGAGGGGGTGTTGCTAATGATGCTGCGAGCTGAGGCGCTCTAGCATAAAGCTACTAAGTCATTATTCTAACATTAAGTTTGAAGAAAAAATGGACTAATAATTACTTGTAGCTTTGGCTTTCAAAAGAGGTTAAAATACATGTGTAGTTGCGGATTTAACATGAGATATTAGGATAATGCTACCTCTGATGGCTTGGGACATATGCTCGCACACTTTTAATAAGGAAGGGGAAATATTAGCAAACCAGCGGCATCAACGACTAATAGGAATATGTTACAGTTGTGTAAGTGGGGTCAAATAATTTGGAATCAAAATCAGTCACTGCTATATGTGACTTTACCACGATATTCTGTACAGAAATGCCTCACATTTCTGGTAACATATTTTTAGAAAATCTGTCAGTACAGTAGAACTCCTAGGCTTGCCAGATGTTCCGTTTTTCCCGGAATCCTCCGTTTTTTCTCCTAAATTTTGTTTTTCCATTTATTATTTACCCGGAGTACGCAATTATCCGTTTTTATTTGTCTACTGCGAATTGCTGAATTGTATATATAATTAATTAAACATTCTCATAAAGTATATGTAATCTTTGGAAAATCTTTATGAAAATATTTGGCACTTTGTTTTGTTCATTTCGCGAATGTTGGCAACAGAAGTATCTTCTAAATCAACGTAAGTATATGTTGGTGCCGTCATGTAGCAGTAAATCAATACATTTCTACCAGCAATAACGAGTTTCTGTCCCATATTTTTAGCGATTCTGCGATTGCTTCCAAAGATTCAGGTGGGCGCACTAAAGCGCAAATGATAGTGAAGAATCTAAAACTGTCTCAGTTTTAAGATGTCCACAAAATCCTTCTAGATTTTTTTTTTCATTGGCTACCAATGCGTCAAACAGAAACAATCGAAATATGTTCGCAGTTTGCGTCCGGTAGTTTGACCCCTTAAAGGGAGTGCAAAATAAGCTACTAGATGTTGTGGAAAGTGCTGAAGAAACATCTATAGCAATTACTGGTTTGATGCAGCAGAGCCTAGAGAAGCACAACCTATATGTTAATTATGTATCATCTTATTGTGCAGACAATACCATTGTGAACTATGAAAACATTCTGTGTTTTATTTACTAAAAAATGAAAGCCCTAATTTAGTGAAAGTTAATTGCTCTAATCATTTAATACATAAAACAATTGAGTATGTCATTAACAGAATGGATATTGATGTATAAAATGTAATTTTAAAGATTTATAACCACTTCTTTGTCTCTGCCAAAAGAAGGGAAGAGTTAAAGTCATTCTTTGAATTTGTGAATTTGGAGTGGACTGAGATTTTAAGACATGTTCCAACTAGGTACCTCTTATTAACACCAGCCATTTCACGACTGCTTCAGAATTGGAAAGTAATTAAAAGTTATTTCAGTAGCAGTCCAGAATGTCCAAAAATTACTATCTAAAATTTTCATGAACTACGATCCAGAGGAAGCGGTACTGCCTGAAATATACTTTATATTTCTAAGTAATGTTGGAAGTCAGCTGCAAATGGTAACTAAAATACTGGAAAAGTCAGTCTTAACTATACTAGAGTTATATAAACAGATGAAACTTCTCAGTTGTAAAATGCAGCAGAGGATGAAAAACAGCACTTTTGGTAGCGAGGCAAAAGAACTCATTAAAGGCCACTACAGAAAAAGGTTAGTGTAGACCTGAACACCTTTTATAGTAATCTGCTTCAGTATCTACAGGAAAGATATGATGTGACAAATGACAATCCCTATGTATTCATTACACCATTTTCTTTACAGAAAGGGATTGAGTTCGAAGATTTTGAAAAAGCCATAGAAGTGTTCCACCTCAGAGTGCACCGTATTTTCATTGCTGACCTACCTGTACGAGGAGTTCAGCAGTCATCGAGATTATCTCTGCAGCAGTGTGAACAAAGATAGTGATTATGTATCAAATTGGCTTACATTCGTTTCGTCGGTACCCAGACATAAAACTTTTGGGCCAGATATTTCCAAAGTGGTGGGATTTTTATTTAGCATCTATGGTTCAAATGCTTTTGTAGAGCTAATCTTTTCACTCATGAAAAGTAAGCGGACTGACACAAGAAACAGCTGCTCAACAGATTTAATCAAGGCAGAGCTCCAGGTGACAGTGAGCTATAAAAATAAATCCTGTTAAGAATTTTATAATTATGCAAAATGTGATGTGGAGTTACTAAGAAAATGCCAAGAGTTCAATGAAATACAATTAAATGTAGCCTGTCAGATTGAAGAGCACTTGGAAAGTTTATAATTTGCATAAATTAATGTTTATGTATCAGCAGAATGTGTTTGCCAATTTATCTTTCTTAGTTAAAAAATGTTAAAAAAATGAGTGACTCCGTTTTTCATTTTGAAGTCTGGCAACCCTAAGAATCCCGCTTAATCAAACTTCGCCCAACCGAAATCTGGCTTAACCGAAGCAATAAGATAAAAAATTTAATAAAATAAAATAAAATAAACAAAAATGGCACTGTAATTTTACCGGCCCAGCGCTCATAATCGAGCAGGCAACTTTTCTTGTAATAAGCGACACATTTCAGTTGTACCTCCCCACATTGCATTATACTTCTACATATTAACTTCAGCCATATTAATTGCCTCTGAAACAGGTCAGTTGTTCTGCTTCTTCTATAACAGGTCTGTATTCTTCAAATTAATTTTGGAAGTAGGTACACGGGAGAAGAACGGCGAAAGTTTTCATGTTTCTTTATTTACACTTTAGTTCTGTGGTTTCGAGTGCAGCAGTAAGCTAATTTTGTGAAGTTTCTTTAACTTCTGTTTTGTGATTTCAGTAGGGAAGATGTGTGTGAAAAGAAAACTTTTGGTAATAAGCATGAAAGAAGACCTAGAAGCGGTGAAGCGAGTAGGACTTGACGAAATGTCGCTGCCAATTAGGGCGTAGGCATATCAAACGTTTGTGATAGGGTAAAATCAAGATCAAAAATTTGTTGTTCGAAAATACCAAGCCGCAGAACTATATAAGAAGGACAGTTTGAATATGTTAATGAAGCTTTGTATCTCTAGTTAACTAAACTCAAGATAGTCTTGACCTAACATACCAGAAAAGGCTAAACTCCTTGTGAAGACGTTAGGAGAAGATGGAGAGAAATTCAGTGCTGCTTCTGACTGGCTGGGCAGATTCAAACTTCGGTATGGCGTATGTCAATTACATTAAAGTGGGGAGAAATTATCTGAGGATAAGGAGTTGCGGATGCTTTTATATCAAATTTCAGGACTTTACAGAGGGATTAAAAAAGAATCAGATTTTTTATTGCAATGAAACTGGAATCAATTTCAAAATGTTGCCAAGGAAATTGCTAACATCTTTAAAGGAAGCATCTGCATCAGTACAGAAAGTTAGTAAGGAGAGAATAACAGTTTTATCCTGTGCCAATATTTTGGTACCCATAGACTTTCCTTAATGTGTATTGGAAAGTCAAAAAATCCCAGGGATCTTAAGAATGTTGCTCATAATGCACTTCCACTAAATTAAAGAGCTCAAGAATGTGCTTGTTTGTTTTAGAAATTCTTTGATGAGTGATTTTATGACAAGCTTGTATTCCCCGCCTCAGTAGCGTAGATGGTATCATGTCTGCCTCACGTTCAAGAGGTCCCGAGTTCGAATCTCGCTCAGGGTGAGTTACCTGGATAGGGGTTTTTCGGAGTTTTCCCTTATCCTAAAAGACGAATTTCGGGTAACTCTAAGCTCCATGGACTCTGGGCCAATTTGAGCATCATTTCACCCATTCCATTCATCGTCCGATATGACTTAAAAAGTTAGGGGACGTAAATTAAAAAAGAAAATGTGTATCCAGTGTTGAAAAGATTCTATGTCATAAAAGTTACCAGGGCCATTTTATTTGTAGAGAATGCTCCCACACACCCTAACGAACTGCAAAGTGGTAGCATTTTCGTTGACTTTCTGCCCCCAAATATCACAAGTTTAACTCATCCGATGCTACAGGGTAACTTAGATGTACTTAAATATCATTGCTGCGGTTTGTTATTGAGGTCCGCACTGCAAGAATGCGAGTCATTCGATAAGAACATAACAGATGCACTGAAGTCGGACAACATTAAACATGCTATCTACTGGGGGGGGGGGGCAATCTTGGGAGAAAATTACGCCTGAGTCTCTACAGAAATCATAGAACAAACTTTACTGAAGATGCTGTAGACAATTACGAGAGCCTACAAGATCTAGTCCAACAAATTCCAAGTTGCGAAGACATGGTTGAGAGTGAATTACGCCAGTGGCTTTATGCTGAACTTCAAGTAACAAATCATGACATAGTGGGTGCTGTATTGCAGAGAAAACCCGAAGTAGACGACATGGAAGTGGACGAATCGACAAAGATCAAGTACAGCAGACGATGGTTGCGAAGCATTAGGTGTAAGAAAGTTTTAAAGAGATTTTGTAATTAATGCATTTACAATAAAGATATCAATGACACTTCACAAGTGTGCAATAATCTTTATATGGTTCCTTGAACAAAGCAGTGGCCCGCCTCGGTAGCGTAGATGGTAGCATGCCTGCCTCACGTTCAAGAGGTGCCGAGTTCGAATCTCGGTCAGGATGAGTTACCTGGATAAGGATTTTTCCGGGGTTTTCCCTTATCCTGATGGACAAATGTCAGGTAACTATAAGCTCCATGGACCGTGGACATTTTTGAGCATCATTTAAACCATTTCTTTCACCGTCCGATATGAATTAACGTTGGAGGACGTAAAATTAAGAAAAAAGTAGTGTATTGACGCCTGCTGATATTTTACTCATCAAGTGGTGCCGAGACATAACTGCTCGCAAACAATATCAGAAGAAACAGAAAAAGATAATCATTACTATACTGTTGGGAAGATAACAAACTAGCCTATTAGCACACTAATGGATCACGTCTTAAAATACATTTTAAATTGAGTTGTACACAAATCAACAGTTTTACTGTGTATTTCTGCCGTTTATAACTCAAAAAGAGCTCCCGTGTATTGTGAAAAAAATCTTGTTGTCCGAAGTAGCCCCGCATCATTTATTTCGTATAAACGAGTTTCTACTTTGGTACCAATCGTTTTATTCCCATCGATAATCCAGCAGCATGAGGAGATTTATTACAGAAATGGCTCAATTACAGGGTGCAAGTAAAGCTCCTGGGAAGAGATGTAAATAAGGATATTAGTAAACAGAATTTGGAACATTCCGAAAATTTTAATAATGTTTCTAATAAATTACCTGGTTACGCAAATGTAAGTAGCAAACTTCTCCTATTCCTGTGTTGGAATAAGCTTTCTTATGATAATGGTTACCATGGCTCTATTATATATAACACACCGGTTCAACAGGACAGGGTGAACAGGATATAGCTCCAACTGTATTCACGACCCAGGTCTTAAACGGTTATTTCAGTACGTTTTCTGATTTAAAATGGATTTCCAAACCATTTCCTACCATTCACAACAATGGAAGGTAATGGTTCGGTTCTTGAATTCGCAATCATTCACATGTACTCCTTTAGGGTTCTTTTTTCAAATCCCAAAGATTCACAATGGTACTACATTCCTGTATCATTTGTTCTGCAAATTATATTGCTGTTTGCACTGAAGCTACTTCGTTGGGATCTTTCTTTTCAATACTGTCGAGATTCACACAAAAAACTGGATGCCATATTATATGAATGCATTGATTGGTGATGCTTATGGTACACATCGTTGGTTGGTGCTTATATTCGGTATTGGTTTATTTTTACAAAAATCCAAAACTAATTATTTCAAGTTTCTTGATTTCCATTACCTTGTATTTGGTCATCTATTATTTTGTGAAGAACATTGAGGATACTTAGCCTTCTAATATATATTGTCTTTGTGGAAGCAGTGTTTTCTGCTGATAAATACGTTCTTTAGGCTTAATAGCTATACCTTGACTTCAAATACGTTTATGTAAGTGTTATCGAAGACCTTGAAGATTCGTCAAGCTTTATTATGCAGATATACTCAGAAGTACCTCGCAGCGTAAAATTAATTTTAAAGCTTTTCATCATATACACTAAATTTATTAATATCATGCATTTACACTAAGTCTTTTTAAAGTATAACGCTTATAGTCAGTTTCAGTGAGAAAGCGAAAAGTACGCCCAAATGAAGCTACTCGTAATTTTTGGACTTCTTTCTGGTGTGGTGTCCTTTGATTAATTGGTAACACAGTTAAGAATCCTTCAAAACTGGTATTTTGATTATTGTGCATTTCCAGGCTGTTTTATTCCCAAAGCATTTCAGTTCTATCTGCTAAATTGGTTGGTTCAAACCATATAAGATTGAAGTACTTGCAACAAATCATCATTGTCACACTGTCTGTTAAGGAGCAGAGCACTATCTGTCTCCTTGTACGACGGCCGCCAGTGCCGACAATGGGTTCGCTACAATATTTTATCTTTTCTAATGTATTATAACCTATAACTTTAAATAACAGGTTTTAACTTTATTAATTTAAATAAGATTAGTAAATTTGAACTCTAAGCTGATTTCTGTGTTAAAATTAGAAAATCACAAGAGATGTAAAAAAGTTGCTGTTTCGAAAATTGTGTCACATTGAGCTTTTGATATAAGATAATAACACTCTGATTTAAGATTCTAATAACTTAGAAAATAAAAGAGATATCACATTGACCTTTAAAATAACCGAGTGTTGGTATAGGAAATCACTGAATTAGCTTCTTATCTAAATGATCTAATAAACTTTATAAAATGTCACTTTTAGCAGTTAATTATCTCAACAGTTGATGTATAGATAATGAAAGTTTGATCAAGTACCATCCTGCTGATACCTCGCATACAAGGACAAATTTCCCAAGTGTTCGCTTATTTCATAGTTAACAAAATGACAATTTGATTCACCAGTAATTTACATTCATATCTACCTCTGCATCAGATACTGACATATTTGTTAATGTTAAAGAGTCATAAATAAGTAACCGTTCGTTAGAGCAGTTGACTTGACTGTTTTTTCTTCACGGCGAAATTAAAAACGGTAAATAAAATAATAACTAACTTGTTTTATCTCCTGTTTCACGCCCCTAAATTATGGCCCAATGCATGGCGAATCAAACTCACGAAAAAATATCTTGCCGGGTTTTCTCGTGCTTTCTTCACATCTTGCTGTGGAAGCTCCATCATCAACAAAAAATTCGTTTGCAATGCACTAGTGGAGAAACTATCCACTGTTAGCAAACGATCGGTATAGAAACAGTTGGTATGACTAGGAACGTGTTTCACAAAGTAGTAATTGTCAGCTATAGAATATTAATATTCAACAAAATTATTTTAGTGTTGTTGTGAGGTTTATTAATTTGGTGAAACATTTCCCCTTGGAGATTCTTAAAAGTAAAATATACAGTAATGACGCGAAAGAGAAACATTGATATACCTTATAATTAGAGAACATTATTAACATCTACGTATTGCAATGTTATCTCCAACCCTAAAGACACGTTCAGCAAATACGGCCAAAGACGGATACATAACATTTGGATTGCTACAGGGAAGTACGGACAAGAAGGGACAGACGCCTTATCATATCGCACCGTACACACTTTAACGGGTTTACGAGAATATTACAGTTTGTAGGTTGTGGTCAGCAATTTCCTTACTGTGCATGCGTCGTAGCCACGGAGCTTTAGAATGACCTTTCTGTACTGTAAGCTCTCTTTAATGTTCTATGACGTTCAAAACCTTTTAACAAATATCTTGGTCGTATTTTCTTAACAATTTTAGGTTACTACAAGGAGCACTCTACAAGGAAAACTTCATAACTGTTTTACTAATATAAACAGTTAAAACAACGTCGTTTCAACAATTTCTGCATTGAAACGCCGTGTGGCTGCAGGATATGTTAACTTTTAATTTCAATTCCTAAATTAATGAATATAGTTTTCATTATAACACGAAATAAATATTTTACTGCATCATATTCTCAGCTTTAGAAAATTTCATGCGGTTACAATTAATAGAAAGTTAGATTATATTCTTTGCGTCTACAGACTCCTATACTGCTGGAACGCACTATGAATCAATTTTCGGACTAGCGCCCTCAGAGATACTTATTAGAAAGAATCTGTCGTCACTTCACTAGAAGTGGGTGTAAAAGCAAGTCAAAATCTGATTCTTTTATACTCAATGAACTTAGATGGCTACGATTTAGCACTAAGATAACAGAAGATACGGAAAAACGAAGGGGAGGGCGAACGAATTATTCTATTAAGAGTACAATGTGGATGAATTACTCATTTGGTTGATTTTTGAAACAAAAGCTAACGAAGCTGTAAATTGCCAGAATTATAACATCACTTTAGTGTGCGGGAATTCTGTCCTGCAGAAGTTTATTTACATGCTAATAAATCTTACTGGTCTGGAGCGTCACTTTTAAGTACACCATCTTCGGATTCGTACGGCAGCGCCTAACTGAAGATGCGAGTGACATTTATCACTAAAACTGGAAGAATGATCAAGCGAGAACTGGGGCATCGTTTGCTCAGTTTTGAAGTAAGTGAGAACAAAAGTGTAACAGAGCACACGATATCTAGAGCGCTGAGAGAATTAAGACAAATCTGAAAATTAAATGGAACAATGCATTAGATTAGACAAAGATAATAAGGAAGACGAATTAAACAGCAAATGAAGGGAACTAATGAAAGAAATTTAACCATTATAAAAGCAGAGTATAGTATTTTGGAGATAGAATCAGAAGTTATAAACTAAAGATTTCGGGAATTGAAAATAAATCAAGAAGGGATGCGAGGCGTCAAAGATAAGATCATTGAGAAGTAAGACTAGGAACTGAGGTGAGAAGATTTGCAAACTGTAATGATTTATGTTTTGAGAAGAGAGACATGATAGAAGACAAATATGGCCAGAATTAGTAAGCATAGAACTAGTTTTTGAGGTAATAGAGCAGGCAAAGCGTATAAAATGCAATTATATTTACATTATTAGGTATTTATTCTAGGATCATAGAGAGTTAATTTAAAGATTAATAGAACGCAGCAAAGTCGCACGTAGACAAGGAAGTTGCTACATATGGAAACTCATAATTATGGATAAATGACAAGCGCCAGAAGGAGAAAACAATGACGAGCGTACCCTACGAGCATTGAACCAAGAAAATCTGTTGGCGATTGCAGAACCTCAGAACATACACTGACACAAGAATTAAAGTTTCAGTGAACAAAAAATTGGTTTAAAGAACAGAATATGGCAACAGGAGAAAAGGAGAAGGTTACCAGAAAAAGTTTGAAACCAAAGGAGATGGAACATGAGAAGAGGCAAAGGAGTCGAATGCCGACAGGCAACAGAGGGAAAGTAAAAGGATGACACCAACAACTCAACAGCATTACGAGATGAAGTCATGGAAATTACGTTAACAAGATGGAGTATGGAGTGATTTCCAAGAAAATAGGAAATAAATGTGAAAAAATTATATGTTTCATGACACTTTGCGATGGCTGGAGAATAGTATGAGGGAGAAATCAGTGGCTAAGTGGGTAAGAGAAGAAATGGGCTCAAAATAAAGAAGTTAGCATATAAATCGATCAAAAATAACTATAGCGAATGGAAGAGGGATATGACATTAGCTTAGGTAGGGAATAAATAACAAACAAATAAACTGGAAACAGTACTCCTTCTTTGTGGACAAGGTAAGTGGAGATGTGGTGAAAGCAGAAATGGAGAGGGATAACGAGCGATAGCAGAAAGGCAATAAAAGAGGAAGAGTTAATTTAAAAAGGTGTAAACAAATTAGTGAAGAATATCAAAAATAAGTAGGAATTAGTTGAATGAGCTAGAGATATGAGAACCGTATTCGTTTAAATCAATTTGGTAAGGGGAAGATAAATTTTGGTAAGTACTAAAGAAGTAGTGGAAGAGAGACAGTGAAAATCATGGTCCTTTGCCAAGAGTAAAATGAGAAGGAAATGGTTGGGAAAGGAAAGTGAAGGAATCGCAGGAATGCATATACAGTGAAGGTGAAAGTTTAATGAAAAGGGAAATCTGGATAGAGGACTAGTGAAGCGTATAAGAACATTTTCGTAAGAGTGGAAAAATGAAAACAGAGAAAGAGAGAACTGCATAAATATGTGAGTTAGAAATTAAAACAGAAATAAAATGGGACAGTGCAAGTAGGATAATTTCAGAGAGGGTAAGTTTATTTTCTCAGAGGGAATAGGTAAAATAATTGGACATTTTAGATTCTTTTTCATTATTTTTAGTTATGAATGCTTTAATGAGAGAAATATTTGTAATATAACAGAGCAGTTGTTCCATAAATTCTAGAAAATGAAACAATTGCTAAGTATAACACCACTAAATGACATTAGTGTGGATAGTGTATCCAATTTTTAAAACCCAGTGTAACCCAGTGTAAACCCTTACACTATATTATAACGTTCTTATCCTTGGAATCAAAACCGCAGGCTTTGCCAGCGTTCTACTGAATGCACTGCTACGGCTGACACCTAGAGGAAGAAAATTAGTGTGAAATAAAACTGTAAGTAGAGTATTAGAGTTTAGATTTTAAGTAGAAGAACGCGTACCCTTTGTGCGGTAATCTCGTTGTCCGTCGAAACAATATAGCGTATGGAGAGATAAAGTCAGACTGAAAAATTCAATGCCATAGCCGGGATTTGAACCACGGATTTTCTGGTTGCCGTCCAGCTGCTCTAACCCTTGAGCTATTATGGCCAACGTACCGACATTACATTAAATTCTCCAACAGACTCGTGCTCTTCCCGGTAAACCACTTAGGAGTTTTCATAAATACATGAGACAACTACTTTAATGGCGACTTACAAGATGTAAGTACTTTAAGACCCGTGCTTTATAGTTAACCACTATTAGGTCAATTAATGGAAATTACTTTGTTCTGTCACACTGGCCGTGTGTAGGCTAAAGTATGGAAAGATAGAGTCAGTCTGAAAAATTCAGTGTCATAGCCAGGATTTGAACCACGGATCTTCCGGTTGTCACGAGTCAGTTAGAATTTAGTGTCATGTCGGCACGTTGATCATAGTAGCTCAAGGGCTAGAACGGCTGGACAGAAACCAGAAGGTTCGTGGTTCAAACCCCGGCTATGGCATTAAATTTTTCAGTCTGACTATCTTTCCATGCTTAAAGTAGTTTTTCTGTCATGAAAGAATATCTAACACATAAAAGTAATAACTAATTTTTGATTTTGAAGAAAATAACTTAAAATTCCACTCCTATCTTGATACCTAATTGTTAATCAATTTTATATAACAACTCTTTAAAATAGATTCCGATTTTTTTAAATTGCTACCTGAAAGTGTTTGATAAATATAGAAATTAAACTTTGATTTAAGTTAGACAGAACTGTAACAGAATGTTTCATTAAACGTTTCGAAAAAAATACAGATTTAAGCAGTTTGAGAGAATGTTTCTAAAATTTTAAATTGTGAAGCTTTCTATCAGAACTCTATTACGGTGACAAATGTAATGTAGCTACTATATATTAGAAAGTCTTATCTGGCTCTGAGTATTCTTAGGCAGTAATTTATAGTAAATCTTCAATTGGCTTTGTTTGTAGAATCTGTATGGAAGGGAAAGTGTATGTAACTGTACCAACTGATGACAGAGCGATTTCATAGCAGTCAATATTTGCTCTGTAATAATGACTTTTGAATTGTATGGACTTGGCAATATCGCGTTGGATTTAACGAGGCTACCTTCTATATCTAGTTCGGCATGTTGTTAATGAAGTTCTTCCCTGGAGCCTTCTCCCATTACAACACGGTCGATGACGTTATCGCCTTGATCCTGCTGCTACCTTTATACCCCAATATGGCTTTCGAATATGAGGGACTCGACCATTGCACCCTTACTGTAGATGTGTGGATTACTCTTAAATAAATGACATGCGTAAGCTTAAGCAGAAATCATCGCCCATATTGACTTACCGACATTTGATTCCCCTAAAAGGTACACGTATTTTAATAATAATATTCAGATATGACCATTATTTTAACAGCTGTTCTGAATTTTTGAAAAAGTTCTTTCCTTCAGATGGTAACAAATATTAGCTAGAAGTAAATCGAATTCATTATATAAATATCAAATATGCTGTATTCACGTAACTTTGCCTTTCTATTATCGTTTCTTTTGTATAGCTTTTGGAGCTACCCTTACGAAAGCAAATCGTTCTACTTACTTCAATTTAATTTATATAAATATTCATAGAATGATTTGGTTACATGCTTCATCAAGGGTGATGCGGATGGAGAACATATTTAAAAGCCAGGTAGCTACCGGATGGTTAAATCATAATCGAACCCACCCACGGCCTCTTTACTGCGCGAGAAGGCCGGAAGTCGCGGGGAACCTACACTGGCAGAGGCGGACTGGAATCCTTACCTTATAATAGATGCTGTAAATGTTAACCTTCTGCTCTCAAACAGGCAGCATATCTCCCGTAAATATTATTGCTTATTCTTCGAAGCTCAGCAGCGGGTATTCTTGTGATTTCTTGCACAATGTTTTCCCTAAGTTTCTGTAGTGAATGAGGATTGGAACGATACACTTTGTCTTTTAAAGAACTCTACAAATAAAAGTCACAGCTACTTAGATGATGGGAACCAGGAGGCCAAAAGTCAAGACTAGTTTCCCTTTCATCAAACACCTCTCTTACTGTATTTAATGATTCGTAAGTCGTATGTACTGTTGCATAATCTTGCTGGAATTAATAATATGATTTATCTTCTTCTGTCAATGTCGCGAGCCGTTATTTACGATCGCGCGGCTAGTGTACACAAAGGAACTGATAGGCGGCTAGCGTTCACAAAGCGCCGACAGTTAACGATAGCACCGATAAACAAGAGACGGATAGTTTATCACAGAGGTGAAAGACTTGCCGGCCCAGATAGGGTTTCAGGTTTCTGGAAGGTGATAGAATATTCGGATTACGTCATTAATGCCTTGTTTATTCCAGAAACACCTAGTGATTGTACAGAACAGTCTGGAATTCATGAATGGGTGTATAAAAAGAAGCCATGGCTAGTGATGGGTCAGTTGTAGAGTGTGTAACAAGAGTGTAGTTGTAAAACAGTGAGGGAGTTGTGAGTCAGCTGTGAAGTGTTGTAACGAAAGCTAATGTTTGTTATTGTCAACGACCTTGGTGCTGTAGATTGTGATATGTGATGTAATGTTGTTACGTGAGAACTGAACAGTGTATTCCTACGGAAGTAGAGAACATTAAAAGTTTCCTCAATTTTGACTTTTAATTCTACGAATCCACAAAGTCACAATAATGATTATGATATATGCATAAGGGCGCTTAACTGCAGCGGTTATCAGCGCCCTTTAAAAATTATTCATGGCAAAAGCCAGATGTAAATTGTTCTAAAAGGGTATGCCAGTGTAAACAAACTTACAAAACATAAATGTACATAACAAAAAACAAAAAGAAAAGAAAAAGAAATATAAATCCAACTGCAACAAATTCTCTTCACTAAATTCTAAACTCTAACCCAGAAAAGAACCTAAAAACCTTCTCCACTACTTTGTTGTAATCCGTTAGAAGTTCTGCAAAACTGGTCGGTAGCTGCAGAGACGTCCTAAGGTGTGCTAGGCATAAACACTCTAGCAGCACGTGTCGGACAGATAATGCATGGTTACAAAACGACAGACTGGAGCAGGCTCCTTTCTAAACATAAAACTGTGCGTAAAGAAAGAGCAGTGCCTAATTCGTAACCGAAACAAACTCACCTCCTCACGACCAGATGAACGACAGGAGGTAGCCCAGGGAATCAGAAGTTCTTTCACAGATCTATTTTTATTGCTGCGGAGAGCGGACCACTGTTTCTGCCAGCAGGTTTGCACAGCTCTCCGGAATACAGCTCTAAAATCTTCCGATGTCACAGATGGTACTGCAACCCTGGGCTTTATGGCAGCCGACTTAGCTGGTGAATCCGCCATTTCATTTCCCCGCAAGCCTACGTGACCAGGGATCCATGCACACGCTAACGCCGGAAGCGTGTAAAACGTGGAGGCCATTCTGTATACGCTGGACAATAGGGTGGTAGTTGTACAGCTACCTTGGGCTTTGAAGGAATCACTTAGGATTAAGCAGTCTCCCAACTTTCGTCGACGTACGTCTAAAATTGCCCGGTATATTGCATAAGGCTCTGCAGTATAAATGGTGGTGTAGTATAGAATCCGAATGTATACGGTTCGGTTCCACACACATAAGCACAACCAACACCATTTGAGCTCTTGTAGCCATCGGGATGAATTATAAAATGGTTTTCATATCGCGATAAAAATTCTAAAATACATGTGCGGATACTAGACATAGACATGGTAGATTTATCGTATTTAGTCATGCCCAGATCTACGTGGGACGCTCTGCACAACCAAGGAGGGTATGTCCTCTCCCCCTTATGACACATCTTGGGCATTTCAATATCAAGCTGTCTAAGGAGCTCCCGGAATCGAAAATCAGGTTGCTTTGGTTTGAGAGAAATGTTCCTATAATGCGCGTCCACTAATGCAATTAAGTCCACAGCCATAATTTGCATAATTTGCTCCAACCAGGGGCCTACTGCAGTAGTTAAGGGAATTGGCGATCCCGGGGTCTCGAGCCACCCTGACACCGTCGTTGTGGGTTCCTCTTAGTGGTGAGGGGTCAGACAAAACACCCACCCAAGTGTAGGCCGTGCGTGGAGACCCGTGTCGGTGGAAAGGTTTGTCCTGTTGGTTGAGGGATGCGCATCTGAGCTCGTTCCAGTCTTCGTCTGCATTTGGGGAGGGTGTGCATTTCCAATACACTACTTTGGTTTCTGCTTCTTCTGGCAAGCGACTGAAAAATGGCGTCAGAATTAATCTCTGATATCGCTCTGCATTTAGAATTTCATCAAAGAAGATAGACCCTGTTACTCTTCTAGTACTTATCAAACAGCACACTTCAATTTTCTAAGCATAATTAGGCGTTTCATTCAATAGCACTGGTTTTTCTTAAGTCCAGTTTCGACCATTGTGATATTCAAACGTTCAGTTACTTGAAACAAAGATTCAACAGTGGGGGACGAAGAAAGGTCAATTAATCCCTTTTCTACGGATTTCGAAAACCTCTTACAGTAATTCACACGCTTACGGGATCATTTGGCTTTAACGCTTGCAGACGTGTTTGGCGATAGTGTTTCAGTTTCAACAGTTTTGTATAGCTCCAATCCTACTTTACGAGGTGTGTCCGTAAAATAAGGTCTCCAAGGTGCTGGAGCCGTTAGGAACGCTATTACGCAAGATCCGGCACACAGGCGTGTCGCTTGGTTGCAGCCCTTCAAATCACCACCAAAACGAACCCGTTGCAACCATTAATCTTGGCTGGCCAGCCGTTTGCGATGCAGCCTTCTATCACTTCCGCCGCCAAGTGCGAGTTACGTGCAGTGATCCGTTTTCTGTGTGCCAGAGGCACTACTCCCACTGAAATTCATCGTTGGTTATGCGAAGTCTATGGGCCACAGTGTATCGACATCAAAAACGTGCTAAAGTGGGTCAGAGAGTTCAAAGACTGACGTACAGACGTCCATGACGAACGGCGCTCTGGTGGCATTCGGTTTCTGCCGAAACCATTGCAAACGTGGAGCAAGAAGTGATTAAAGATCCGTGTGTGACAGTTCGCGAGATGTGCGAACTTATCCCTGAAGTCAGTAAGACTACAATTGACAAGATTTTGACCGAACATTTGCATTATCGTAAAGTGTGTGCGAGGTGGGTCCCCAAAATACTCACCGAAGTTGATCTCCTGGCCAAGTTCGGATCGAACTTAGCACCTGCTGATTATCATCTGTTTCCTGTGTTGAAGTCACACCTGGGCGGGACACATTTCCAGTCAACGATGATTTGAAAAACGAGGTTGAGCGCTACCTGCGCAACTTGGCGGGAGAGTGCTATGACAAGGGTATACAAAAACTGCCACAGCGCATGCAAAGGTGCATCGATCGCAATGATGATTACGTTGAAATATATCTGTAAGTTCCGACTTTCGATCAGTGTAACATTCATAGACAATAGACATGTTTCCTATATTAAATAAAATTGGAGACCTTGTTTTTACGGAGACGCCTCATGTAAGAAATTAGGGGAAAAAATGGGGCAAGAAATCACAAGCATACCTGTTGCTGAGCTTCGGAGAATGAGCGAGAATATTTACACTAGATGTGGTTCCTGTTTGAGAGCAGAAGGTCAACATTTCCAGCATCTATCATAAAGTTTGCCTCTGCCGGCGAAGTTTCCCGCCTCGCGCAGTAGAGAGAGGCCACAAATGGGCTTGATTATAATTTAACTACCCTATGTATACTGGCCTTCAATTCCATTGTCGAATTCGGATACCTTAAAAAGTTTTTGAAAAGGCAGACCAATAATAATGGATGTATATCACAGAAATAGCAAATTTTACCAAAAGAATATTTAATAAATTATATGTCTTAGTACTTTCGTGAAATTTCTTTATCGACATTCTAATGAAAACCTCTCTCTGAAATATTTCTTCCCAAATTTCCTTTCTCAATAATCAAACGGGTAAGAGAATGTTTAAGCACTATTAAAATATCTAATCTCTTGCACACATGTGACTTTCTATATTCTTGTACAAACCATTCTTACAAACACTTATTGCTCTATCTACTTCAGTTAATTGAAATAAATAGTTGGAGATGTTATCTTATTGCAAAGTCTTAAAGGTGCAGAGGGAATATGGGAATACAGAGGACTTAGGGAACATTTTAATCCTAGTACCTAAGTGAAGCATGTTTAATAAGCTGGAGGCAGATACAAATCATGAGGATCTCGAAGTTTCTTAATACCTTGGTAAACCTGTGAAAGATTCGATTAACATAATTGAATCTAAGCAGATACCTGCTCAAGGCTTGGCAAGATGTCACTAATATGCGTGGTTTGACAACAAAATATCCAACGTTCTCTGCCGGATTTGAAGGCGATGAACTTTTGACTATTAATGGGAAAAATACATTACATGACTGAAAATGTAGGTTAAGATATTCGTATATAAAATAAGCATTAAGGCATGTACACACTGAAAAATACCTTCAGATGACTTGACATGCATCTGAGCGCACAATATAATAAGTGTGGCTTTAGTATTTGGAATGACGGCGAGAATCGTAAGAAAAATATTTGATTGGAAACCATACTTTGAAGTAGCGTGCAGCTTCAGACAAGCATATTTAACGTCAATTGTTCTATTCTACTATGAGATATCAAAGCCAGCTCCTGCCATAAAAAGCAGAGGTATAACAGCTATGAACCAACACCGATAGACCGTAAGTTCATTTCAACCGATCGCAATGCACACTTCATTTGTCATGAAATTGTCCTAAATGCTTGCGTATTTAATCAAAATCGTTAGTAATTTTTGATAAAATCGAAATATTTAAATGTTCTATACATTATACAGCTAGGTTTCCTTGAAAAATCTTTGGTGCCCCAAAGAAATTCTTTTAATATATGGGAAGAATTTATGCACCTAATGGATAAATGCAAATATTTTAGTAATGTATGTTTAAATATATCTTCCCTTTCAAACTTACATATGTCATTTTGGTCCTGGTTGTTCTAACAATATAAACAACGTATTTCAGCGTATTTCCCCGGTTGACACTAGGGGCTCTCACATTCGAGGTACACCGTTTGTGGTGACTTAATATCGTAAGTACTTAGTGCCAGGCTTCACCATTTAACTCTTATTATTTTAGTTAATTGATGGAAATAAAGCATTTCTTCACACTAGCCGTATATAGGCTAAGGTTTTTGATAGATAGAGTCAACATGAAAAATTTAATGCCAATATACGAGTCAAATGGAGAATTTAATGTTAGAACGGCAAGTTGGCCATGGTAGCTCAATGGGTTGGAGCGAGTGGACGGAAACCAGGAGATCCGTGGTTCAAATCCTGGCTATGGCATTGCATTTTTCTATTTATAGTAAGTATTTAAAATAAAGTGTATTATTTCTACGTCCTCATATTTATTAATCTTGAAGCAACCAAATATTTAATTCAACACGGGCACTAATTAATATTTATTAGTTACTCTGTTAGACTATTTTGGTATTTATCGTGTTTATTGCGATAAAGAATTGATTATCCTTACTGTTTTATGGAAGAAGCGACTTTGTCACTTAAAACGTTTTTATATTTCTATGAGCAGCTCTTTGTAAGTGTTGCGTAATCTTTATGTTGTAGGGCATGTATAGCAATGGTATAAAAATAGTATGGGTTTATTGCAGTTAAGTAATCCAATGACTCGAAGATCACATCGATTTCTAAATTACTCTGAAAATAGAGAAATAAAACTTAACGTTTTATCAAATTTGTGAAGTACTATATTTCTGTCTGTTGCTAAGAGTAGGATTTCCATCAATCCATCATTCAGTTTTCATCAAAGCAAATAAGCTTTACTGTTCTTCTCGTTCCGCGTTGTGATATTCCCTTTGCTACTGCTCACACTTCTTAAGAGAATTTGCTTTAATTTTTAAAGAGAATATTCGAGAATTTTATTTATAAGTATATTAATATGTTAAATTTAACAGAATTAAACTGTAATCCCAAAATATATAAAAAAAAAAGTGCACCTAAATTGTAATCAGTTTCGACCTGATAGAAAGGTATTTAATATACCCTTATTATTACGATTAGCAGTACATTAGTACAACCTTAAAATTTAAAAAAGGTGAAAATGACACCTTTTTAATTCTTGGAGATGTTATCATTTAGGCAGACGGTTACATTTCCAATATTAATACGAACCATTTCAAGATTTGGGATACAACGGCCGCGCCGGACTTTAAGTTTTATCGCATGATTGTTGAACGATATTTAGCTTAAGTTTCTGAGCAGCACAGTTTTATATCAGAGAGTACTGATTTACAGAGACCTTAAATGGATTTAAAAACGTGATAATTAAGTCTCACAGAAACAGCGCAGTAAAAGGGAAATTTTGTCACATCTTTATCGTCTTCTTAAGATATTGGGGTGAAATACTTCTACGAATCATCACTAAGAAGGTAAAATATGTACATAAACAGGCACAGATGAGCTAAATATTGTCGCCGTGACGGGCACAAAAGTTTCGGTGGGTAGTCTCCCCCGATCTGACGTTGATAAGTTTTTTATCTCCGGCGCTATGTTTATCTGCTTATGCAAGCTCTTTATCTCCTATCCATCTGTTGCCTATTTGTGTCAACCTTTAATTCTACGAATCCACAAAGTCACAATTGGTGTCAGAAGTGGGATTAAAATTCCGAGTTACAGATATTCCAAATGTTCTTTATTTCCGTAGAAATACATCGTTCAATTCTCACGTAACATTACGTCACATTCACAACACAATCTATCAAGGTCGATGACAATAACAAACAGTGTTCTGATTACATCTGTTTACAACATCAACTCAGCTGTTTACTGCTTACGACTGACGTTTGGCGAGTCGTTGCTCCCTTAAGTGCCTCACTGATAATTTCTAGACTGCTCTAAAACAAACCAGAAACCGAATAATCTCTTTCAGTCAAGAAATCACTAGAAATTTCCATTTACCTCACTTATCTGTGTCAGTAAGTCTTTTGTTCTCCGGCGCTCTGTTTATGCAAGCTCTTTATCTCCGTGAAACACTATCCGTCTGTTGTCTCTTTGTGCCGAACCTTTTATGCCCGTCACCGCGACTCTATGCACTAATCTCTAATATATATAAAAACCATAAAACTTCCGTATAAACTCCTTACAATGTGGAATGCAATTATTACTTGCATATGTTTAACTATTAAGGAATAAAATATGTAAATATGCAGAAATCCAAGCTCTACTGATGATTATAGAGGAAGCTAAAGGATCATGATGCTCTGCGGATCCACCACGGAGCCAAAACTAACCTTAAAGAAAGTTAGGCTTCAAGGATATTTTATCACACTTAAAAGAGTAAACCAAACAAGAATTTCTTTGCTTATGCCTAGCCCAGTTTTCTCCAAAACTGTTTAGGGGAAACTAATTCATTTCAAACATTAAATAAATGATACTCTTTTAACGAGTGTCTAGTTTTGAGGCTCTAATCTGGTTTCGGTTGGGTTTGCTTAAATCATACTCTTTAAGGTTTACAGATTTGAGATTCTTCTGTACTTCATATTTACTAAACCGACTGTTTTTGCAATCATGATATTTCAAATACGCAACGCAGCATACTTCTCCTTTGTTTTGCATAACTTACTGAGAGGTTTTCTGGAAAAGAAAAGTTAGATTAGGAAGTCGGTCTCGCTCACCGGATAATGTTGGAAAATCGACCAGGACTTTGTAAATGCTATGTGGCTGCAGCAAGGCAAGCGGAAGAATGATAAAAAGGAGAAAGGAAAAAAACAATGAAATTGGCTCCTGACATACCATCTACCGTTTCTGATTCGCAACGGCATGCAACACGTAGTTTGTAATCGATTAGGAAATTAAAGCAAGGTTAATTAACCATGAATAGTCGATAAATATTTGAAAGTACTACCATTACTTTAATTTAACTGAAACAGTTTTAAGATACAGCTTCATTATTAAGCTGCTGCGATAAGGAAGGTACTGGATTAAAGATGTGGATTTTAATTGAAGAAAACCTGTGGACCAGAGCATCAGTTATAATTACGCTACGTACTAATTATGACAGGTACAATTTTTGTTTCCAGCGAGGCAAACTTAATGAAGATAAATCACAGTAGCTTGCCAAACGCAAACGCTACAACTAGTTCGTGTCTTTTTTATACGAAAGTAGATACCAGCGAAACCTGTCAAAACTGCAGAGCCCTTTCTGATAAGAAATGTGAATGTAAAAAACTTTGGAAAAGGTCACCAAAGTACCATATCTCATTAGTGAGGCTAACGTGGGTGCAGTTTTACTTAGAAGTAAAATGTTAATATACAACCGCATCCGCCCTCTTTACTGTGTAACAAGATTATAAATGAATGAGCAACTTGATTGGTAGATAGAAAATCTATATGTTGGAAAGGTAGACTGCAACTTAAAGACGCCGTTGAAGTTTTAAACCCGTGCTGTTGTCATAATCATAAGGTAGCAGGCGGCATGGCATAAAATTGTTCAACCTATTCGCTGTTTTTCTCTCTTAAGCCATAGGCTCTTCGAAAGCAATCTCAATTTAGAATAGCGGCTTACAACAATCTAGTAGTGTATATCGCGGACTTCATGATTAATCATTATTAGATCAATCAATCTGTCAAACAATAGCACAGCCCAACATACCTTCGCGATAAAAATAGGTGATTCTTAAGAAAAAATTGTGCTGATTTTGAAAATTGAAACAGATATTTATATTTTAACCTACGAGGTTTCATATAAGATATTACGGTACATTTATTATTTTGACATATATGGTATAGTACAGAAACCAACAATAATCTACAATATATCGGAATGTGTTATCTCGTAGACGTTGGGTTACTGGTACTTTGGATTTTTATAATTAGATCACACAAACATTCACACTCTCTCTTACTCTTCTTCCCGACTCTAGGAAAGATGGGGAATCATATTGCTTGGAGAAAAATCCGCACCCCCAGCCGGGAATCGAACCCGCGACCTTCGCACGGCAGGCAGGTGCTCTACCGACTGAGCTACAAGGCCATCCCCATCATTATTGGGTCCTTACGATCTTGATACCCCTTCTACATAAAGGAAATGTCCCGATGCATCCATTACACTTGTTCATTACTAACAGCACTCATATTTCCCGGAAAAAGGGCTAAACGTGAATGGAGAAAATGAGTTTTCGAAGACATCTAATACCTTTGTCTTTGGAGCATTTCAACAGATTTTAGACCTAAGTTTTATGGATTTTTTCTAAGACAACCACGCACAACCCTTGCAAATGTTTACCAATTGACTGTGGGTTCGTGATATTAAAAGTCCAAGTTGCAGAAATTCAAAATGATCTTCATTTCTGTAGAAACACACTGTTTGTACACTCTTGGCAGCAAGATGACGTAACTTTAACCAACACAATCTCTCGTCACTTTTGTACAAGTAAATAAACAACAGAGTTCACTTTCAAATCACAGTTGCTCGCGCACGCTTATCAGTTCCGATTACGATTGTCTTCATTTCTGTTAGCTCCGCGGCCAGGCTGTTATTTGTCGCTTTCATTTTCGTGGCCAATTCGGCATTATTTTCAGTCATCTTCTCTAAAATATTTTTCAATGCAGCTTCCGTTGCTGTATATTCCACTTCTGACAGCTGCTAGTTGAACCATTTGTGGCGTTTTCGTAGACATTTCGAGCTCCACAGGTTTTCCGATTTAAGGTTAAACAAAAACTCCTCCCTTCAATTTTGGCTAATTCAACTGTGAGAACTTTGGAAATATTCAAATCCACTAAAATTCCTTGTTGAGTGCTTTAACAGAATTCTTCATCAGCCCATGTTTATAAGTAATGGGAGGAGAAGAATCTTATCAGGCTGAACCAATGGTGTTTGTTTTACTTTTCTCTCGTTTGGGACATATTCCTGTAGTTTGCCTCACTGTTGTACCACATATTTGTTTTGCATATAATCGTTGTCTCACAAACACAAAGAACAACAATATTTTGTGAAAATTCCTTGTAATCCAAGCAGCAAACCACTTACTCTAAGGGCACATCTTCTTCAACAATGAACCTCATATTTTAAAACACATATAACCTTGGCCATGCTTTCTTAACTTTCTTTAAGATCTACTGAATGAAAAACTGGAACAGATGGAAGTTCGTTACCATTATGAAGTAACACAGTATTTTAACTTCTGTGAATCATAAACAATCGCCACTCATTTGGATTATGCTCAATTCCTACCTCACTCAAACCACTGATGTGCTACAGAAACATATATCCTCTTCCAATGAAAAATATTTTCCAAATTTTCATTTCGAAACTATGTAATTTTTGTTTCAGGTGCGACTAAATTCCATTGTTGCCGATCAGTACTAGAAGTTTAGATTATTTTGATAGGTTTAGGTCATTCAAGTCCACTTGCTCTACAAATTTTCACTTTCGGAATTTTTTGATTGACAGAATCTCTTGAAGTAGAGGCCCCGTTAAATTGTAAAGTTTTTTCATCTTTACATTTTGTAGGGTCTGCGTAAGTAATCGTGTAAAATAAAGATGGGCAACCTATAACGTGTGTTACCAGCTGGTACGCAAACTCATTTTCGGCTATGTATAACTAAAATATTTAAAAATTGTGACGTGATCTGTCATTTTAAGCAACATTTTCAGAATCTCGTGTGAAAATAGATTAAAAACATGCATTATCTTCACGGAGGTAAATTTCATGTTGCGCAGTCTAATTAGTGGTTGAACGATACCAGTATTTCTGGATACTCGATATCTGTACCACTTTTTAAACCATGTAACTCGATAATATTTTCATAAAAGGCTGTGAAAGCAGTAGGTTGTTTCTGAACTTTCATCTTATGAGTAATTTTGTTATAAGCGCATGTAACTAAGTTTGTTTTTGCTTTTAATTTTTAGATGTCTCGGCATCATGTTCTGACAGCGACTGGAAACTTATACATCGTTCTTTCAGTAGCGGTTCTGTTAAGTTTACCCAGGGAAAGATGTACCATTTTTTTTTAATTTTTGTAGGCATGAGTTAAACACGAAAATGATTTTGTGCTCATTATATATAACTTGTTCATTTATTTCAATTATCTTCTTACAGATATTTCCACACTTCACGATGTTTTATTCAATATCATCACTGTGCTTTGGCATAAAAATCTGTATTGGAATCCATTGAAATGTATATTGTTGAGTCGAATTTGACTTATGAAACACATCATCTTAGTCCTAACTTCTTTATGTTGTCTGCTATACATAGATTTTTGTCACCGGATTAGACAAATGTAGTTCCTTTGATTGAATTACTAGGCCACATTAATGTAAAAACGTGATTTAATGTAACAAATAAATAATTGTTCCATACCCAACTGAGTAAACACTGCAAGTTCCGTGAGTGCCTCTACTGATAATCCGTTATTTTGAATGTTTCCAATTGCGCACATGAATCTATAGAATGTTGGTTCATTACTCACAAATAACGCAGTCAAGCCGATCAAGAATTTGGTACAACACCCTCTTGGGCAAATGTGCAAACTAATAACGTAACTCTCGACTTCTTTCATTTTTCATTAAGTATATAAAGGGACGAGTTCACAAAATGTCACAAATACGCAACGCTTATCGCAAATTAGGTATTAGTGTTTTTGTTTGTTTTTGTTTTTGTAATTTACGTCCTACAACTTTAACTCATATGGGACGATGAACAGATTGGGTGAAATGATGCTCAAGTCAGTCCGGAGTCCATTAAGCTTAGAGTTATCCGACATTCGTCTTTCAGGATAAGGGAAACCCCTGAACAATCCTTATCCAGGTAACTCACGCTAACCGAGATTCGAACTCGGGACCTCTTAAACGTGAGGCAGACACGCTACTAACTACGCTACACAGGCGGGAGTCTTACTTTGGTAACACCCACCTGGAAAGTACAAAAATATATCATTGTATAGGAGAGCGATATTACTATTATTTTCATTATTTCTTTGTTGTTAATACCCTGAAAATTTCTAGGATCACATCAGCCCCACCAATGTATCGGAATTACGACTCGCAGCAGATCTCTTACAAGCCAGTAAATTATCTGACATGAGGCTGTGGCATCTAAGTACACTTTAGTAGCTATGGTTATGGACCGTGGTTGAACACAGAACAGAGAGAAGCTGTGTCCACCCTACTGAACAAAATCACCATAACTGACCCTTTGTACAGAAATTGGAAGGTTAGTATTGTTCCATACTAAATTAGCCAATTTTAGAAGCTCACTGTACGTGGTTTTTCATTTTTAAGGCATAATAGGGTTGACAGGAGACACATAAATATAGTCGGCATGTGTTTAAAAGGAGAGGTAGAGAGAGATGGAGAGAGGGAGGACGGAAGTAGAAAGGACCGGGCATACTAGATAACATAAAATATTTTATCATTTTGTTTCTATTGTAAATCACACGTACAGTTATCATAGGGAGTACCTCATTACTCTGTATCTATGTTACGTGGCTGAAGTTAACGCACGCTGTTTGACAAATGGGTTTAAATGGATGTCAACATTATCTTTGTGACATACTGCACTACCCACGTAAGGTAATCAATGATTTATGGAGTACAAACTATGTTAGAAAGCCTTCAAATTTTAAGAAAGCACATTTTGGGGCTAAATTGTAAGGAGAAATCCTTAAGACTCGGCTTAAGAAAGGCTTCCAAAACAACTGCTGAAGTCACAGAAAAGCAACTTGGCAGATTTATTGTGCTTCAGATATTGGAGCCATATAATCTGAGAAGCAGAAAATCATTTCTTGCTCAATTTTTTATCTAATTAGCCTTCTATGTGTGATAAATAACGTCTGTTTATTGTTCTTATCCTAAAGGTAATTAACTAGTTCTTTTACGTCTTGCAGTAAACTGACTGCATTTCCAGAATGTAGAGTTGCCTCGGAGTTGTTCTGTTGCAGCAATGTCAGAGCGAATTCCACAATTCAGTCAGTGCTACCAGCTGAAAATTGGGGATTGGGCAGACAGAAAGACTATATTGTCCATGGAAGCTTTTGCCTAATCTATAGTTCAATACCGTTCACCACTTAAACTATTCATTTTCGAGTTCTTAAAACTACATTTAATGAATTGCTGAAACATCACTAAGCTGTTAAAAAGTTATTCACCAGAAAGTGAATTCAAAGTACAGGAACGACAGTCGTTTGAACATGAATTTCGTTCGAATTTCAGTCACGTCTCTAAAGATTTACTTCATGAACAGTTCCAGCCCAAAGTGATATGAGGCACCTCTTATGACATTTGAAGTAATTACATGGAAAGTGCTTAAGAATAGTTTATGCTACCAACATTTATGTGATCGAAAGGGTAATCAGTCAACAACTTGTCTTTTGAAAACGGCTCTGAATGTATCTCTCTTGGTGAAAACCTCTTCAATTTCCAAGAAGAAGACTCCTAACCATAACAAACTCGAAACTAGAACGAAATATTGAACTTGTGACATTGAACTGGACCATGTCAGGCAGATATATCCGCCGAGGGGAAATAATGAGAAGAAAGCTGCGAACGATGGACAAATTGTGAATATAATGAAAAGCTAACATCCCATTAATCAGACTTTCCATGCTTGATTTAGATATTAAGCGTAATTCCACTGTGATTTATATCTCTAGAAAAATAAACAATAACTGTTTTAGCTACTTAACTCAGTGGAGAAGCAGCGGTCGTTTTATGGTTTCGCCTGAACCCGTAAATGCATGTTCCGCGAGCTATGTGCTACAGCGGGGAAAGGTTCATTATGAAATGTGTTACATGCTCATGTGTAGTCAAAGCATTCCATATAATTATCACATTGACCATACAAGTAGTGTTCAGAGTAGTATCTGTCTTTTCAGAGATGTCCCCGGCACCACTCATCGCAATGGGTCTCTGATTTATAAAATCAAAAAGTAATGTCACTGTACAGTTTCAATTTTTAGTTTAGCATTAGTATAGAGAATGTTTGAAGAGACTACTTCCTGTGCAACGGCGCTTGGAGAGTTCTTTGGAGAGCGTTGTATTACATGCGTTATCGTAACTTATCAAGCACGCTTTTGTAGGTAGCTCTATTTGGAATTAAATACAAGAACATTTCTCATGAAATTGTCTAAATGTGTGTCTACACTTTTCGGTTTTTACTAAATATTTATATATTATGTACTTAAACCGTTTTGTAACAAGGACAGCAATAGTAAGAATGTTCTTAAATTAACTTACTCATATAACAATTATTTGAATAAGTTTTCAACCTTGAGATGTACAACAGCATATACAGAAAGCACTAACTAAAAGTTAATATTCGCAGCCGATAAGCCTAAACTTTAGCGGGTCATTTAGTGCTACAGCCAGAGCTACATAACTGGTCAGTGCAAAGCAAACGAAACACGCACGACCCAGAGAGTGCCCAGAGAAACATCATAGGCTGAAAATATCAGTGTCTACTTCATTTTTTGACTATGGATTTCTTTACGGACTTGTTAAAATAGATCATGCTCCTCTAGAATGATGCCTTCATTCCACGGCCTTTATATTTCTCCTTTTCCCAAATTTCTTGCTAAACAAATGCTAGAGCATGAAACCAGTGTAAATTACTATTTCCATACCTAAAATGGTTGACAGTGAAGCTACAGGTTCTCTGCTCTGGACGCTCTGATGAATCTATTGTATACGTGTTATGTTTTGGTAGTCTTTTGAGCATGAGATTTAAGAAACATAAGTGTGACATTACTAGAAGGAAGCATGGTCCAGTTAATCAGGGGAAATTGCACTAGAAACGCCAAGTCATGTATCGGAAGTGTCCAACTCTGGAACGTCAACTGAAATAACAGTAGCTGTTGTGATTTATATCCCCGACTTGGTCGTACACGCCCTGCGCCTAACAAGAAGCCATCTTCACTCAAGTAGGAAACTAAAAGAGCGCAGTGAAGCGTGTAAGAGAGAGAGAGAGAGAGAGAGAGAGAGAGAGAGAGAGAGAGAGAGAGAGAGAGAACGAGAGAGAGGGAGAAAAAGAGAGATGGATAGAGGTGGAGAGAGAGAGAGAAGTTAGCGAAGGAAGTTCTTCATATAGTAGAAGAGGGTTGCTCCTCTTGATATTGCCACCAACAACAAATTAATATACTGCAAAACAAAAACTGATATTAAATTTCCTTCCGTTCATCTGCAAGGAGACAATGATGATGTTGCATCCGAGGAATTCTATCATGAGGGAAGCAGAACATTGGCATTAAAACGCTGTAAGCCTTCAGTAAAGAAATTTTAGTTTTTTAAGTTCACTCTACTTATTGTTGCGCAAATTAGAACTCCAACAGGACCTTTGGGCAAAATAAAGTTAAGCTTTCGAATTTTAATAATGATAATAATAATGTTGATAATGATGATAATGATATTGATGATAATGATAATAATAATGTTTGACTCAGGAAAACTATTGTTATGCTCTTTACATTGCCTTTAAATGCGATAACTTACATCAAAAGATAAATACCATTAACAAAGAGAAAAGTAACGTCCCCTGTTTAGTTCAGTTCTTAACCCTAGGAAGAACTCACATCAATCAATGTATTCTTGGTATTGTCCTTTTAGTTGGAACAAATTTTTTTCGATTTAGTCATTTATTTTAACTTAATTTATGTTGATTTTGTATTATTGTCTCTAGAAACGGAAGTAATTTAACTAAAATGAAAGTACCTTGATTTTAAATTTAGAAAACGTGGATTATTTAAGAAATCTATTTCGTTTTAGTACTTACAAAATCCCGGCAACACATCGATAATTAAGAGGGTATGTGCATATTGGTAATCCAATATAATGGAAGGATTTTTAAGAAAAATTAAAAAATAAACACGTTAAGCTGTTGAAATATGATTTTTAAGAATAAACTTTTGAACGCTTTTTAAGGAACATGAAAAAAACTAATCTTAGCAACCTTTAATTTCTAAATGAAGTCTGGTGTTCCTTTTCACAATGAAAATGGATGCCATAATATTTCACAGAACTTAATTGTTTAATTTCAATTATAAAATGCTGCTTTATTCAGTTTATAGTCTGAATACGAGTCCATTGGAGTATCGCGTTCTTCCAAGACTAAAAGAATCCGTTTTGAGAATGACTTACAGCGTTAACTGTCCTGAACATAGCTGTACCCTAGGAATTTAAGTGCCAGAGCTAGAGGTTTAAAGGTAACCAAAATATATTGCGGCGTTGGGAATCAGTTTCTGAGAAGCTAACTGTGCAGTAACTGAATAAGGTTTTGTCCTGTTTAAGACATTCCCTTTTTCACAAACTGCGCAAATCTTGGGGTCAACAATACTGCACATAAGCAAATTTTCAGTCTGAAGCTTTAATAGAACCACATGGAGTGCTAGAGATGAATGAGGTCAAGGAATTCAATTGTGGAATAAGCCTGGAAACTCATGAAGTACCATACATTTGCCTTTAATCAGCGAGGAGCGTATCCAACAACCTCTTCGCTCAGCCGGAATACCAACTTCTAGTTGCCTGCGAGATGAGAGGTACTTCCCTTCTTGTGTTTTACCTTCCATAAAACTTATTCTGAAGATGGTTGCTAGTATGTGCTAGGAGAGAGCAGCACCAAGATTGTTCTTCTTCTTCTTCCTCCTAATGTGGATTATTTTATTACCTGCTTGTTTACCAATCCTTTGTGTACTTTCTCTTCCCAATTTGCTCAAAGTCTTTCACTCACCGTTCTCTTACCTGTAGAAAGTACTGGATTTCTCAGTAGAAGTGACACGGAATCTTTTTTCACTATATTCTAAAGAAAGTTATTCGAGTCCATTCCTCACTAAAGACTGCCCTTACATGAAGAAACCATGGTTGTTATTATTATTTTGCTAATATGGCTCTGAAGATCTTGATTGTAATTTAATGTTTGAGATATTAGGATAAGAAATAAACAGTGCTTGTCATTTTAGACGATTAGCTGGCACAGTGCTCTTTACTCTGTAGGACGTTTAGACAACTGGTAAAAACAACAAAAACTTACCAGACCAAAATAAGACCTCGTCGAAGTACATTTTATGACCAACCATTTGTGGCGTTTGTTATAACCAATTGGTTTGAATTTTACAGACATGCATTGCCCTAACCTGTTATAGCGTTCTTATATCAACAAGACTTCCTGTGGACGGGGAAAGCATATCGAGTAGCTCGCCCCTTGCGTCTTCCTCTAAAGAAAGGTGGTTGTGGTTTAGTGGACGTTGACAGCAAGGGGCTGGCGCTGTTCTCTAAGACTGTCCTCACTGTCCACTTGGCAGTGAGTCTCCGATTGACTAGAAGTTTTGGCATGACCAGTTACATACCGTGGCGAGACCGACAAGGGAAGTTCATCGTTTGGTCACCAAGCTTCGTACTCTTGAAAATTCCGGGGAACCACTGGAGAAGTTTCTGACCACCAAGAACCTCTATCGTCATTTGATGGAGCCAGGTATTCAACGCACTAATGTGAAAACAAAATACAGTCGTGATTGGAAATACATTTGGGCCAATGCAACCAACTCTACCCTTCCGTCGATCTGGAGAGAAACTGTTTATGAAGTTGTTAATGAAATGGTTCCAACTGCAGAGAAGATGTGGCGTCACGGGAGAGTAAATTCGAAGATCTGTGGCATATGTGTGGAAGATGATACACTTGAGCATCGCTTGTACAACTGTCAGCGGACTGACTTGATTTGGAACTCCCTCCGCAACGCATTATATAAACTGCGTCAAGAGCAATGCTTACGTTCGGTACCACAGTTGGTACAACTGGACTTTCGCTTCAAAGACACGAAATATCATAATTTTGCAATGTGGTTGGTTACTGGTGCATTGCATTGGCTGCTGAAAGTACGGTGAGGAGACACCGTGTTATGAAAGCACTTACGTATATTTTTAAAGGAGCAGAGATGTGCCTATACGGAGGAAAATCTTGCTTTCTCTGGAGCCATACGTTTATCACTTGGAACAAAAATGCAAATCTAATAACCATTTAAGCAAATAGAGCCCTTCCTACTGTCTCACAGTACAAGCCAATAAAACCAGAAACTTCCTAAACGACTTACTCTGTGCCCGTTCCCGTCGTTTCAAAAAATAATAAAAAATAAACAAATTAACAAATAAAAAAAATGAATAAAAAACTTAGGATACACTTGTTAAATAGTCCTTCTTTCCTTAGGGATATTTAAAATGATTACCTAAGACAATTATACAAAGAGTTGAGTTAAAAAAGGAAAAGAAAAAAGAGAAAAAAAGAAAGAAATAAAAAAGAAAAAGAAAAAATGCATTAAAATTATAAATTAAAAAGAACAGAGGCAAATATTCAGCAGTGAAATGGGGAGCAGAGGAAAGAACAGTTCATTTGCACAACGAGAATTCGTAATATTCCATCATGAAAAGGGAAAAACGTGTCGATAAATAGCAGGTTTGTTGAACATGAAGAAAAGTATCGTTAACGAACTTATCTGCCGATATAAATATAAAGATAGGATTGAAAATTTTCCACAGACAGGTCGCCCGAAAGTCCTTAATACGAGAGAAGGGAGGGCAGTAGTAAGAAAAGTAAAAGAATGTAAATATATAATTAAATTTATATCTCGATTAAGAAGCAGAAAGAACCGTTTGTAGAAATAGTTTGTAGAAAACTAAACAGAAATAGTCATATAATTGGTTCACATCGATAATTTCTATAGTATGTCCCTTTGCCTATTTTAAGATGTATTTCTGAAAGTTTTATCTATTTGTTTTCCATTGAAATAAACCCAGCTCATGTTTGAGTATGCAGATGCGATTAAGTAGTACACAAGTTATCACCTCAGAAAATTATCGGCTCGGCAATAGATAAATTACAAATATTAATGGATATCACAGGATATAATGGCTAACAATTGTTACATATTAATTCTTGATGCACGCAGCATGATTGGTGAAACGTCTGCAACCTGGATGCTACATGCTGCATTATTGGTAGAGTGAAAAAATGTAATATGATCAGCGTCTCGCGCCCACTGGCCACTGGTATACCATATGCGAGATTATTTTTAGTTGCTACATCTTGTCAAATAACTCCGTCAGATTTTTAAGTGACTAGGATGCCCCATTGTTTTACTGGAAACCGAAACCATATGCAATAACGCAGCAGTACAGAAACTCTACGCTGAGGTGGCAGAGCCTCCTCTCCAATGTTCTGCTAGGCAATTACGGCTGTGGATTATATAGTATGCCTTCGCAACCAACGCATGCACCCGTTTTAGACACCTCACTTGACGTCCATTACAGGAACACCCGTCTCAGTCCTAAGCTGCCAGGTTTTCTCTTCCAAGAGCTTCTTAGGAGGCATGGACGCTGATGCCTAGGATGCTCCCTAGGGGGTGAAACGGTGTATCCGCCTTGGTTGCGTGCAGCACCCCAGCTGAATCTAGGTATGACGGTGCATAGTAAAGCTACGGCACCCCCGAGTAGTATCCGCAGTTTGTTTCTGAATTTTTATCATGCTATATAGATTTTAATTTGATATACACTGACGGGTCCAAAAGCTCTGCCGGTGTTGGATGTGCGTTTGTCCATGGAGCCGAACCCTTCACATTCGGGCTCCATGGCAGCACTTCCATATACACTGCAGAGCTCCATGACATATACCGAGCCATTTTTATGTTCACCGCAGAAGGTTGGGTGACTGCCTTATTTTAAGTAATTCCCTTATCGCACTCCAGAGCCTCCGTGCGCTGCACAATCACCATCCTCTCGTACAGCGGATCCAGACGCCCTCCACGTCTTGCACGCTTCTGGCGTTAGCGTGGTGTGTGCGTGGATTCCTGATCACGTGGGCCTGCGGGGCAACGAAATGGTGGATTCGGCAGCCAAGGTGGCAACCATAGATCCTAGTGTTACCATCTTATCTGTGACCGCGGAAGTCTTTCGGCTTGTGCGTAGGGCGGCGCTCTCGTGCTGGCGTGACGAGAGGTCTGCTCTCAGTGACAACAAGCTCCGATCGGTAAACGAGCTTCCGAATCACTGGGTTACCTCCTGTCGCTTATAGCGGCGGGAAGAAGTTATTTTGGCTCGGTTGCGCATTGGGTACTGTCATTTTAGCCACAGCTTTTTATTAAACCGGATAACCGACTCCAGTTTACCCGCTCTGCGGTGCCGACTGTCGGTGCGCCATATATTTTTAGGTTGTTTTGTCTCCGCAGGTCTCTCCAGCTGCCGGCCAGCATGGCAGAGATACTCGCGGATGACGAGTGGGCGGTGGGCAAAGCTTTAGCGTATATTTTATCTGTAAATTTTAGGATTTAGGCCCTAGCAGTTCGGGTATTTTAACCATTTTAACTTTCTTTCTGGTTTTAATGATTTTAGTTTGTTTTTTAGTCTTTGCCACTGTCGTGCGGGTGTTTTATCTTGTTTTTATTGGATTGATTGCCTTTTAGTGATTTAGCCTTTTAATTGGTTTTTAAATGCGTTGGATTTTTAATGGCGCTAATGACCCAGTAGTTGAACGCCCTTAAACACAATCATCATCAATACAGAAACGTATTAGCTATGTAGGTATAGTGACTCCAGAAACGATGTTTACTAATATTATGAAAAGTAAACCCTGTGTAAGCTATGCATAACTTCTTAAACAAACCAGTGAACATTAAACATTTTAATAGATATACACAATGCAAGTTTAAAAGAAAATCTGAGGGATGGCTCTCGCATAACTTCCTTTACTCTTGTTCAAACAGTGTACTTTACTTTATTCGAAATAAACATTTACGGAAATTATGTTATGGTCACTTTTTCGTAGGTGCAACGGGAATATGGAGTATATTAGGCTTCCAAGGGGTGGGGAATATTTAAGCAGCTGGTAGCTACGTGATGTATTACTAATTGTAATGTGTTACTAATTATGACTAATACTCTCTGCAGAACCAACACATAAAAAACGAATATTTCCTCCCAAAGGATTTGAATATCTCGGAAATTGTCCATTCCAAACAAAGTTTTGTCTGTATTAAAACTTTTTTCCTTAGTTAAATAGAATGAATGAGGTATTCTGGGGACATTAACAAAAAGTAAAAAAAAATATGTTTCATTTGTCATGAAGCTATCTAAAATATATGCCATTTTAATCAAAATCGTTAAGATATATTTTTCGGCCAAAATATGTTCTATGTAAGTAGTAGAGTGGGGAGGGGGATGTACTTAAAAATATTGTCGTATACTTGGAAAATGCAAACTTAAATACCAAGTATGGAAACATAGAGTCACACTGAAAAATTCAATGCCATAGCCGGGATTTGAAACACGGATCTTCTGGTTGCCGTCCAGTCACTCTAACTCTTGAGCTACTATGGCCAACGTGCCGACATAACATTAAATTCTCCAACTTACTCCTGTTTTCTGAGTCAGTTGGAGAATTTAGTGTCATGTCGGCACGTTGGTCATAATAGCTTGATGGAAATTAATTATTCTTTCACACTGGCCGTGTGTAGGCTAAATTGTGGAAACGTTGAGTCAGACTGAAAAATTCAATGCCATAGCCGGGATTTGAACCACGGATCTTCTGGTTTCCGTCCAGTCGCACTACCATTGTGCTACTATGGCCAACGTGCCGATATGACAGTAAATTCTCCAACTGACTCGTATTTTCCCGGTAAACCACTTAGGAGTTCTCATAAACACATGAGACAACTACCTTAATGGCGATTTACTACATGTAAGTACTTTAAGGCCCGGGCTTTATAGTTAACCACTATTAGGTTAATTAATGGAAATTAATTATTCTTTCACACTGGCCGTGTGTAGGCTAAATTGTGGAAACGTTGAGTCAGACTGAAAAATTCAATGCCATAGCCGGGATTTGAACCACGGATCTTCTGGTTTCCGTCCAGCCGCACTACCATTGTGCTACTATGGCCAACGTGCCGATATGACATTAAATTCTCCAACTGACTCGTATTTTCCCGGTAAACCACTTTTCCATTAATTAACCTAATAGTGGTTAACTATAAAGCCCGGGCCTTAAAGTACTTACATGTAGTAAGTCGCCATTAAGGTAGTTGTCTCATCTGTTTATGAGAACTCCTAAGTGGTTTACCGGGAAAATACGAGTCAGTTGGAGAATTTAATGTCATATCGGCACGTTGGCCATAGTAGCACAATGGTAGTGCGGCTGGACGGAAACCAGAAGATCCGTGGTTCAAATCCTGGCTATGGCATTGAATTTTTCAGTCTGACTCAACGTTTCCACAATTTAGCCTACACACGGCCAGTGTGAAAGAATAATTAATTTCCATTAATTAACCTAATAGTGGTTAACTATAAAGCCCGGGCCTTAAAGTACTTACATGTAGTAAGTCGCCATTAAGGTAGTTGTCTCATGTGTTTATGAGAACTCCTAAGTGGTTTACCGGGAAAATACGAGTCAGTTGGAGAATTTAATGTCATATCGGCACGTTGGCCATAGTAGCACAATGGTAGTGCGGCTGGACGGAAACCAGAAGATCCGTGGTTCAAATTCCGGCTATGGCATTGAATTTTTCAGTCTGACTCAACGTTTCCACATAATAACTTGTGTCTTTAGAAGGCTCTGGATTTTAATACAAAGTTTGCTCAAGTATTAAAACCAAATTTGATTTCGAATTAACTTCTTCACAGAATATACCTTCCATCGGATTCACAAAACGTTAGGTTTCAGTGAAATCCTGATATCTATGTTTTAAGGTGAAACACTTTCTTTATTTAATATGGGTAAATTATAAAACTAAGGTTAACGAAAAAGAAAACACTCAATAAAATCACAAAATATTTAATTATAGTACTGCTGGTTAATTCTGCATATTAAAATCACGAATTTTCTCAGCAAAAGTAAATAAATTACAGGTCATTGCCTTTATCTTTGATGTGCTTTAAAATTTATGTAGTTGGTTTAGAAACTCGAATAATCGAGCGTTTGGTGTTAATTTCAATATGTGTAGAGCTTCACTTATACTGCTCAGCAGATGTTGAACGTTATGCAACATAAATTATTAAAGATAGAACTGTCTCCCAGTGATATTGATGAAAGTGTGTAGCTCAGATATGGAAACAGGCAATTGCACCTGTATACGTAGGTATATCAGCGTTTGTAAAGTACTTGCCTCATGTGACGGACTCCGCATCACTGACTTCCGACACTGAAAAAGCCTATTACAATAGGTGGGAGGCTATCACCATTCAGCTGCGTATTATCGTAATCTGCCTGAGATAACCTGCCCATCGATCGCTGAACATGGTATTAGGTGCGAACAAAGCACTACGCCTAGCCATTCATCTCCCTTTACCTCTCACAAAGCCGGCAGTAATTACTAGTTCTACGCTTCCTGGCCAGGAAATCTGACGAAAAGAGAGATGGAATATCCATATTTGACTGCTGTGCGTATGAATGTTCATTTTGAAAATGGTAACTATGTTTTATATTTCAGTGCTGAGAGATTATTGCCAAAAAGTAAGATAGATGATTGCTTTCCCAAACTTGTAGTGTTGCAGGAGGAAACTGCAATTTTATACTCCCACGCTGTGTTCCTCAGCTGTCACTTAACTGCTTGTATGAAATATATGAATATTCAAGAGCACATAAATATGTAAACAAGAAGCGGTATGAGGAGCGAAGACAAACCTTCACAAAAGTGGACAATATAGATACAGTGTCTTGGTTTATTCCCCACTTAATCTTATACTTCTCAAAGACAGTAAGTTATTTTAAAAATGAGCTAATAAAGTAAATTAACAACTGATGGCTGGCAATGTATCCATTTTTGTATATTTGTAACTATTTACAACAGTATGGTCTAATGGGTCGCCTTTTTTTTACACCGAAGGCAAATATTAAACTTAATTTTGGTTGGGGAGATTTTCTTATTAAAAAAAACCGTTGCATCTCATCCTAAAAACGTGCTGTAAGATGCTTGGAACGAACAGACTTATCGTGTACTCGTATTTAACAAAACTTTTATAGATATTTTTAATAAAATCTGAAATAAAAGCATGTCCCATATAGTGAATGACATTTTCTTGAAATTCTTCCTGTTGCAGGTTTAGTGTTTAATAGTTTTGGAGTTATGCTTTTCTGGATGAAGTCACAGCCAGACAGGCAATCTAAATACACACATGCCTGCCTCGGTAGCGTAGATAGTAGCATGTCTGCCTAACGTTCAAGAGGTCCCGAGTTCGAATCTCGGTTAGGTTGAGTTACCTGGATAAGGCTTTTATCGGGGTTTTCCCTTATCCTGCTAGGTCCGATATGACTTAATGTTGGAGGACATAAATTACAAAAAAGAAAAAAATCCACACATACAAACAGATATAGACATTCTATTCTTTATTTATTCTTTAACGCCCAAAACTTGCATTTCCTGTGAAAGTTCATGATCGTACTTCTGGCGAAATGGAAAAATTGTTTTACTCTTTAGAGATAAGTAAGAGAAAACGTATACTTATAGTTCAATATTAAATATATGCCATCATTTAAAGATTTGAACATGGCATAATAGAGCAAAAATTTAAGCACAGAGAAATTAGCTACTCTAGAGGTACGGTCATCAGTGGACAGCTGCATTGTCGTGTCCTGCACCACGAGAATTCATCTCATAGTGGACAACGTCAACTATCTTTGTTTGACATTATAAAGGCTTCGACAGCTGGTCTGTGCTTGGGTAGAAAGTGGCCAAACTTAATTACCTTCACTGCAGCGGTTATGCATGTTCTAGCGATGAAAATTAGCGTTAGAAATGCATTGCATGTGCATACCCCCAAGGCTATTTGAAGATACAGCAGAATGTGGGTGGATATAACTGAATTTCTTCATTATGTTTGTGTTTCCTTAATGATAAATACATGTAGTAAGGATTTACTGTACCATTCCAATGCAGTAGTCCTCTCCCATAAATAAAATAGGTATATCTCACCTAAGCTTCGTGGATAAGCTATGTACAAAGCGAAATGACTGGACGGATGGACTGCAATTGCGTGGTCTATAAGAAAATTACAAAGCTAATTTAAATTAATCCAGAAGATATTTTCATATAATGCGTAACAGTTCACTTAAGTATTCCTTAAAATGACAGAAGTATGTTTGTCGGATCAGTAACATTGGGGTAATATGCGGGTCATTCATGTGATTGTGCATCATTTGAACCAGCCTTTTCTCTATGTCATAACAGACATCCTAACCCTCCCCTAAAAGGGAGGAAACGTTTCTCCAAAGAAGAAAAAGGTAACAACAGACTTACATATTTTACAAAGACAGAAAATCCAACCAATCGAAATGCTTACAAGTTATTTCGAAAATACCAATACTAAAACGGCATATAATTTCTTAAGTTTCCAAAACTTTTATAACTAATACAATAACAGAAAACTACCAAAGTAACAAAAATGTGTTATAATTAGTTATTTTCATTTTTTCTTTTGATCCAAAGCATTGGACTGAACATGTTTAAAGGTGTAAGTCCTATAAAGCGGAGAGTAATCTGTTGAAAATGTACTTTCTTATGAAATAATTACCTTTTTATTCATTAAGAGTGCAAATGCTAAATCTGTTACATGCCTTATATTTGTCAATGCAACTATGAACTTCCAAACTTGTTTTACCAAACCATATTGATGTTTAAAAAGTGTATTATTTTTAATTTTTTTAAATCCACTTTCACACTAATTTTTTTCTTAACTAGACATTTAAAAGGTTACTCGATTCTAACTAAAAATAAAAAGTTAGATATAGAAACCGTTTACATAGTAAAAATTAGCTTGTCATACGCAGTATAGTAGAAAATTCTGCATAAAGCTGCAAAGAAGGAACTTGCAAGTTTTAGGTTCGTTTTGATTCCCTGTGCTTTAAAGACACCCCATTTATTCCACACACATTAAAAGAATAAGCTGTTTCTTACTAAAGTACAAAATTTAAGTCCTATATCTAAAAAATTATGCTAGACGCAAATTTGTCAAATGTTGCAGCTGAAAAAAAGATTCACCGGAAAATGTAGCGCTGAAATAATTTTTGTGTACTCCTGTTTTCCAGAAAGAAAATATTTCGATTTATACCATTGATTAGAAGTTCTACATCCGGTTTCCAAAAGATTGAACTTTTTACCTTCCACAGTTTTTCTGAAATACAAGTCTGAAGCTTTCTCTTCATTGTTCAATGAAACATAACTGATAACACCAGAACATTATTAAGGAACAATGATTTATTTTGTCTAATTAACAGTACATTCTACACAAAGAAATAACTATCTTAAAATGATAATTTTTATCGAGTAAGAACGACTGGATGAATTGTATAACATTTTATTCCCACGAACAGTTACATACGAATGATATGAGGTTTAATTTGCGACTTCAGGTACCTGTTCATTACCGTTACATATTCATACATCTTCCTGCTGGCGGAAACTTGTAGAGGATCTACTTGGTGCTAATCTCGACAATGCCCAAGCGTAATTTACTTGGTGGTACAAACACTGTGAATGTAATATAATTCCTCTTTATGGGTAATTCTAGCTGACTTGGTATCCTGTAAGAGACAAACTATCCTGCTTTCAGAGCTGAAAATTAACATACAGCTAGAGGAGGTTAGAATATATGAAGTGCTTCATTCAACCACATTCATTTCTTTGATTTTCTCAAAATGAAGTACTTATTTTAAGAAATACTGAACACCGTCAAAGTTGAGTTTAATACCTGAGCGGCCTCTTTCATTATATCTCTCAGAATATACACAGTGCAGCAAACTACTCAAAATTGTACTTCCCTTGATAAACACGGGAAAAAATTCTTAAAGCAATGGTACATTCTGTGGGGCTAGAAATAAATTCCACTAAAATATACAGCGAAACAAAATAAGGTTTCACAATCTATTTAGGCAAGTGTCCAGTACATTTCAGACTCCAGTAACCGACAGAGCTAATTATAGTGTAACCCAGCAAATAGACGAGAGTGGCCGGCACTGTTGACTCGGAACATTTTGACCAGAAGTTCATCACATTAAAATACAAATGTTTTGCTTCGGTCAGGTCACCCCCTTTGTGAATTTGTTATGCAGAAAAAAATAAGAGTATGACATTCAACACACTGACTCAAAACATTCTCTATTAAATTTCGACACGTCCTAAAGATTACGGTGGGTCCGTTAACCCTTTAATAAATGGTGAAGCTCTAGGGCAACATTACGCTGTATTTAGATTAAAATGTTTTAGTGCTGTTTGTTTTGTTATAACATTGTATTAACCTTTGTCAGTTATACACAACCTTTTGAGTCTTTTGAATTGTAAATATTATATTAATTTGAAAATTACATTATAGCGTTTTAGTACAAAAGGTAACAATCCAAGCAACTGCTGTCAAATGATACCCCGTCAATATCCACGTGTGCCACACATCGATTATTTTACCTGGGCCCTCCCCGTCCTTTACCACGGGCAGAGTTGCCTCCAGTTGCCAAGATTTGAATTCACGACGTTTGGCTTTAAATGGATGGTCAGTGTATTATCTATCGCTTTAACAACCTTGGCTATTCGAATCGACTGCGTTGAGACCCCGTAGAAAGCTGTATGAAAACCTGTTTACAAAGTACAAAAAGAACGGCATAAGTCAAAATAATTTATCCATTAAAGGGTTAAAATTTTACTAAAAATTTAAATCATAAGCTTGTCACATTCCCCGATGTAAAGCATTATTTTAAGTATCCCTAATCCCCCAAAAAAGAGAATGATCTAATCTACAGTTTCATCTGGTTTTCTTTTTCTAGTTAGCGCCGCATAACTTGCATTATGATTATGAATATGAGCAGAACGGCTGTGGAATATGTATTCAGGCATATGGCCAGCAACACCATTTATAAAACCTAATTGGTTATTAAATATCCGGAATGCATAGCACAAAACAAGTCAGATTGTGAAATTAGGATGCATTACTGTTAACAAAACAATTTTGTCCAAAGTAGCCAGGAATCTACTATTTGCAATGTAGACAGATGCTCTACTAATTTAAATACGAGGACAGTTCGGACATTTTGTCATTCTGAAACTGAATGGAAGAAATAGTTATTTCAATCTTCCCAAAATACCTATAACCAACATATTTCACTACGTGAAGGTTAATACACAAATTAGATTTATTATTTACTGGCTGTAAAATAAACAGTACTTATTAAAGTGTCTTTGCAACATAATCGTCCATTTTGGAAGAGACCTACATCACTTCTGCGATGTTTCAGTGGATTTTTAGTGCCACCGGCAGCAAATAGTGGTGCATAATGAAGACTTCAAATTTGGTCTTGAGGGGTAAAATGTGAACAAATCCAACTTCATATGTTAGCCTATGTACGACTCGTAGCCCAAGAATATAAATACATATTCAAATAGTGTTATGATTAATTACAAACAATTAGTAGCCAAGCAAGTTCAGAATTATATCCTGTTTCAAGGGTCTTAAGCTTAAACCTTATTGCAATTTTGTTTCGTATTGTATATGTTATTTTTATTTTACATCGCATTATAGACACGCTATGAATCCCTCTCTGAATAGTTTGAAGGAAATATTTGCTAGGAATATTACGGCATTACCTCAGGCGAGATATCAAGGTTTACGGCCTCCTCGCAAAAACTACTTCATTGAAGTTGTAAGAGCTATATAATACAAAACTATAACATCCTGTTATTTTACAGGATTCTGGAGCAGAATGGAGGATTTAATTTTCCCTAGACTTACAGAACTTAAATGGTAGAAGTTGTTACACGTCCTAGGGCACTAAAACAAGGAAAGTGACAATCTCAGATGAAAGATGAAAGTTGCAGAAAGCGGGTGACGATTACGGCTAGACGTAAAAGAAACTAGCCAGTTTCTTTCCAGTAATGAGTTCGCTTCCATTCCTTGACTTTGCATTTATGGAACTACCCTTTCCCTTTCTTTTCAGTTCTTCTCAACGTAAAAGTTTAACTTTTACAGTTTAAGAAGTAAACAAACTGAGTTAAATGAAAAACTGTAGAGATCTTGTTAAAAGAACGTCAAATGTATGCTCACAAATTATATGGTGTACATCCGTGGAAGTGGTAGCTGCCTCCCCATTAACTAATTATTATCTGGGCATTATGTACATGTGTATAATCGTGCCCATACTTATATGGCAGCTACAAACAATTTTTGCAGCATTGGCTCGACTCTAATTTTGGTATGAATCGGTCATGACGGCGTCTAATGAGGTTAAAATCTCTTGGAGACCTAACCAGGGCACTTCTATGTTGAAGCTAGTAATTAAATACCGGCAGACAAAAGTACAAAAGTTAAGTAATCCTCCGGAAATCTACATAACTATGTAGTGATGTTTTGTTTTATATCTTATGGTTTATCATCTATACAAATTTTATTCCACTTACATGAACGGCTGCTTGGAGAGATTGCTTTAACACCGAACACGTATTGTGCAGAAAAAGATGTGCTGTTTCCTAATGGAGGGGTGGAGAGTGAAGAGTGACTGATATTCACTTACAAAACGAAGAAAGAAGAAAAACTGACACATATATAAAAAAATTACACACACACACACGCGCGCGCGCGCGCGGATTTGTTCATAAGCCCTCAGATTGTATGAGATTCAGTACCCCTTCTATTTGTCACAGGCAAGCGGTAAATAAAGCACTGCGCTTCTATAATACTTAACATATACATTCATCCGATTAGCATTTCATAATCCAAGTTAGCTTCAAGGATGTATTACTTTCTGTGCCGTGGGTTACTTTTGACAGAACATAAAACGAAACCAATTTGAAGATTCCGCTGTGGGAAAGATATGCATTCCTGAACGTACTAAATTTCCAATTTACTGTAAATTTCGTTTACTGGGAAAAATGCCAAATAATAGTTTTTATTTGTTCTTGAAAGATCACTGTCAAGGGGCACGTTGTGCTACAGCTGTTATTTTGTTCATCTATGGAGATATCTTCTTGAAGCATACGTCCCGGTTCCTGGAATGAGCCTTGGTTACGGCCTCACGAAAACCAATTTTGCGACTGGGCATGCAAAAGTTTATCATTTCACATTCCCTTGCCAGACATGATGCTCCAACTTATTTCATTATCAGTAAAATTAATTTATTTTATTTTTCCCAAACCTTTAATATGACTAAGACCGGCAATGTGCTTTCGCGACATAGGTAATGCTGATACTTATAATTGCCACACTGACCTTCAGAACTAATCCTTGTTTCACATAAGCTTTCCCCGTATCTCTTAACAGTCACGTGACCTTATCACATCTCATTGACTGCTATTGTAGTGCAGACTGTTGTGCGGTAAAAATTAGTTCGTTATTTAACATGGTGATATGTCTTTATATGTTGGAAGAGAATTGACAAATTTATATTTTCGTAACTGTTTTGATCAAATATGTTACACAACAGAGTTGATTTATCTGAAATGCATGTTAATCCTTAAAGAAAGTAAAGAGGAGGTTCCGTTGCTCTCAAGCACATACCACGATAGCACGTGATTTAGCGGTAGTGATGACATATTTGTTTATATGACTTTTATCACTGACCTTGTTTTGAACTGGATTTGTCATATGTCGCCATTCGACGGTGTGCTATGCCGAGTGCGAGAGCTAAATTATTTTATTAATCATTTAATGCGCGTGTACTTATTATATGTATAATGGCAGATTCTACCGCCAGTTTTTTGCTGAAGCATCGCAAGGGAAAACATTTACAAACCGGGGAAAAAGAATTGTGGTGCATGTATTTAATGCACTCACAGAGAAAAATACGTCTTAGTCAGTGGCAGAAGTCGAACATCTGTGCCCTGAACTTACAGGTGTGTTAGATGCGTAGGAACACCGCGACATGAAATTGAGAACAGGAAATCTTACCACTCCAGGGGCGATATTGCTGTGTGGCGAAGACGTTATTTAAGGGACATCAGAACTTGATCATACCTGGACAGTGTATGGAGATGATGATGTACTATGGCTTCTGATGTTATTTCTTTACCGGGATACAAATAGCAAAATATACTACCTTGACGAGATGGGTAATGAAGAACACACGACAAGTATGGCCTGACACGACTTTTAAGACTGAAATACAAGCATTTTTGCAAAGTATGTGTGCTGGTTTAAAAATCGCTGTGGAAAAGACCGAAGGCCTTTCATTATAACCTTGTTTCAGTTTCATTGCTCATTCAATCAGTTTCAACTTGCTCAGTTTCATTATAAACTTGTAATTTTGCATGCCTTCATATTCTTATTTGTATGATTTTATGTATCTTCCTGCCAATTATTATGACGTTTACTTCAGGTTTAAATGTGACGGGAAGGCACCGCCTATGGCCTATGGCGCGAAAGCATTAGCCAATTAGGATGAGGGGGAAGGTAGTTGCACGCGGAGTGATGCATGTCAGCGGGGCAAGGTTATATGAAACAGAGATTAGGATAAGAAATAAACAAAAAGTAGTATAGGGAGGGGAGGGTTAAGTATTCTATCTCTGTGGGCTTTTAATGACAGTTCCTGGTTAAATGTTTGAAAGAAGAGATCAAACTACCCCTGATAAATGATTCGAATTAAACCATTAATTTACAGGCAGCTAATTATTTCACTGACCTCAGAGAAGTGCACACAGTACAGGAAAACATGGTTTATTAATATGGATTTCAAAGCTTAATATACTAAGTACAGTCTAGAGCCAATAGGAATAAATAAAAATAATATTAAGTTATCCTATGTTAGGTAGATGTGGCAAAGGTATATGGGAGATTTACCTCCTATTTTCGACATCAACCACTTTGCTACAACGCTGCTTTAGAGAGGTTCTGCCCTATCACTCCGACTGTCGATAAACTCGACTGTGCTATACCGAGTGGTGACTCCCAATATCGATCAAATGACTATGTATGTTCAGCTTTTAACCTATTTTTTGAAATATCCTATAGGTATGCCTTTTAAAACAATGAAAAGAGCAAACGTTCTTCTTTCTAACGGTCTGTTTTTATTATTAAAAACGATAGTTTGTTATTTGAAATACAGCATTTCCAAACCTCGCTAGCATAGTTAGCCCATATCCTGCTCAGTTCTGTTTATAACTTGTAAAAATGAACATGGTAAGTTATTCTCACCATGTTCTTGTGCCAGGGAGAGATGATGACCAAGTTATTTCATATTAGGACGAGTGTGATATCGTTAAAATCATACTAAGACAGTGATGAAAAGAGCTAGAATTGCTCAACTTCAAGAAGTAAGATTTAATCTTTTAAATAATGATATATACTTTAATTTCTGAACCCACACGTATTTATTATAATTATTTTTAAGGTTTTATACGTAAACATAGATATAATGCTATAACTGAATGAATAAACGAATGAACGAACGAAGAAAGAAACAAACGAAGGAAGGAAGGAAGGAAGGAAGGAAGGAAGGAAGGAAGGAAGGAAGGAAGGAAGGAAGGAAGGAAGGAAGGAAGGAAGGAAGGAAGGAAGGAAGGAAGGAAGGAAGGAAGGAACGAACGAACACATGCACGAAGGAACGAACACATGAACGAAGGAACGAACGAACGAATGAACGGAGTCTTGTATTTTGTTTTAAGTGAAACATAAGGCCGTGTGAACTGCGCAACCTCGAAGTCTGTTGTCAGCGGGTTGAGAATCAGAGGTTTCCTGACCAGAGAGATTCCGGGTTGACTATTCAGCCCATCGCCAGAAGTGAAAGTACGAGAGATATGAGCTAATAGCAAAGATAATGGAGCACTTTGTGAAATGCTGGTTGGGAAACTGGAGAACTCGGAGAAAACCCGACCCAGCGCTATGTTGTCCACGACAAATCTTAATTTGTCGACTTTGCGGTCGTCTTGGAATCGAATCCGGGCCGCCTTGATCAGAGCCAAGCAGTCTAATCACTCAGCCATGGTGCGGCCTAATGTTATAGCCAGACATCGGATACCTCATACCTTTGCAATGTACGCGCACAGGTACTATACAAGGTAAAGCGCGACATCAACAAACGTCGGATGTCAAGTATCCCGAAGCGCTGTGGATGTCCATTCCGGTACGGATACAAAATGTAACCTACGTTACAATAATATGCTATCTTCTTCATTGCTTTCGTAGCGGGAGTTACAGTGAACATGGTTGTTCATTCACAAATTGTCAAATATTAATTTTCTGTGCCTGTCACTGCAGCAACATAAAAATATTGGGAGAAAGTTTGTTCAATGTCACATGACGTTATTGTTGCATATGAGTAGTACAAATAATTTTCATATGTTTGTCCGAGACTTAGTTTATTTCAAATTAAGTATATAAAATGTCATTTCAAATTACATTATCAAAGTTATTACTCCTTGTTATAACTAAACATGCGCTAAATATATATTTTCTATTTGATGATTCTATTAGTTAATAGACTATTCAATAGAAAGTAATTTGCAAAATTCTTTTTTTTTTTTTTACATTTTTAGTTTTGCTTTAAGGTTACATTTGTTATGCTTTTTCTTTCTAAAAGCTAAGATTACGGTACGTAGTACGCTGGCACGTTTCCCCGCTGCCGACATATATGATGTTGGCATTAAAACTCCAAGCCGGCACCGTCGATCTAATCGACGTTGGTAGCAGGATGATTGAAACATTATTCCAACCAAAAGTCTCACGAGGACATTTTATTAAAATATATTTATTAGACAAGGCGAAAGGGGAAATGTTGATACAGTAGGAGATGCAAATAGGAGAAAAGAAAATACGAAGGCATAGAGAGAGCGAATCTGTCCATTTAGTACAAAAACGTGAATAAAAGTGAGGATCTTCTAATAGTTAAATAAATGATTAAACAAGATTCTAGGCAATTAATGTATTTTTAAACGCAGGAATAACAGGGATTCGGGTAATTTAAATTCATTTCATTAAAAAGAATCATAAAAGTCAATATTATTTCAAACTCTATGAGGTTAACATGTCATAGAAACACATTCAGATAGATACTGTCCATATTGTTTTGGAGCATTAGTTTTAATTTATGAACACAATAACGCTTGTTTAATAATAGCGTGCTGTTAAACACATGCTGCACATGCAGGTGGGGACATACACAACACGAAATACATGTACATTTCACATGTAGCACACATTGCATGGAAGCCTTTGTTCCCAACTCTTTGTTGTATAACAACAGAGTTGACGGTAACGATATTTTGCCATGAGCTGAGAGGTCCAAGGCTCGTTTATTATGATTATATTATTTTCATAATAATGGAGCAGATGTTAAATCTACTTTTAAAGTAGCTGATTTGTTAACTTTAGAAAGAAGAAAGTTCGTCTAATTAGTCAGTTCAGCCTCAAGCTCAGTACTTCAGCAACATACTTTCCACGTATATTCGCTCCATAAGGTAGCCAAAAGGAAGAAACAGAGGAAGTTTGGTATAAAATGTTGTTCTTTCAAATTGAAGTGCCGTTAAAGATAAAATAAATGTGTGTTCCTAGTGTAAAGAATATGTAACATTATGAAACCTGAGACTCAAGTACTTACAACAGTAAATCGCCACAAACGGTGTAACTCGGATACGACAGCTCTAGTAGTTTACCGGGGAAATATACGAGTCAAATGGAGAATTTAGTGTCATGACGGCAAATTGCCCATGGTAGCTCAATGGGTAAGAGCGCCTGGATGGAAACCAGTAAATCTGTGTTTCAAATCCCGACCATGCCATTGAATTTTTCATGTCGACTCTTATCAATCCAAAATCTTAGCCTGTATACGACTAGTTTGAAGAAATGATTAGTTTCCAACAATTTACCTATGTAACATTAAACTTGCAAATCCTATGTACTCTTACTTAAGTAATTGAACAATTTCACATAATTCAACTGCAGGAAAATGAATTTAATGCTAACAAAACATAACATATTTTCTTGAATTAAGCCGAGGATTTTATCTTTGAAATCTAAGATCTAATATTTCTTTGCAATTTAATTATACAAAGTGAACTATAATCTCTCTGTTAGCAGAAACTCATGGATCTTCTCACTCCATGCATAAACACACACACACACACACATACACACACACACACATACACATACATTAATAACACTGAAAATTTCAACGTTTGTTTTTTCACTTTATACATACTATGTTGAACTCAAATATGAAATCCAAATTTCTCTATCACGTACCGTTTTTTGGACGGGTGAAATGATGCTCAAATGTGTCCAGGGTCCATGGAGCTTAATGTTAGCTGACATTCGTCTTAAAGGATAAGGGAAAACCCCAGAGAAAACCATATCCAGGTAACACATCCTGACCGAGATTCGAACTCGGGACCTCTTGAACGTAATGCAGACCGTTACCATCTACGCTAACGAGGCGGGCACAATGTTCTTCCAAAATAATGCATACAATAGATGCAATTAAAATATTCTAATCAATCCTGAGGTGAAATATTTTCATATACCTCAACATTACAAGAAAAATGCTAGGCAGAATCTATAAGTTAATGTTAAAGTGGTCTAAATTCCACATTTAGCTAACTGCCATGCAAAAACTTAAAAATGTTATTAATTTTACACGCTTAAAAAGAAATACTTCTAGACGACTTCTGCTTGTAGCTGAAATCAGGAACCATCCTTATGAGCTGCCAAAAATACTCAGCTAACTGTATCGCACTTATCCATGGCACTTACATATATCCTTATGAAACCGTTCTCCATGCTTATCACTCTCAGATTGGAAGGGAAGAAGCCTAAATGCAAGTGCAAAAAATGTACTTTTAAGGACATATTGCACTCTAAACTTGTATATGCCTTTAGCATTTTCTCAGCTTGTAGAACTCCTTGTGGTTCTCAGCTTTTGTATTTCTCAGGACACTTTTGCACACCTTCTTGAATCCCAGTCATGTGGCTTTCTTGTTTTCGTAATGGATTTCTTCAAAATGCCTCTCTTTATCAATTTGCGTATTTGTGGGACAATAAAATACCTTCTTTAATTTTGCTTCGCTTATTCTTGTAAACTTTTCTTTCAAACACTGAAAACCCCTACTCTCTCTGTATAAAGGATTTTTATAAAATTGTTCATTTTTTATTGTGGCGGTAGGAAAATTTTGTTTTTCTTAACTAACGCTTCATACTTAAAACTCTTTTCACCCGGTAGTAAAACATTCTTTACAGGCCATTCACTTACTTCATAACGTTTTCTTTAACTCAGCTGTTCCGCTCACATATAAAACAACAAAACTTGGTGAAACAACTCTGCATTCCCAGGAGTGACCCTATGGCCTTTAAACCTCCACAAATTTCCAATTCATACTTTGCATAGTTTATAGCTTTCAGAACTGTCTTGAAATTATCATATGTTTCTTTCATCTGCATAGCATGAGTTACAGAGACGGAAGGATAAGATTTCCCATTATGTGAAGAAACAGTCTTTAAACTTCAAAGAAACAATGAAAAGAGGACATTCGGATGGCTTGTAATTGTCACCCAGTTGTTACATCATTTCAGTAAAAAAGTCAATTTTTCTGTGGGGAAAAAATATATTAAAGTGTGTTCAGGTTTTCTGAATGCTGTTACATTTACTCCAGGCTGAAGCGGATTCTAGTTTTGCAGTCATGAGCTTAAAAGTTTATGTTTAGCCAAAAAAACAGATGTCCAGCAAAGGCAAACATATTATGCCAATCTTGCAGAGTTTTGCCCTTATTGCTCCAGTATCTGCTGTCCCTCTTAAGACCTTTCAAAGGCGTTATATATTAAGCCGCTTTCAAAATGCTGAAGTCACCTTGCCTGCAATAACACTCATCCCAGCCTTGAACGACTACAGATTTTGAGAAGCTGAGCTGACCGATAAAGATTGAGGCAGTATGAGCGGCGTAGTGCAGCGGATGTTTGCACACTGTAAGAAGGGTAATCTCTAAAAAATGCTAGGCGATATCACAAAACGGACTTCAGTTCTTAAATTAGTGCTTAAAATTTATTAGAATCGCCCACTTCTGGTCATGTGAAACTTAGAGAAAGCAAATGTAACGGGCCTTATCTTAGGGTACCCCCGACATTTGACATTTACGAGAACAGAGAACGGTACTCCCGGAATTTTAACTGGGACCTCTCGTTTATGAGTCCCTACCTCAACACAGAGTACTGAGTTGCCAAAAGTTACAGCTTGAAAATAGCTAAATATAGGTAAATAAATTAAACGAACTGCGAGCAATATGTGAAATCACTAAAAAACTTTTAAAAATAAATCACTCAACATATTTATATTCAACTTTGTAAGATTAATGAGTTTATCTAAATTTTTATGTAGAAACTTGGAAAACACTTCATAAAAATTAGAACTGAGTAGATAATATTAATTAAAGCTGACGACATAAGTTGGAAGCTGATCTTATATGAGATAATATGCCAGAAAGAACTGGGCATGTGCTGAGGATGGGGAGAAAACAGAAAGAAACGGAAACACTTACGCTGTAAGCCGAGGTGAAGAGGGATGAAGGGCAACTAGGAAAACGCAGGAGATACCTAGCATAAAGCGGGGAAAAAGTAGAACAAGTAATAATCACAACTTATATTTCAGTTAAAATACTCTGTTAAAACAAATTCTCAAAGAAACACTCAAGAATTTTTGCCTTTGCTGATTTATTACTCATTTAGCGAAGCATTAGTAATGTTGCATCGTCAGATAAAGGTATCATTTAGCTTGTTCCTCCTTGTAATGATTGTGATTGGCTGTCAAATTACTAACGTAATTTCCCTCAAGTTGCATTAACACTTCCGCCATGGGGAAAAAGCTGAATTGATGCGCAAGCTCTCACTGGCCTATGCTTTTCGCCTTCTGCCTGTATCTCTCAAAAAGTCACAGATTCCTCAGCTTTTCCGTGTTGCTTCCATTCGCAACTCTCTATGCTTCTTTCCTTTTTGTTTCGTATTATTATCGAAGTGCGGTAGTATATTATCGAATCCACGACATCCTCATTGGCTAGAGTACAGTTTGCCGTACTTTGCTCCAACGAAATAGGAATCGATTCATATCTAACTAAACTCAATCAGAGACATCAGAATATCTCACCCAGCGAAGTCAATCAAGTGGTGAAAGCCATTTTCGCTTTCCAGCACTCAACACTTTAAATATGAAGTCAATCTAATTATAAAATTGACTATAGCTCCCCTAGAGTTACATATTTCAGGAAAAATTGCTAATGATATGCACATTATACACTGTATTAACTTTACCACTATTTTAACTAAAATAATATCCTTAAATTAATTGTCAGTGGAAATACTTACAACTTTTCATGAAAGTTTATTTCCATATTTTGCAGGTCTTGCCATTTCAGTTTGTACTCCCAGAGTTTTTCATTTAAAGTAAATATTTTTAGTTGTTCTCTTATTGTTTCACTTTTAATGTGATCTTTAAGACTACAGCCAACTACGTACCTCAAAAATTTCATTTGAGCCGTTTCAATTGTACTTTTATCAGTTCTGTTCAAGGTCCAGGTCTCGACTCCATAAGATATAAGAGGCACTGCCATAGTTTTCTAAAACTTTAATATGGTATCTCTTCTTCTTTTTCAATGTTCGTTTTATAGTGACAAATACGTTTTGAAATTATAGATCTTTTGTTTTAAATCTCTGTCACATTCTTAGGAAATATCAAATCTTAATTAATTAAAATATTTAACTTGTTATAGTATTTTGTTTTTGAAGAGCATTTTGGACCGTGTTGGGTATTTCCAATAAAAGCCAACATTTTCGTTTCCTCTGCTGAAATGATAAAATTATACATTGACATTGCTTTTCGAGTTGGTACAAAGATATTTGTAACCTGCCAGAATGAACTGATCATCTGCAAACAGGACTGCATTTAAAATTGTACTGAGCTTGCCATTTGGCAACTGCTGCGTCGATATAAATATTAAAAAAAGCTGGCGACATTGGGCAGCCCTGTCTTACACCTAGGTTGATAGTTTGTCTTAAAACCATTATCCATGCAAATACAAGTCCCTTCGTACATTTTCTTTATCATTAAAATTAAATTTCGAGGATATCAGTTTTCAGTCATTATATCCCATAGCTTTTGCCGTATAACTTTCTCAAATGCTTTTACATAATCAACAAGTAATATATGGATCTCTAAATTAAATTATCTTCTCTTTTGTATTATTTGTTTTATTGTTAAGACGCAATCAGCACAGGATCTGCCTTGCCTGAATCCGTGTTGTTCATTATTGAATAGTGATCCAGTTATTATATTTAATCTTTTCGCTAAAATTTTGCTAATAGTTTATAGCTTGTATTTAAGAGATTGATTCCTCTATGATTTTTGCATCCATTTATGTCTCTTTTTTAAATATTGGCTATATCACAGCCATTTTCCATTATTCTGGTATCTGTAGGCTGAACCAACAAACATTTAAAATATTTAGTAGTCGTATTTTAAAATTGTTGGATGCATACGTTATCAATTCCACATTTCAGCAGTTACATTCCATTCTAATTGGACAATCTCTATTCGTGGTATTTTCTGTGGCCATGTGATATTAAAATACGAGTGCTGGTGGTACACGCAACAGATTTAGGAGAACGGAGTGTTTCCTCGTGTAAGAAATTAAAACCTTACAGTTCTGATAATTCATATGCATAGCGTTCAGAAGAAATTGCAACAGTATTATGCTTTTCTTTCTTTCCTATAAATAAGATTATAGAAATATTCCTGACTTATTTGTGCCCCATATTATTTTATAAAGAATACAAAATGTTAACAAATTATTTTAGAAGTATTCTTATAGTGATAGAATAAACACTGAGTTGATTTCAGTTGAAGATGTTCTCATATTTCAAAATTCGATTGTTTTTCTTATTCCGTAAAACGTAGTTTGTAGTAGTCTGAGAACCTACAAAAAGGAGCCAATTAATTACAGTTTATTAATTGCAGCACGCCACGACTCCCTCCTCGTCTGCCAGGAAAGTCAATAACAGACGCTGCGCTTTCTTAGACAACCTGGCTTGTCTGGTTGCCTGCTTTAAGACTTAAAAATCTGGAAATTAAAGCTTAGTGGTCGCGGACAAGACCAAGATCATTTTAACCTGACACTAAGTACCAACGTATTTAAAGAACGTATACAAATAATGGTAAAAATGGAAACTTCGGCTGCTTAAATTACATTTTCCAAGTAATAGAAAAGTGTTATATCATCGCATCTGGGATTTTTCTTCGAGAGAAGTTAAAGCCTAGCTTTAAGGTTGAGGAGAAATTAGATTTTAAAGCTGGCAGTAGCATTAAATGGAGTTAGCAAGGGTTTTATCCATAGTGAAAGCTTTATAAATTGAGCTAACGTCTTAAAGGCTTATTTACAACAGTTAATTAAATAATTTTTATTCTATCTGTCGTAAGCCTTAAATGCAGAATGGGCCCCTCTTAAACACTTTTATAGAGACCGTGCTTTATTTCTGTAAATGTTGTTCAATTTTTAATGTGTATTATCTTTTGAAACAGTTAGCATATATTAAAATGCTTTCAGTAACTAATCACAAGTTTTAACAATATAATCAATAGAGCTTATATTTATATGCTGTAATGAGTAATAACATCTGCATGATTGTATGCACTAAAACTCTACTAAATATGCTCTAGAAACTTTATAATATGCAAATTAATTGTTCTTTCACACTAGCCGTGTGTAGGACGTACTATGAAGGGGTAGAGCCAGACTGAAAAATACAATGCCATGGTCGGGATTTGAACTACGAATTTCCTCAGTTGCTCTAACCCATTGAGCTACCATGGCCAAATTGCCATGGCATTGAATTTTTCATGATGACTCCATCCATACAAAACCTTAGTCTATGTGCGGCTAGTGTGAAGAAATTATTCATTTCCAACAATTAACTTAATAATAAGAGTTTAATGGTGAAGCCTGGGATTCAAGTACTTACGAGAGTAAGTGGCCACAAACGGTGTATCTCGGATACGAGAGCCCTTAGTGGTTTACCAGGAACATATGAGTCAACTGAAGAATTTAATGTCGGGACGGTACGTTCATGGTACCTCAATGGGTTAGAGTGACTGGTACGGTCACTTAGAATAGTTTATACTTCTATTAACAGCTGCTTAAAGCTGTTGCTTAATTTATTATTTTTGTCTCAGGGCAATATTGGTATAAAGATATATACATTTATTTTAGTTTAATAAAATCACTAACTTGAAAATCGCACGGGTTTTTAAAATATTCTGAAAGTTCATAAATAAAACGTAAGATGCTTAAAACGTGAGATAAATATTAAGATAAAATATTTTAAAATACTTTTACTGTACTATATTTCCATCTGCTGTTAGGAGTATATTTTCTATCATCATTCAATTTACATCAAACAAAATAAGTTTTACTGCCCTTTTTCTTCGGCATTGTAATATTCCGCTTCCTAATGCTCACACTTCAGAAATTAGAATTAGCAGCACAAAAGTACAGTTTAAAAGAAAGTCCTTTTAATTCTTGGAGATATGTGCGGCAGGCTTCCTTCTACACATACAGAGCGGTTAAAGACAAGCTTTCTCGTATTCTTCTCTTTTTCTTAAGGGCACTGGGAGGTCGATGGGCTTCAAAAAATCGATTTTTTGTTGTTAGTGTTAAAAATCATATAATTCCTCAGCTTTTAAATAATATATATCTTGTCAGGTGGTATTAAAGCCCTTTAATCCATCAATTTAAAGATAGCGACGCAATGACACGCCCTCTTTCTGATCTTCTGCAAACATATTTCAATCAGCATACTTCCAAAGCTTGAAACTTCTGAACTAACCCACTTAGAAACATGTGGTAAATTTTTATTTACGTGTTGGTCATTCTGCTTCCTAATGCATCACTCCTTTATTTCTCTATGGTCAACTTCCGGCTTCTTTAGATGTGCTTTTGCACTCAAAACCCAAATGAAAGTTTTCATCATTTAATATGGGAAAGAATTCCAAAAACTGTGCATGTAGGACCAAAAACTTTAAAAATTGGTGTATATGATAGTGTTATTTGTTATAATAATGGGTGCAGTGGTGGGCATAGAGTAATGACAAAAATGGATATAAAGGTTGGTGAAAAATGGTTGTCTAAAAATATATGTGCGTCGACCCTCAGAGGCAAAAAGAACATCTTAGTTGCTTGAAAGTAGAGCTAGAAGTATGAAAAGGGAAAGAAAAGATAAGGAAAGTCTAACTGAGCAGGAATATGGAGTAGACATGTTCTGAGAGTATGTATAATTTAAAAAGAATAGTGCTTAACCTTTGATCGTGATTTCCCAAAACCTTGATTTTTCATACTTTAGGTGCATGTTTCTCAAAAAAATATAAAATATATTTATACAAACTTTTTAGTGCTTATTTGTTAATCTTACCTTAACACATTAATCTAACTTTTATATTCATATGATTTACAAAATGGAGGGAAAATAAAATTCATTCCTTAAAAATATTATCTTTTTTTAACACAACTAAATAATTTTTCATGTGCATAGTATAAACTATGTAAGCTTTATGTTTAGTTTCGATTACAAAACTGTGTCTTATGTTATTTAGGAAAAATATTGGTGCCTATAACTTTAAATTCCTACAAGGAACCTAGACCTGAATTATAGGGTGTAATACTTTTTTCAGGACACAGAGTGCCTTATGCCCCTTTTGCAAGGAACTGTATGAACTTAATGTTAGTGTTAAATGCACACATCCTTATGCTATAATCATACCAAATTTCAATTTCTTGCAATGTTTATTTTTTGTATATTCATATTTCAATATGTTAAAAACTAGCCCTGTCTGGGTAAAAATAACCTCCCAGTATCGGGCAGGAATATTTGTACTACTCATTGCTGAACAGATAAAATATAGGCATAAACATGGAAAATTAGTTAAATATGCACCAAAACCTTAAATATGCATTCACATGCACTATGCAACTTCTACAATAAACTCCTTACAATATGGAATGCATTACCTACATGCATGCGTTTAACTGTAAAAGAATAAAATGAGCAAATATGCTGAAATCCCATATGATCTTAGATATATAATAAATTAAGTTTAATTCATTGCTCTTTCTTAGTTTTACACTTTATTACATCTTTAAATTATAAATATAAATACATAACCATACACGCAGTTTATCATTTGATACAGTAATAATCTCTTGAATCTTCAATCACATTTAACTTTGGTTGGTTAAGCCATTGCTACGTAGTCCAAATAAATAGAAATGACTTGTACAAACGATATCTTGGGATTACTCTACCTCATTTTAAACAATGGGGCTTGTTACACTCACTCTAATTATTATAGTTTACTTTTTCATTTGCATTAACTTACCACAAATGCCTACTTTTCTATCTACTTAATGTAAATACGGTTGCAATTTGTAGAAAGAACTGTGTTACTTGCTTCCAGGTAGAAGAGAGACAAAGGAAAGCGATCCGGCAGTCACCGAGAAACAATTGAATAGCAAAGGAATTCAAGGATACAGATGTATATATAGAAGAAGCTAGATTCCACAAAACCTTTAAGTGAATCATTTCTTTATTCTTTTATTTTCATATCAAGGTTTTGTCTATTGCTTATTCATAGGAAGGATTAGATATACAATATTCCTAACGAATCTGGTGGACCTTTTTCAGGCTCCAGAGAAGTTTATATATATATATAGTTTATTTGTGATCTAGATAACTAAAACACATTTGATATTTTATCAAAGTTTATAGATCCAATTTCGAAAACATACTAATCACGAAATTTTTCCTAGTGTGGAGTGCTTTGGGGTAGAAATACTTTCTTCAAACTTTTTCGAGTGGCATCTTTGGTAGATCCCAACCTCAAATAATAGTTTGGTATTTTACTGCAGTGTAGTTCTCTAACCCCATGTACACTAACACAAGGGACGTGGACTTTCCTCTAAAAATTCTTCCTTTTTAAATTCAGGGGTTCAAAATATATACCAACGTAGGGTGTGGACATAACTGTGTGTGTGTGTGTGTGTGTGTGTGTGTGTGTGTGTGTGTGTGTGTGTGTGTGTGTGTGTGTGTGTGTGTGTGTATGTGTGTGTGTGTGACATGAAATATGTGGCCAACTTTAGTATCAGGCATCGTTTACTCAAGATTACGCGGAGAAAATAACGCACGTTACCACAAAGGCACGTTTTAATAACAGCTCATATTAAATATTGATGTCATCATGTCGATAATGAGTTAAGCTCACCGAAAAATCTCTATCCGCTCTCAGAGGCTTTGGGACTAATTTATTTGATAGGATTAAGGAGGCCGTGACGCATAGCTGATGGCAGATCATCTATCATCCATTTCCATATAGTTCGGTGATCCTCTCGGTCAAAATTGCCTTGGCTACTCGAGAATATATTAAGGGAAAAATGAATATTCAAACCTTATCTGTGCGTGTTAGTTTTCGCTCAAATGCTTTCTCATGTTGAACTTCTTTTGTAACAAAGTCGATAAATCTCTACTTTATTATTTACGCTGCACTGCGCCCGTTATTCTCTTTAAACTTAATTTTTTTTAAAGTCAAGTGTGCACTTATAATTAAGGTTACAATAACGTAGCCCTACTGCTTCAGTTGATGGTGTTATCAATTTAGGTGAGTCTTGCTTTAGTTTAACACTTTAAATCGAAGTTCTATTTCTTGTGATGTATTATCAGCTTAACTTTCTGGATTGACTAAAAGTTTGAGAGTTACCAAACAGGTACTTCTTCCCATCAGAATAGAGGGTAGTATAACGTATGTATCTTCCAAAAAGTTAAATACACTTCCTTGGAGTAGCTACCAATTGACCCAATACATTAGCCCTTCGTTGGTCGCGCATGTATCTGTGAGATTCATGGCCTAAGTTTGTTTCATTATTATGGCAGTAAACAGAGGTAAGGGTTTGCCGAGACAGGACATCTTCCATCATACCTTTGTTATTGTTTCCTGTAAGTTTCAACCATTTCACCCTAATATTAAGTATGCAAAAGAGGCAAACGTCATCACGTGCCTGCTGTTGTATATGTCAGATACATCACGCCAACTCCCGTTACACATTGTGCCACTATCGGATCCAACCATGTAATTGCGACAGAATGGTGATGATAGATGTATTCTGTAAGCTAAATTAGAGTGCCTTTCTTTATTACTGTAAATCGTAGGTTTGAAAATGAGTCAAGTATATGATTTGGAAAAACTTTAGGATTTGGAGGAGGTACATCGCCTTAATTTCGACGACGATGCACTGTCAATTGAGATAATTTTGTAGCAACTGATTCTGAATATGAAGACATAACCGAAACACGATCCTTGGACACTCATACAGATCATGATGATGAAGAGGAAAGTAATAAAGTGCTAGAAAACTATGAAAATTACTATTTTGGTGAGTACAAAAGACACAAGACGATAAAAATTTAGATATCGGTGATGATGCTAATAATCATGATAATCGTGATGGTGATGATGATAATCGTGGTGGCGATGGCGATTGTGAAACACATCAACAGACGGGTAGATTTTTCAAAGTGAAATATGAATGTGAGAGTGATTGCAGAGACACAGACATAAAGGAAATGAAATCCTTATTGCTGGTGTGTTCCATGGAGGACGACGAAATATTTACGACTTCTGCACAACAGATGACCTTGGTGTCAATATTTTCAGGATGATTATGTCCGAGAAACGCTTCCGATTCATAATAAGGTGCAATCGTTTTAAAACAATTGAGAACAGATAGTAAAACACAACGTCATATGTATCCAGCAGATACATCGCGGCTAACGGCGTCACAAAAGTCACGGAAGGTTAAGAAAGTTTTACAGACCCTTGTCTGCTGTTGCATGTACATTTTGAGCAACAATGTTGCAAACCTTGGGGCTAAAATTCTTGTGATCCGAATTTCCTAAAGTTAAAATATTGTAAAATACAATTGTTCTTTCAATTTTAACGTTTTTAAAGGTTTTTCTGACAGTACGACGTAGAGTTGTTGCCTATGTTTAAGAGTAAACAAAAAGTTAGAACCACTTGCGGATCTGCATCCACTGTTTTAACTAAGATGTTGAATGCTCTTCAATACTTACAGGAGACAGATCCTCTACTGAAGGCCTACTGCTGCTTTTCTGCAATATATCTTAGCCCTCTTAATTTAGGACGATGTCACACATGTACTAACTATCTATTTATAAATACAGTTATTAATTCATATATTAAACCCTAAGATAGGGATCCTTTTGCCCTGCTGAAAAGATGATTTCAAATTCAGATGCCTGAAAGGATAAACCTAAAGGATAAACCTCTTATTTAAGCAACCGAAATTGCTGTAATGTACATTTACACAGTACATAGTAGAGAAGTGGCAAGAAGTGTATAAGTACCCGCATACAAGTATATTTTAACACAGAACTTGTGCATTCTATTTATCATGCAAACAACGCAATTGTAAATGGATTGCTAAAGTAACAATCTCTTTAAATTGCGCTGCAATTTAAATAAATATCTGCACCGAGACATGAGAAGTTTTATCCACATATAGCATCAGTCAACGGCTATGAAATGGTAAGTGCAGCGCCTCTCACAATGTTTTCGTTCATGATGGTCTTTATACACGGTGATAGCTACCTAGGCAACCGTTTGGACAAAGTAGGCTCGGATGTCGCTTAAGGGCATCTAAAATATCCAGGGCAGTGTTCAAAGATAATCTTGTAGTACATAGAAAAATTCTAAAAGATTCTATTATTTTTACTAAAATGTCTTTTCCAAAGCATAACGAACATCGAATTGAAATTACTAGGTTAGAATTCCAGGTTAATAACAGTAGTTCCTCCTCATGACTTCTCATGCAAAATATACCACTCTAGGTAGAACAAGCACAAATAATACACATCTGGATGAGTATATAGCAGAATTGCTTGAAAGAAGTTATTCTTTCTCTCTTACTCATTTACATGTTTGTACAGCCTTCCTTCTACAGAGTAAGAGCACTAAAATAAAAAGGTAACTTGGAATGGAAACAAAAGCAAATCTTCTGTATTTTTAGTGAATAAATATGGATACGGAAACATCTGTGATATTAGTTTAAATTGTACTCTGCAAGCAGGTCCCGTAGCTAGAAAATAAAGGAGATGAAATTCGAATGAAAATAACGGTAAAATGTAACCTGTAAGAAGGCGAGGCAGCCATCTAAGATAGATTGTAAAAGTCCTCACATGGTAGTAAGAAGCATAAACAGCTTTCGTCTTCCAAGGTGCTCTATCCTAAAGTTTCAAGTCCTGACAAGAATAGCAACAGATTTTTCTTTTCCATTCCTATTCCATTTGTTATGTTCATAAATGAAATCGGAAGATTTTTTTGGTGCACTTGCAGCTGCCTTTGCGGTATAACTTAAGCGTGCTGCCTTCAAAATCCAGCTATTCTGTATTCAATTATTGATTAAAGGAGACGTATAATTATGACTGTTTCCTTGCATTTCAGGATTTTGAGTTGTAAAGCCAAAGTTTGTTTGATAAGAAAAGCTCTTTTCTTCTATATTTTAATGCTTTGGAAGATCGTAGAAAACTCATAAAGAAGATTTGTTTTTTAAACTGCTGTATATTTATACTCATGAGAAAGTAATGATTTATGGTACCATGAAACTTAATGAAAAATGATAAAAACTCTAATATCCCAAAGTAGGACATTGTTTTTCAACCCAAATGATTTTGGCCATCCAGTTTATTACAGATACAAGTCCTTATTTGGTTAGAACATAAAGGAATGTACACTATGTAGACATCTTAATCAGTATATGAAACATGAAGTTGAATGACCTTATCTTAGTTCCTTAAACATCTGCCAATACTCCCTCTAATTTAAACACTGTTTTCAACATTAGACTTGGCAGAACAAACATTAGAACTGGTAACAAGTGAGCATCTATAAAACTCTTCGCTTATCTCTCGCTCTCTCTCTCACATACACTCACACACAGGACGGATACTATTTTATGAATTAGTTGTCAAAACTTTATATCGAAATTCCTACACTGATAAAAAAGAGCACATGAGTGGAAAGGAATGAGGAACTAGAAGCAGCGCTACAATGAGAAACAAGCCCTCCACTTTAAGTTTGAACATTCCGCAGAGCTGAAGGCTATTTGGGACAGCTCGCTGTGGGAATACCTTTGACAAGAGCTTCCATCTCCGCATCGATTAGACCTGGCTCGGCAGTTGCCAAAGTGAATGATATATTGTAATTTTTTGGTTGCTGGCGACAGAGAGGAAGCCATGTATTGTGTCAAGTCCTCAATCCTTCCAGGTCATGTTTTACCCGCAGTCATATAACCTCCTGATATTTGTGTGACACTTTCTTTTGACAACTCATGCAAGCAAATATCCACTAAGAACAAATAGTAATTTTCTTTATCTGAACTTAACCTTTCTTTTTCTCAAATTTTATAGAGTTGTAAGGGAAATGGAAATATACTTACCACACTTTGGGCCTATCATCAGCCCCTTTCCTCAATTCTAGTTGTTCCCAGTGTAGTTTGTTACATAAAACATGACTATAGATTCTTCTACGGATTAGGAATTAGGTACAGCTTCATCAGTGCACCAATGCCTCAGGTAGTACAATTGAGCAAATTGCATATAATATGTGAACTTCACATACAGAAATTTGCTCAACGTCCGAATTTTCTAAAACCATAACATGCATTATATGTCAAATGAACTGTAGTAATATACTTGGTAAACTAAAATATGTTCTAATTTAAATTTAAGGTGCATCAAATGCAAACATTTGTGTCCTGCTTTCAGCTCGTTCAATGTTGGATTAACTTGGCCCAGGTCATTTGCTGGTAAAACAACTGACAACAGCGTGCGCGCGCACATACAGATGCATCCACAGATGGATGGAGGGCGAATTGATGCTGCCCTCAAGCTGCTAACACTTAAGCTAGCTTCTAAACACTAACAGGTAGTTTATTGTTGAATAACAGACAATAGCGATCTCTTTTTAAAGCGTATTTGCTTGTTTTTGTTCCAAGCTGCCCTACAAAATAGTGAACAATAGTTGTTATATCCCACTGTATTACAAACATATATTACTTCGGGTCATACAGTCCCTAGTGCGTCGGGGAGAGGTTCGGAATTAATTTCCTTTAACATATATTTAACCTTCCTAGTTTTAAAATGAAGCAGACAAATATATCTGTAATTGAATGTTACATATTTCTTATTTTACTTAGGTAAAGGTAAAATAACAGAATTCTCAAACGGGGCAAAAAGTCTCTCTGAGGAAAATGGACACTTTTATGCGCTTGCAAAGTGGCACTAATGTCGCAATTGAGTATAAAATAATTATACCCTTTTTATATTCTTTATATTTTTACAAGCATTAAGTTTTTAGTTTTAAAATTAGATTACAGCGTTGTGCAATTCGTGTGCTTGAATTTTCAGCACCTCCCCTTTAGCATGTCTATACATCAGAAGGAAAGATTCCTCCTCGACACATTCTCACGCAGTGTTCCGGAATTACTTCGCAATTTAACAAAGGCTCGTAAGGAAACAATGTACATAAGGAAAAATTGTGGTATAGAGTCTTAACAGAGTATAGAATTAAAAGACATAGAACCTGTCGTCCACTAACTGATGCAAGATGTATTTAACTTCAATCGCATATCCTTTAAATATACCAGCTTAGTTTCTAAATCCTGCATTATCATAAATAAAATAGGATAGGTGTAGTACATTTGATCGCTCCCTTTTTAATAATTTCTGCAACAATAAATATTGCATCGTCTGTGCCTTTAGGTACTAAAAGATGGTGCTTTGCCCATTCCACTGCACTTGGCGGTGCTACAGTGTAACTCCCAATGCATACACCTCGAGCTTTGCACATAAATAAAATTGAGAAGTTTCCATTATTTTAGTTTCACTAAAGTCAGCGTCTAATTCATCACAATCGTTTTCAAAATTGTGTTAATAGTTTTATTATGTATTTGTGGCTCTACTAGGATTGACAAATGAGAGTGCTTCGAGGGTGTCTGCTATGGGTGTTCGGGTTTAGACATTAAAGCTGAAATAATATGCTTCAGCAAAAACCATCCAGGAAGCTGTAAATTATTATTAAGCCCTAATATTGCTTAACTTGTTTATTGATGGTATTATGGATTATTTATAAAAATCTGATTTTATATATCTGCAGTACTGAGGCTTAGTGTTTGTTGATTTTGTTGTTGATGCTTAGTATCAATAGTTGGGTTTCAACAGTCAAAATTGAAAGACGTTGCTAAGAATAGTACTGAAGAGGAAGCAGAGCAGAGCAAAGCAAAAGACTTTAAGAACTTTAATAATTTCATTATGACGAAAATGGTTCCTAGCAAATAAAACCTTCAGACATATTGTGAACTGAATAAAGCTCAGTAGGAGAAGTGGAGGTTTGGAAAAACATGAAATAAGTATATTAGCGATGAAAGAGTAGCCATAACAATAAGGTGATATTTATAGGTTAGTTTTGAGTAATAATTGGTTTGACAGTCCTGTGCTGCCTTGGTTGAATCACAATGAAATTACACAGCGAGCATTTGGAGAGTTGTTGTTCATTGTTCTCTCCAAAGGTCATATCGGCGGCCGTTCTCCTTTGGAATTTATCGATTATGTTAACCCATAATCGTTGGGTTGTATCATTGGATCTCTCTCACACACACACACACACACACACACACACACACACACACACACACACACACACTCATTCACACTGTCATTCATACATCCAGAATCTAGGGAAGATGGGGAATCACCTCGGTTGGAGAAAAATCACCAACCCCAGCCGGGAATCAAACCCCGGACCCCTAGCACAGCAGGTAGGTGCTCTACCGACTGAGCTACGGTGTGAGCCGCTAATGGTTAGTATCGTATGGATTTAATTTTAAGAGTCATCTGTATGCTACTTTCATAAATTCCTAATAATATAGCCAATTCTGTATTTGGAAAAGAAAATGTGAGGCTTTTATTAATGACATATTAATTTAGAGTTAAAGATATTTATAAAGGGCCACACCGCGGCGGAGTGCATAAACCGCTTGGCTTTCACCAAGTTGATTTTCTCCGTATCCTCCAGTTTCCCCCGCCAGCATTCCACCAATTGCTCTATCATCGTGTTTCCTATCATTTCATCTCGCCCTCATTCTGTCATCCACTTCCCTCACTCTCATACCAGGCATCGGGACGTTCACCCATCCTGGATTCTCTCTCCCACTGACCTCACTTGCCACCTACGGGCATAATGGTTACCTTTCCCTACATAGCGGTATAAGTGGACAGTCAAAGAAGTTCTTTTTTTTCACACAATGGATAGACATACTTCTGAATTAAACTTGACTCCGGTAGAAGAATATTTTAAGGGAAATGAGATGAGGCATTTAAAGGAAAGTATGATAAAAGGTTAACGTGCGCCCACATATAGAGGGAAATTACTATGACCCAGGTAATGACAAGTATATTTTAATTTTATAACTCTTGTTTAATTGTTATATGGAAATGAAAGAAAGATAAGATGATTAGGTATTTTAAAGATCAGAAATGGAACCAGCTCGTGTCCTATTTGCGCAAAGAATGAAAATGAAATGTAGTTATACTACCTCAGAGTGTCAAGAAGCTATGGAGGTCAAGTACAGCAAGTAAGCTATATTTTCAGAACTTAAGAGGGCTATTGGTAGATAAAACAACAAACGCATTCCAAAATTGCGTAATTTTTCAAGAGGATACAGATGAAATGGGATGAAATATTAGACAGTTGACAAATATGTTTACATAACAGTAAAGACATGTGTTACAAATCACTGGAGGGAAGTTAATAGGAACGTGTTTTAGAAACGTTATTTAGTTAACAATGAAGAAGTATTTGGTGTAGAGGTTAAGTCTTGCAAACTGCAGCTAAGTAAGACCTCGACTACCACCTCCAGGAGGAAAGAATAAAGTCAGAATAGTTGTCTGAGGCACACAGAACACAGTGACAGATTATGACTCGGAGATCTGTCCCACTACTACTGGAGCAGTTCAGACCCTTCGAGCCCGCCGTCCCTCTGGTACAAATACTCTTTTATATTAATTACGAGTAGCTGGCATGCTGAAGAGGACTACGACGGTGGTAGAAAACATGTTCAGGAGGAAAAGTGTGAAAACCTCAAGTCTGAGTGACTACTCTTATACAAATTAAAGCATGCCAGCTACTCGTAATTAATATAAAAGATGTCTCACTTTAAATACTTTTTCAATTCTTTATAATAAAAAACCCTTTACCTGGAGCATGCATTTGCTCTAACTTTCTGGCGCTGTCTTATACTACCAAGCTTGAAACACACTTGTAAATGAGAAGAAAATTTAAGGATAGAAAATGAGGGAAGGATATACGATAGAAAACGACGCCAGCATTCTCCTATCCACAGGTAAAACCAAGAGTAATTCCGCAAGAGTGACGTGTTGATGAAAATCGAAACCGGGACCTTCGAAGGCGACCCTTGTATATTAGCGACAATACAAGTCACCCGGTGAACTAACAAGTAAGTGCCAAGTGTTTTTTTTTCTTTTTTTTTCAGACAGAACACACAGAACACTGGTACTTCGGGCTTGTAATGCTATTAAAGACGTAGTACCAATATTAGGCTGAAGTATAACTACAGTTGGTAACTCTGTTGCGCTGCGAAATGCTCCCTGGAGTTGAGAACGGACTCACTCTTAACTATTTATAGTAATGTGGCCCATTTTTATTCAAGTCGTGAAAAGTTCTCGCACTAACGGTGGATTTGGGAATTCCTCTTTCATGAAATATTTATGTCGCCGATAGAGTTTTGTCGCCATATCGACTTTAGCAGGATTTTTTGCAACACGAGAACTACAGCTGAGCATTAATTCTTACACGGTCTGGGGGAAAGACATATGGCGAGAGAAGTTGCAAAATATACTTGTATCCCAACGGGAAAGGACGTTCTATGTGCCTGTTGCAATAAAAACTAAATGGATGTTTAAATCTACGGACACTTTCATTCTTCAGAAATATGAGCTGTGAGTAATACGGGCAGAACATCTTTTGTGATGCTAAAGGGAGATTACTTCATATCTCCATAGCTTAATGTGGAATGGGAATTAAGACGGTTACAGCTAGTTGGCCGTTTCTAACCAAAAGCTAGATCTCTTTTCTACCTACACACAGCACTTTCTAAATTATCGGGCAGATGACCAAAAATGATTGAACGTGTAGTAAAACCGATCTTCTTTTAAAAAACTAACAATAAAAGTTGCTGGATATTTAAAATTGGACTTAGTATTTCAACAAGCTCCAAACAGCTGGTTCCCTTTTTATTTAAAACTAACACAATCCGTAGATGTTTGTGTTATTGCATTAAATGAATACTTTGTTGTTTCTCTTACACTTCTTCATTGCTTCTCCCACTCCCATCTTCTTAATTTATATTCTTCCACTGTTACTTTCTCTTCATTCCCGTGTCCGCTCTCTGCAAGTTGTATGTCTTGCAATGTTTTATAGCCCGCCTTCGTAGCATGGTGTCAGCGTGTCCCCAGTTCGAATCTCGGTCAGGGTGAGTTACCTGGATAAGGTTTCTTCCCGGGTTTTTCCTTATCCTGAAAGACGAATGTCGGGTAACTCTAAGCTCTATGGACCCTGGGCTCATTTGAGCATCATTTCACCCATTCCATTCGTCGTCCAATACGACTTAACGTTGGAGGACATAAATTACAACAAAAATGTTTGTACACTAGAATATTGGCCAACAAATAATACATAAACACTTTAGTGTACCAATGCGATCGGAATTATAAGGCACAGGTTCCTTTATGTACTCTACCATTGTTTTTCTTTTCAATTCTTCCTGTTTCTTTATAGAATAAGAATTAGATTCCGCAAGTAAACTTAGGAAGGAAATGAAATACATTAGGATTAGTTTATTTTTAATAGTCTCAATAAAAAGATTGTATAAGAACTTTGGAGTTGCTGTTGAGAAAGCAAAGGTACTATTTACATTCAACAATGAACCTACAGTTTAAAATTGTAGCATACCTGCTGGTTTATATTCAGAAGTTCCCGAATATGCTCACGCTAAGCAACTCAACTTTATTTGTATTTGAAATTACATACTCGCTAATATTTGCAGATCAGATCATTCCACGGTGTCATGAACGTCAAATGGAACTGCTGAAGCATTGGAGCAATTTGACTGAATAGGTGGAAATGGATGGAACATCAAAGTAGCCCAGAGAATAATTAAGTCAGTTGAGGAATTCAAACATATGGGATTTTCAGTTGTAAAGCAGATGTAGATCATGAATTAATGCAGGATTTATGAGCAATTTGGAGAAGAGAAGCATTGAAAAATGGCAAAGGATATTCTCACCAGCTGCTGTGGACTCCATAAGTGTGTTTTAGATGAACCTCGGATAACTCGGGAAGGCTCAATTACATCGCGTCAATCGACGATTGCCAAAGCAGTGGCGAGCTGGTTTGGAAAAGCAGAGAGAAGGAACCTTCGTACATATTAATATATGTATAATGCAACAGGACATATGAAAAAACATATGTCCTTGGGGCAGGAAACAATTTATCATTTTCTGTTGTATTGCTTATTTTAACAGATAACGTAGCACAGTCAAGCTGAGGTAAATATAAGACATCGGCCTTGTGCGTTAAAAATTAACTAAATAAAAAACCACTATATATACGTCCGTTTCGTTCAGTAATAATATTTGTACAGTTTGAAGCGCAATAATATAGTATATATTATAATATATAGTATATTATATATATTATATGTCTATATATTGTTGAGTGTATAGGCTGAGCAAGATTTGGAAATTAGGATAACCATTACTATGTAACATTTATTTTCTGTGGCTTGAGTTTAGGCAAAGCTGTTTGTTGATGATTAAGTTTAAATTCTGCTGACTGACAAAACGTGTACTTTGGACCGGTGAATCACACATGTTTAGACCAGTAACTGGTCTAAACATGTTCTCAATGATGTAAACAATGATTGCACAATATGGTGCAATAGCTGGGAGGAAATTAACAGTTAGCGTGGGAATTGCTGAGTTGGCTTTTGGGGTAGGACCCCTATTTCAGCTTGGTTGAGTTAGCACCCGGGGGACTTGACAGAGGCATTTGAGAGTGGACTTGCTGATGCTCTCTATGTTGGATGGCTCTATAAACATTAGCAAGAGTTTATTTTAAAGTGCTACAACGAGTAAGATCGCCAATAGGGTGCACCGGACCGTACATCTCTTGCCATTTGCACAAGGTTCAGCCATACAAAAAACGCACTTCTAAAGTTACAGTTGTACTATGTCATTATGTATTTAAATGTTACTAAGTGCCCCTGATCTCATCCAGATCCAGGGAGTGCCCTGTAGAATCGCTAGGCATCTCTGAAATATAGTTACTAAGTTCATTTTGAAGTAGATGTTTCTTCTGCTCTACCTTATCCATAGCTACTCTCCCAGTTACATGAGGTTAAAGGGTAAAACCCCTTACCTTTTAAACCCCTACAACACTTGGTAGTTTTGTCATGTAACATATGGTCTCGGCAACTAGTTTTTGAATCCGGTACCTTTGTACCTCTCGTAATTTCTATCAACCCCCATAACCCTCACATAACAATATATCACTGTTCAGTTTTTACTTCAGTAATTGAATTGTGTTTCTATGACCGACTTTTGAAATACTAATAAAACAGCATTGTTTTCATACAATCAAAAATTTCAGACCTACATATAATGTATCAAACCCATTGAGATTCGGAAACACATTTTTGTACGGCGTTCTATAAAAATGTCTCGAAAATAGGCCATATATAGCATGGTGTATCTTAGTTTTTGCTTCAAATGTGCGCGGTCGTAAAATCGCAGTAACTAGCTTATTTCGTTTTATAATATAGAGACACGTAAAACTAAAAAATAGGATTGTGATGACTTCTATTACACTTACAAAAACGTTGGATACAATGTTTAACAAGTTTCAAAATATTTTAGCACAACAAAATTCATACACATAACCTCAACTATGCTGTAGTTTTATTAAGCTCCTAGATGAAATGTTGTATACTCATTTAAGGAATACTCATGAAAAACAGTAAGAGAGAGAGAGAGAGAGAGAGAGAGAGAGAGAGAGAGAGAGAGAGAGAGAGAGAGAGAGAGAGAGAGAGAATATTTGTGGGAGAAAGCAACGGAAGGGGAGGAGGGAAAGAAAGGTAAATAGAGGGAGAGGAATAAGAAAACATAGCACAGTAAAAGAACAGAGAGAGAGAGAGAGTATGCAAGATGGTGAAGGAGAAGAGAGAAAAAGATATTATGTATGATGCGAAAGGATGAGATGTAAAGGAGTGGAAGGGGTAGAGAAATAGAGAGGATAGGTGAGGGGCTGATAGGTAATGGCGGTGGTAGAGTAGAAGATAAAAAGGCGAGACAGGCAGACAGATAAGACAAGGCAGATAGCAAGAGAAGAATAAACTACAACAGAGATGGGGCTATTCTGCTAATAATTTAATGAGTCATAGATAAAAGTCGTGTAACTTACAGTAAGCGATGTGTAAGTTTAAAGAAATTGCCATACAAAGTTGTAAATGAACATGAAGTAATGATCCTGAGACTCAAAATCGTTTGGTAATTCGCTAACGTATTTTCATATTAGCCGAAAAGATTACAATTGGCATTCAGTCGATATATACAGCTCAAGAATCCGCTGAAATAGTTAATGTAGAAGTTAGTAAATTGTTGACTTGTTGTTGAAATTATGTGTATTCATTATCGTATGAAATAATCGACCATTTGCAATAGATATCTTAAGTGGGAGTTGAGTAGGTTTTGTAGTACTTATATCGAGGTAGGATTAGCATTTAATTACGGAGGGGATTCGGTATGTAGAATACCATGCTGGGTCCATTGTTCCTATGCCCCCAGGTGGGGCACCCTCGGGAGGAAGGATGAGGCGAAGGAGAAGTAAAAAAAGCAACATCTACTATCACAAAAATAATTAAAATTAAACCTACTAATTTTAATATAAATAATTCCTTTCCTAACATTTACTATCTATGATCATTAATCATATTTACAGATTCTAAATCTGTTGCACTTAATTTTTGTAGTAATGAGTACTAGTAATTGAACTATTTTGGCAGAATTATTTTAAATATCTGGTCCAGAGGGTGGCCTACCCAAGGAGCCTTGACAGTACAGAGGGCAGGGTCTCTACGTTTACTTAGAGACTTCCTCCAACAAGCCAGGATAACGGAAACGCTACCCTACTGCCGGACGGCAACGGGCCTAGCAACTAAGCCCCAAAGGTCCCAAGCAGGGGATCCGAACCCCAAAGGTTCCTGGTTGGCGGTCCCAAAATGGTCCCAGCAGAGAAGCGGAGACCGGCAACCGACCTACTGGAGAAGGAAGTAATTCCCCTCAGGGCATATCATCCTACCATGCACCGCCGAGACACCCACCGATATTTCTACCCTGAAAGAGACCACCAGATGAGAGATGATATGAAATAATCATATCAGGGACAGGAAATTCGGGATATGTAACTAACCTACCCAGCTTATCAACCCCAAAAATCGCCATGGGTCAGGTAAGTTGGCCACGGGACTCGAACCCGGGCCTGCCAAATGTGGGCCAAAGACGAAACCGCCTGAGCCACCTCGCTCGATTATATCGAGGTAAGTTCACTCATTTGTAGTATTTTGAAATGAAAATATAGCTCCAGAATCCTCAAGCTTTTGTGCAGAATGCAGAATTATCTGTGAGCTCAAAACTCTTTGAATGTATTTCAATAATGCTTCATTCATATCTGAGGTCTAACATATACAATTCGGGTATCATGTTAATTTATTTGTTACTGGTGTTATTTTATTTGTGTTTGATAATAGCTAATGCAATAACAGTCATATTCTGCAGCTTTTGCATCATAGTACACGGTAGTTCAAGAATAAACGATCTTTTGCACATTACGACCAAATAAATTCTTATCGGTTTTCAATTCAAGCTGGATATAATTTATTAACTTTATGTGAGTGTCAATCAAAACAAGTAATTATCCTGCGTTCTGTATTGTTCAAAATGAATTGTTTAATACAAAGTTTCACTGACTGAAATGAGAGGTGTTAATTCATTTTATGAATCCTTGGAATTGATATTTTGCAGATTTTCACTGTGAACCAATGGAAGTTGATGTTATAGAAATGAACGAAAGAATGGTGAGAAAGCGTCTGAAAAGTGGAAAAAATTACGAACAAGAACTGTTTACATGACGATAGTTAATTTCGATGTCCGTTATTCATTGTAGATAATTTCAAGACTCAAATGAACATGAGTTCCATGCGAAAAAGAAGATTAATTTCAGCACAAATTATATATTTGCAAGGGTCGGCTGATAAGTTTCGGGCCTCACATAGAGATGGCGTCACTGTGCTAGTTTAGCTGAGAGCATCATATAGTTTAACTCTAGACTAGCTTGTATCCATAGTTACAGGTCAAGAGTTCGTTAAGTTTTGAATGACACAATTATAAACAAGACAACTGTAGAGATTTCACGAAAATTGAGGATTTGAGAAAACGAGCAGTGATTAAATGCTTCCATTTGAAAGTATTAACACCTGAAAAGCTCTAGGAGGATATGGACAGTACATTGAAAGACTGTCCCTTCATATACAATGATTAAGACGTGCGTTGTGGAGTTTAAAATGGGACGTACGAACACTAGTGATGAGTCTTGCCCTGTGGAAGCCAGAACTCCAGAGATCATTGAAAAAATTCATCGTTTAGTACTGGAATACATCAGATTAAAGTTGTTTGAGGAAGCACAGGCTGTAAACATATCCAAATAACATGCAGCTGAGATTTTAAATAATGCTTTGCGTCTCACAAGGTCTGTGCAAGATGGGTACTGCGTTTGTTGACACCTGATCAATGGTTACGGAGAAAAACTTTCTGTTAAGAATTTGCAGATCTACCGTAAAAATCACAGTGAAGTTTTGAGATGGCTTATTACCATGGATGTAACTTGGGTACGTCACTACACTCCAGAAAGTAAATAATTACAGTCAAAACAGTGGATTGCGCCAGGTGAACCAACTCCAGAAAAGGTAATCATTCTAGTACTCACCAGCACCTGGACTTACTGAACATATTACCCGTAGCTTTGACGCCATAGAGCATACTGTGGCAGCATTCCTAGATTTCACTCAGGCATTTGATAGAGTGGGCCACGACGGCGTCCTTTATAAACTACATGAGCTAGGTCTTCCGTTCTACTCACTCAGCTTGATTACTATCTATCTTCAAGAACGCCAATCTTTTGCGCATCTTGGTTCAACGCATTCCTCACCCCGTACTATTTTAGCCGGCGTGCCCCAGGGTAGCGTCCTTGCGCCTCTTCTTTACAGTCTATATACTGCTGACATGCCTGAACTTCCTGCAACAAGCACTACACTTTTCGCTGACGATACAGTCGTCTTTACCTCGCACTTCTCTATTGAAACAGCTGCTGCAACCCTACAATCTTCCCTGGACATTTTCCTGCACTAGTTATCCCGCTGGCGTATCACACTTAATCCAAGCAAATTTCTTCTTAAGCTTTTCACCTTGCGCAGGCCGGCAGCTCCGAAAAATATACGATTATATAACACTGAAGTCCCCTGGTTACCTTCAGATTCTGCAATCAAATATCTTGGCATCTATCTTGATCGTCGGCTGACATGGAGCACACATAACAATCAAGCCTATGCCGTCTTCACAAGTTGTATCCCATCCTTAACCACCAATCCTCTTTACCAGTCTAATGTACGCTGCTACTATACAAGAGTATTCTATGACCGCTTTTTCTGTATGCCAGTCCTGTATGGGGATGTGCTTCACCTACTCATATTCACCAACTCCAGGGGTTTCAAAACAGGATATTACGATTGTCTGTGAACTCCCCGTGGTACATCCGGAATGCACAGCTGCATAGAGAATTGGACATAGTAGGCATTAATGAGTACATCTCTACAACGACAAGCAGATTCTTTGCTCACCTTCCTTATGTATCAGGTGCTTTATTCTTCCAACTGGGAAGTCGCCTTGATGCTGCACCAAGACTGAAGGCACGCTTGCCACAGGACATTTTATTTCTATAATGTTTATTTATTCTGTAATGAAGAAGTTATTTAATTTATACTTACACTAATCAGACCAGTTTGCTTGAAGACTCTGATATGAGTATCCTCTATCTCTGTATACTTTAATTTTATTATGTATATTATGTATATAGCTCCACAATTTGTATAGCACCAACTGTGCTGAGAAAATTAAATAATAATTCAACAAAAACAAAAACAAAAAAAAAAAAAAAACAAAAAAGAAAGGAAAAGTTAATTTTGTTAGCTAACAAAGTTATGGCGAGTGTTTTCTGGGATGTACAGGGAATTATTTCTATTGATTACTTGGAAAAGGGTAAAGCGTTTGAGTGATGAGGTGAAAAGGAACAGACCTCTTGTTTCTTCACGACAATGCTCCAGGCCATCGTTCAATCATTGCAATGGGAAATGGTTAAACATCAACCCCATTCGCCAGATCTAGCCCCTGTTCCCGAAAGTCAAAAAGATTTCTTGGAGGACTAAGATTTCACAATTGCCAGGAGGTCAATTATGCGATAAACGGTTATTTTGAGGACCGTGATAAATCGCACTACAGAGATGGTTTAATTAAATTGGAACACCGATATGACAAATGCACTAGCCTTTCTGCAGATTATGTTGAGATATAAAGAAAAATTAATCATCATCATCATCATCATCAACATCATCGTCATCATCATCAATTTAATTGTGAGGTCCGGGACTTACCAGCCGACCCTCGTATTTTCATAACATTTCTCTTTCTTTGCCTGGGGAAATTGTTTGAAAACCTTGCCTTAATGGACTGGAGACAGGCAAATATACAGGCTCAGTAATGCTTAGGAAGAGTGGTATATGCTTGTATAATGGGGACATTTAATTATGTAGAAAAATAAATCGTTTCAATTTAGTGATATATTTCTTTTAACAGCCTGAAAGCTATTAGAGAATGCCTTATAGGAGAAGAGCAGAGTGGATTCCGCAAAGGCCGATCCTGTACAGATAATGTATTTGTCCTTAATCAAATAATTAAACAACGAAGGGAAAAGAATTTGGAAAAACATATCTCATTCATTGACCTGGAAAAGGCTTTTGATAGAGTAAATAGATTAAAACTGTGGCAAATATTAGAAAGTAAGGGTTACCCACCACATATTATTAATGCAATAAAAGGCATATACACAAATACAATTGGGGTAGGTTAGCAGAACCAATTTCTACCAATACTGGACTAAAGCAAGGGTGTAGCTTATCACCTACTCTTTTTAGTATATATGGACGATCCGGGAATGAAAATAGAAGAAAATATTTATATTAATACCCTGCTGTTTGCGGTTGACCAAATATGGATTCATTGGAATGAAAATCAACTGCAAAAGTTAATGCATATCCTAAATAATATAGTAAAAAGGTATAATTTTAAAATATCAGAAGAAAATACAAAAATTACGGCTTTTAAAGGAAAGTATAATGTAGCATCAAAAATTGTTTTAGGAAATAAGATTTTAGAATAAATATCGAGTTTTAAATATTTAGGATGTAACATAAGTTTTAGAAACAATGCTGATATGGAAGAAAAAGTAAACAAATTCCGAGCAATATGTGGGACAACCCAAAGAACTTTTAAAAACAGAGTGAGAAAGGATACAAAAATGAAAATGTATAACGTAATGGCTGTTCCAACTTTATTAAATGGAAGCGAAAACTGGGTGCCAACACAAATGAATCTAAATAAAATACAGACTGCAGAAATGACATTTTAAAGAAGTGTTAAAGGTTGACCAATATTGCACAAAATAATAAATGAGGATATTAGAAAGGAATTAGAAATCGAACCAATCCATGACAAAATATCAAAACGAAGGCAACAATGGCATGAACGTATATTAAAAATGGAGGATGGAAAATATCCAAATGCAGTATTAAACTATAATCCAAAAGGAAGAAGAGACAGAGGACGACCCATGAATCGCTGGAGAGATCTATAAAGCCGGAACGGGCGATATGCACAAACCATGGAGTGAAGAAGAAGATGATGAAGAAGAGCATTTCTTTTAATAAATCATATTTTTAAAACAAACTGGTGCACTATATTTCCCGCTTTAAATTGTATTACCGTGGTTGACTTGATTTATAATATAATCAATTTATATTTTAATATATCAAGTCTTTGTTACAAATCAGTTTAGCCCAGAGAGACATGCTGGTACATTCATCCCATTTGATGGAATTTCTTCTCGCAGGCCTCAAACAGTTAAATGGGAAACGTGTTGCTTCTTAGCACTGACAAAGACAATCAATGCTGAAACCGTTACAAGGAAACGTGTGTGGACTTGGGTAATGTCAGATAAGCACTGTGGCCAATAGCAGCTCTTCATACACCGTCATAAATTTTCAGAGAAGCCGTTAAGCCCGGCTCGTTAGATTTAATGGCTGTACCGTATTATCCTCTAGCCCGCTGTTTACTCGGGTTATCTCTTTCATTCAAACTGGCACCGTTGATTTTTGTTCAGGTGTACTGCTAATTCGTGAGCAGTAGAAACCTACTTTCATTAACCTCGTACACATTTCCACTCCTGCGCAAAAGTGTGGACCGCTAGGACAAGATAATGTCTGTAGCAAATAGACTTAAAAGTGTGGACCGCTAGGACAAGATAATGTCTGTAGCAAATAGACTTAAGAGCTCGTCCAGTTTGGTGCATCCTGCAATAAATGGATTGGGTGAAAAGTACTTGGAGCACTACAGTAATCCGGTTTTACAATGCTGCCAGCTCCAAATTCCAATTTAATCCGCAACTACACAGAAGTCACAACTTTTACTGTCCTACAAACCAACTTTAAAATTTCAGCCCATGTCGTACGAAAATCCCATCGGAAAATGGCTGCAGGATAAAATATATCTACATCAAGGTTTAGAGTGCCTATAAACTGTAAAGTAGTCGATATATGAAGTACAGTACTCACTCACAAAGCACTACAATTGGCCAGTTCTCGTAAATTCCAGACGTATGTACGTACATCTCTTGCTCAATATACACAGGCAACCTTTATACTAGGCGGATTCCGAATTGCTGCAGCCAAATTGTACATTCCTCCTGAAAACTTGCACAGCTACAGTTGCTCCGAAAAGTATTCGTATATTGAATGAATATATGTTTAAGGATGCATGGATAGTGGACAATCATCAGCCTAAGTACAGCAGGGACACTGTCTTATTTATTGATTAGTGGAAGATAGAATACAATAAAGAAACACCTATTATCTATTCACATAAACATGGTTAAACATTCAAAAGTAATGATCTGCAATATAGGATGCAAAATAAGTATTCGTCTGCATACTCAATGGTGTAGAATGTTACGGTTAGTACTTAGTAGGCCCTCCATTCCTCTTTATAATCTCCTGAGTTCTCCTTGGCATGGATTTCACCAAAGATTTAGTTTCCACTGTAATTTTACGCCATTCCTCTAGTAGAGCCTTCTTTAGATACTTTATATTAGATATCTGATGATTCCTAATATGTTTGTCCAGTATACTCCACAAATTCTCTATTGGATTTTTGTCTGGGGATTGCGGTGGTGTCGACATCCATCGTGGAGTATTATACAACAACCGTAGCCTTGCAAGTAGAGCTGTGTGTTTTGGATCATTATCTTGTGTGAAAATATAATTCTCAGAAAGACCCATATTATTCACACTTCTTGGCAGATGTGTTCTTAGAATGTTTATATAAACTTTATGGTTCATAATTCCATCGATATAAAGCAAATACCCCACGCCATTTGCACTCATGCAGCCCCAGACAAGTACTCGACCAACTCCATGTTTAACTGAAGCTCGTATATTTTTCTCCTCGTGCTCACAATCACTTTTTCTCAACACTATTACTCGTCATTTTGACTTAAAGAGCTCAAATTGACTCTCGTCAGTAAATACAATCTTCCTCCAGAAATCAAACCCATCGTATTTATGTTATTTTGCAAAAGCAACTCGCTTCATTCTGTTGATTTTATTGATGTTTGGTTTTCTATGGGTTGTTCGGTCTCCATACTCAGCTTCATAAAGCACATTTCTTATAGTTTGTGCTGAACGGCCTTTCCTATGTGTGTCTGAACTGCAATAGCAAGTTTTGGAGCACTTAGTTTAGGACTTTTCCTGACTTCTCTAAGTAACTATCGTTTCTCCAACTCGGATAGAACTGCAGGACGATCGCTTCTTGATTGCTTTTCGTAAGATTTGTTCTGACCAAACTTGTATATAATACTCTTCACGTACTGGTAGGTCTTCCAAGATTTCTCCAATTTCTTGTAAAGATTTTCCTTTTTTAAATAACCTAATGCAAACTTATTTCTCTTCTTTTGTAGTTTCACGATGTTTTCGACCCATATTACTTAAATAACAAACACGGCTTTGAAAACAGAAATGGAACTGTCAACGACAGTGAATGAAACTAACTGTTTAAGAAAAGGGAAGGGGTATGTGTCCGTGAGGCACCACACCTGGGATGTTGTTTACTAGACAAATACTTGACATCCAATGGGACATAATTTATAATAACGTAGAGCTGTTCAATAATTAAGCAACATATGAATCCAAATTGTATTTTGTTTTCAAATCTAGATATCAACCGATGTAAGGAAATCCTTATTGTTCGTTTGTTATCCATATCTTTCTGATTGTACTGGTTATATTCTATGCGCTGTAATTAGACGAATACTTTTTGGAGTACCCGTATGTACATTTAAATGTGTTTATCTGAATGTGACAGTAAGTAATTACATTTTGTTTCACGTTTTTATTCAGCCTAACCATTAATATGTTACCTTTTGTTTCATGCGCTAAGGGGCGGTGAATAAGCCCCCAATCCTAATTACTTGAAAATAAAACCTCAAAGGGATCCAAGGTTTTCTATTCGGCAAGACTAAATTTAGCAACTTCTTGAACAATTATCTCTGGAACTAAGATATCGACTCAATTTTATATGATGTAGATACTACTCTCGTAAATCTTCCAACTTCACTTTTAATATATCCATATTTGTGAGCATGGTATTTTACTAAAATATAATTTATTACTAAAGGATGACATTCGTTAGTTTGTAAAGCAATTCCGACCAAATTAATAACGCCAAAGAGAATCATCAACAACACTGTGGTAATCTTTTAATCGGCTCGATATTCCACCCAGTTAATTTTAGTGTTTCCTAAGAAAATCAATATTTATATATTAGAAGTAACCAATTAGAAGCGTAGACTGTCAAAATGGATAAAAAAGCTCAAACATACTTAAATTAAAAATACGTTTATATTTTTATTTATTTGTGGACTTTCCTTAACTACTGTAGTCCTTAGCGTCGCATTTTACAGGGTCTCATTCTCCTTTTTGAGAAAGCTTAATTATGAGTTTCTTCTAGAGATAATCGGAAAGATGCTCTCAATTGAAGAACGAATCGCTGTAATTGCTGCACGCTTGGGGAGATTTACGTATCAGGAAATTTAAGTGGAATTTGAACTAAAATTCCATAAATCTGGTCCTAAAAGACCCAATATTTTTGTGCATGACGTGAAGCATCCAGGGAGACCCAAGGTAACCGAAGAAACTGTGTAGCAGGTAAGCGAGGCAGAAGTCCGCAAGCACCAATCAAGAGGTTAAGATGTGATTGGCTATACCGCAATCGACAGTATGCAACATTCTGCATTTCACATCCAAAAACCGGTCATACCACCTCCAAATTCGACCAGTACTGCAAAGGGAAGACTACGCTTGTCGTGAAGCAATGTCTTATGACCTGTTGCAGGCAGTTGAGGGTGCTAATTTGTTGCAAAATGTGCTGCTTAGCAATGAGGCCACCTGCCACACATGAGGCAGAGTCAAAAGCCATAATTGCACCAAATCAGATCATGGAGAGGGAACGGAATACCCCAAAAGTCAATGTTGAGATAACAAAATTGAAGGTGTATTTTTCTGACTGTGACCTTCAAAAACTCTCATAAACTGTTTTGTCTGATCGATATTGAAGGTTTGTGAAATATGTAAGAGGTATTATCGCTAATATAACAATATGAATTTGTCAACAAAGTATGGTGGTGTTCCCAGCGGATGTATCCATTATTGGGGTGTGTTGCTGTTGTAATTTACGTCTTCTAACGTTGAGTCATATCTGACGATGAGTGGAAGGGATGAAATGATGCTCAAATGGGCCCAGGGTCCATAGAGTTTAGAGTTACCCGACATTCGTCTTTCAGGATAAAGGAAAACCCTGAAAAAAGCCTTAACCAGCTAGCTTACCCTGACCGAGCTTCAAACTCGGGACCTCTTAAACGTGAGGCAGACACGCTACCACCACGCTACCGAGGCAGGCGACTGCTTCATTCGAGATAACTACATAGAACAGGAGAGTAACCAAATCTAGGGCAGAAATTCACTAAGAAAATACATAGAACTCGTTAAATTCCTAATTTAAGTAAACAGATAAATTAATTTGCATTTGTGCCTTTTTTGTGGAATAGTTAGGAAAACAAATATTAATGGAAAGAGATTGTATTCATCTATTGATCTCTATTGTCCTCTCTGTCGTATATTTGTAATATACCAGTATCTTTTAGTAATGTTTGATTTGACTCTTAGAGGTTTCATCATTACTTTTTATTTAATTTAGCTCTTTTGTGTCATTTCTGTGAAACAATTTATGGTATTGGAGGAAAAAAAATATCTCTCTAATATATAGTCAAAATTTGGAATATTCTTGAACCTCTTTTCCATTAATTATTAAAATATGCCTATCGTAGGTAAAACAATTATGTATATGCACCGCAGTTTCTTACTTACACACAATGACTGTTTGATCCTATTTTTAATTTAGCACTTCCTTTGCCATACCATTCATAGTACTTTTTAAGTAATTGTTTTTTACAAATATTTTCATTTGTAATTTTCTACATCTAAGTACATATTTGTATACTAAGAGTAAGAAGATTGTGGAACACTTTCTCTTGGTCACCAACCTATTCCTTGTCTGAGTGTACCTGGCAATTTTCGAAGTACTAAAGAGTTAAGTACGTGGTTTTCCTCCTTTTTTATTTTATTTCTGGGCATGTCATTCCCATTGCTACGAGGAAACGGTTATTGGGTTTAAAGGCATGGGCTAGACAGTTCCTTTGTGGTCTGCTTTTAGCGGAATTGCAGAGGTGACAGTTCCTGCACAGAAACTCCAATTCATTAGGGCTACTTCTGCTCTTCCGAAACGGTTTTTCGTTTCCTCCTAATATTAGCGTTCTTACTTTTATGTGTCACCGACACCATCTCCTTCTACAGAACCACTCCTTAGAGCTCCTGCTTAGCTTTCAAAGGCAGATGTTGCCTGAATGTATCGAAAATTAAAGAGAAAGTAGTGAACGTGAAAGTTCTGAGTTTGGTTAGTAACCACGTCTGAGGTATAAACGCCAAACTGCAGAAAATAAGAGACAGAAGTCGCAAGGTGATACCATTAGAGTAATAACACCTGATGTAGAGCTGACCTGTTTGTCGTAACAGTAAAATTACAACTATTAAGTGAAGATTTACAAATTAAATAGTATTAAACGCAATACCGTTTAGAATTCATTAATTACCAAAACTTATTGTTTAATCTATTATATATTAAGAAATACGTGAATGTTTTGTGAACATGCGAAAATTTATTTACGATTAATAAGTTTCAATTATGAATTATGCGTTTAATTTGCTCAATCTATAATAGCAGTGGTAGTGCTTCGATCTGTTCCGGAACTGCGCTAAACGGACAACGTACAAGTTTTTATTACACTGCAGTTAAGCTTGATGTTGACAACTTTTTATATTTTAAGACTTAATTATATGTTCTAGACGTTCTCGGGCTTCGAGCCACGTAAGCAGATGTGACATCGACGTTTCGGGAGCGTGCATCTCTCCAACATCCTGATGATGGGAGAGTTGCACGCTCCCGAAACGTCGATGTCACAACATCTGCTTACCTGGCTGGAAGCCCGAGAACGTCTGGAACATATACGCCGCCAGGAAAGATTCAGCTCATATTTAATTATATGGTTCGCGAATCAATAACTTACTATTTCATTTGGACGCACTTACATTGCTACTTTACATTTCATCAAACTTAGGCCTACTACTGTGCCTGGAGCTGTCTGTCATACATTACGCTCAGCTATGTCCATTAGAAACGAATTAAATTGTTGATTTTCTACATATACATTATTACAAATATTTGGATAACAAAAGGAGATGGAGAATCCACAATTAGTTTGAAAAAAGGCCCAGAGCACTGCACTTGACCCAAAAATTCGATAACCATATATTAATGAAATTTCAAGTTTTCAGACTCTTGTATTACAAATTATTGGAAGAGTTGTGTATGTTTGTGCACGTCAGTGCCTCTGCCTGCCTGTGTATATCCTGCTACGTGTAGGTAAATGGAACCTAGAAGAGGGAAAGAAATTTGTTGTTAAGTTTAGCGTCTTGGGATGCGACACGAAGATTTCCAAGAAATCCTATCCATTCCAAATTCCTTTAGGTTGATAGGTTGACTTTCCCAGAAAGAAAAAGTGTAAGAGAGATTTTGAATAGAATGTTTTCATAAATATTGCACAGCCTCTGAAGTTCCAATGTTTCTGCATGACTTTTGCATAACTGGTAAGATTAAAGATAAGGCCTTATTTGACATAATTCTTCGAATTGTGATTTGTGCTTATTTGCAGTTATCTAAGACATTTATGACAGTTGATTCAATTTAAAGCATCCACATGTTATTGAAAGTGTTTCTACAAACCTTGCGTTGGTTTATTACGGCAACACTTCAGAAGAATTCAGTGATTCCAACCACTTAATAAAATAAAATAAATTTTAAAGAGACTAAGCATTAGAGCTATGTTTCATGTGACCGAGCACAGTGTACCCGCTATACTGTGGGCCGACCTATCTGGCCGGGTCCTTTTCCACAGTATTTCCTGATTGATGTATTATATAATTTTTCTGTTTCTCATTTCCTATCATCTAATTTCCATATCAAGTTTCATGATGATGATCATGCAAATGGATGACTATCGAGGTCTATAGCAGTTGACTTTGCTTTGTGCAAATGACTACGGGCGTCAGGATGTAATTTCCTGTAATTGCAAACAAATGTACCACTAGTATTTTAATAACCATGCATAATTTTCGCTCCAATTCTCTGGTATGCAACTGCTATTTTCTCAGAGTACATTACAGTACAGACACGTATCTAAGAAAGTACTATATTGTCGCGGCAACAGGCAATAAAGTTTCGGCACAAATAGAAAACAGACGGCGGATATTGTTTCACTGTAATGAAGAGCTTGCGTAAGCAGTTAACGATAGCGCGGCTAGTGTAAACCGTTATCGAGATAAAAGACTTGCCGGCCCAGACGTTTCCGGAAGGTGATAGAATATTCGGATTACGTCATTAGATGCCTTGTTGATTCGAGAAACATCTAGTGATTGTAGAGAACAGTCTGGAGTTCATGAATGGGTGTATAAAAAAGAAGCCATGGCTAGTGATGAGTCAGTTGTCTGTAAAACGAGAGTCAGCTTTGAAGATGTGTAACAAGAGTGTTGTTGTAAAGAGAGCTGAACTGGACGCCGTTATTGTCATCGACCTAGGAAGATTGTGTTGTTATGTGATGTAATGTTGTTACGTGAGAATTGAACAATGTATTTCTACGCAAATAAAGAACATTCAGAATTTCGGAAAATTGGACTTTAATTCTACGAACCCACAAAGTCACAATATTAAGGACAGATTCCAATCTTCTGGTTCACTTTCTGTAAAGAAGTTTCCAAAATTTGTACTATTCTAATGGTTCCAGGGACATAACCGCAGCAAGTCACTCTAGATTGCAGTTATTCTTTTGACCTGGTATTTAAATAACGGTCATGGGAGTTTAATGAAAATCGTGACGGCTATTTTGAAAAAAAAAAAAAAAAAAAAAACATTTTCGAAAAATGTTCCATGAAGACCTCTTGACAAATGAAATTTATACCTTGATTTTTTTGAGAAATGTCCTAAGAAGAGCTTTTTATTCTGGATGACTTTGTATAACTGGCGAACTGTAAGAAGAGATGAAATCTTACAACATTAAAGTTGTAGATTTCTTTACATACACACTTTATGTGAAATTTGCAATTGGGGTGAAGGCATTGCCTAAATATTACTACTTATTTGCTTAAAATTTGAAAATATATTTTGTTTAAAAGTAATTTTCGTGACCTACCTGATTATGCAAATATTAACATTTCAAAGCTATGATAAGGGAACATCTCATTAAAGATTTTTATATTCCTCAATCCTACTATATTGCCCTGTTTTCATTGTAGTTATAAGGACATAAATATAAAACAATATATGCAAAGATGTTTCTTGATTAACCTTAAGCAGATAAAACAGTAAGTATTTGTAGAAAGAAACTGCAACAAGGGAGAGGAAGCCTTGTGTATTCCACACACATGAATATTTTTGCATTCAGAGTTAAAAGCATGTTACTAGGTATTGAATTTCTTAGAGGAATCCTCATTTGTGTATATGGTGGTAAAAGCAAACATTAACTCGGCCCAAGGCAGCTCAAAACATTAGCTACACTATTTAACAAATATCTCAAATATACATCGAATGTGTAAGATGAAATAGAAAGCATGTTTGCTTAATCGAAAGTATATTCAATAATAAGGGCAAAGTGGATGCATTGATTTGTTGGTCACAGCAGCACAATCGAGTAAAGGAGTCCTGAGAGCTTACTGAAAGCTCTGTTCCCTTTTCGCTTGTATTAACTAGTGTCTTACACGTGATTGGTCAAACACAAAAAAGGCAATAACGAGCGACGGTTACACGTCCTTGTTTTTAGAAAGTTACATGTTTTCCTTTGTTTGCAGTGGGCTTTCTGATGCTAGAGCAAATATTTGGTTGATTCAACTCTGCCATCGGCGGTTTTTGTGAGACCGGTTGAAAGGATATAGATTCGGGAATCAAAGTGAATTCGTCTTTCAACGTTTATTGGTTGCGCAACGAGATGGGACGGGGAACAAAGGATAAATAATACTCGGTTGTGGCCTTCATTATGTGATCCATTTCCCATTTTGATAGCGAACCTGACGGTAACACGGATTTTACTGGAGATAAAGACTCGATTATAAATTTCCTGGAAAGAGGCTGGCTTGTGAAAGCGATTGCTGGAGCTTACATGAAAGAGAACAATGTCCTAAATGAGGAGCAATATATTATTTCCCATAATATTGAAATTACTTGCAAAAAGGTCATCATCTAGCTCACAACAGGTTGTGGAAAATATTTTATTGCTTAATTTGATATGTCCTTGATCTTCATTTAGTAAAATATCTGCACAACATCACAGGGAGAAGGCCTGTGACTTACTGATATACCATCACATAATAAAAACCTAAGAATTAAATGTTTTGTTCTGGAAATGTAAAATGTATTTCCAGTCTGGTGTTAATATTAAAGAAACAATAGTGAATTTCTGAGTGCTGCAGTGGTTATAATACAATGCTTTACACCTTGACGTCCTCCGCCTTTTTTGTCTCACGAATATTGTTTCCTCTTATTAAGGTAGTACAAGCTAATCCTGTAAACTCGAGACAAAAACGCATAAATGGCTTTAGTAGATATTTCATTGAGGTACAAGGAGGACAGAAGGAACCGAATCGATAATCAGATGTTAATGTTTTTAATATTTTTAGATGTCACTATGCACAGATATGTAAATCTCTTTTCGTGCATCACCGGAAACTAAATAGCCATAGCAGTATAAAGGAATAAGTAATAAAGGTTCGATGAAATGCTTATGTAACCATAGTGTTATTGTAAATAAATTGTGTGTTTTAAGGATACCCACATCTTTATGCAGTTTAAAATCATGCAACTATTGGGAATGGAATTTTTTTATTTTATCTGCCCCATAAATTTTATGTATGTACTATATTAAAATCATGAGCCCATTTTTGAGAAGGCCGACCGAAGTACGAAAAATCAACCATATCAATAGAAATTCAAATAGATTATTGTATTTATCTTTATATCTCATTTTATTGGACATTTTGTTTCTTGGTTGTTTTGTTCAAAGATTCACACAAAGGGACTCTTTCTTAAATTTACTTTTAAACTACATTGTAGGAAAATTATAGAAAATAACAAACCTAATAGGTAATACAAGAGTGTAAACAAGTATGGAGACAAGTGGTTCTTTCGAGGTTTAACGCTGAAGATACAACCGTAGAAATAAAATATGACTATTGAGTGATATCATTCTTAAAAGTCAACGCTTTATATGTAAATGGAACATTAAAAAAATAAAGGAAACATACAGCACCATACATCGTGTTAACGCTTACACAAAATATTATAAACCATTAGAACATTTCAGCAAAGAGGAAACCAGAACATTTTTAGGACAGATGTCAGTAAATGGATCACATACGTAGCTAAATATTGTAGTACAGTTTGATCTACTATTCCAAATGTGTTACTCTTTAGAGACGATAAAGGTCCTTGAAAGTGCTCAAGCGCACTAATTATTTAGCATACTGGCCTTTTACACTAGAACCAACAGTAAGAGTTTGTCCAGATTTTAACTGTCACTTCAAAAGCTATAATTTTCAAGTCCTTTCACGTAGATCGACGTTGCTTCACTTTCTTCGCGATGTAGCAGCATAATGAAACAAGCACGGTGAAATCCCACTCGCTGGGTATTCAAACAGAAGCTTTCTCTAATCTCTCCTGCAGTACTATTTACAGTACTATTATGTTACCATACCACTTCGAGAAGATTCTGTTATCTTGAGTAGCGCTTCTCATAAATATGTGAGGGTGCTTCCGGCTCTGGTTATCCAACTACCTGATAAGCTTGTATAGTCCCGCTGCTGGAAAGGTTAACATGGATTTATCTTTGTTAATAGAAACCTCCTCGATAACACACTGATTATTCTTGTAAGAGTGAAAGGGGAACAACCGCGCTTCCCAGCCCGGTGCCAAGCACCAATGGACGCATTACTTCAGCCAATGGAATACGCAGGTATCATAAACGACAGATAGATGTTTAATCTATGTGGAGTAATCAGTGCGTTATCTGAGAGGTACCTGTTACCAACGATAAATCCATGGTAACCGTTCAAGTAGCGGGACTATACCGTAGCCGTTGCGTCACAAAACCGTAGAATATAAAACATATTTACTCAATTAAGATATTGTAGAAGGTAGAATATGTTACAAGAGCCTCCCTATGCCATTTCAAACCTTATCTAAATCATCTAATGATACGTGTAGCCGTCACTGGCCATTAGATTGTAATTGCACGGAAAAAAGCTTCACTAGAAAACCAAACTGTTTATTGTCAAGAGCAAAATTGGTGTTGGTTTAACTGGAGCGTCCCTTTTTGCATGTTGCTCTCGTGGTATCATTATTTGCGATCCGTGAACCTGGGCAAACAGGAAAGAGGTCAACTACAAAGCTGTTAGGTATCCAGTGTAGATATGGCTTTTAGTTTATATAGTGTTTAGGAAAGAAGTGCTGATATTTCTTCTTTGACCATATGAAAAGGGAAGAGAAAAGAAGATGACCTTAAAGTAGGACTTCCAGTAGTTGATATGTATATTAGCAATAACACTATCCAATACAACTTACAAGTGTTTTGCACTCGGTTTCTGACGAAGGAAGAGAAATACTGATTAGATATTTGGATCCGCTTTGGTTCGTTATTTTAAACAGTGATTAAAAATCTACTATAATCAATTTACAACATTTTGTCATATTGAACCGTAGGAACAGAATAAGGAATGCCATGCGTTAACCGGATTTGTAATTGCAGATCTCGGCTTATCTTGAGGCAGCGTTAGATAATTGAGCTAATATGCCAATATGCAGCCAGATGACTTGCATGTTCAAGTTATTTGAGAAAATATACTACAGTGGCGACTTAAACTTCATAAATCTGGGATTTATAGTTAAACAAGTAACATAAATCTTAAGCAATTAGCCAAAAATGGTTAAAAACTTGTTATAGACATATTAAGATTAGATTTATATGATAGATATCCCAGTAATAGTGAACTTGGATCCGTTTGTACGAGATTTTAGCAAATAAATACTGTCGCGAGGCCGTTTTCTATGATAGCGCGGCTAGTGTACACAAAGAGCCGGCAGATAACGATAGCGCCGATAAATAACAGACGGATTGTGTATCACGGAGGTAAAGGCCTTGCCGGCATAGATTAAGATTCGCTTTTGAAGGTGATAGAATATTCGGATTACGTCATTTGATGCCTTGTTTATTCCAGAAACTTCTAGTGATTGTATAGAACATTCTCGAATTATGAATGAGATATATAAGAGATTGTGACTTAGCCTACCTTGGTAGCGTGGTGGTAGCATGTCTGCCTCACGTTCAAGAGGTCCTGAGTTCGAATCTTGGTCAGGGTGGGTTACCTGGACAAGGTTTTTCCGGGGGTTTTCCTTATCCTGAAAGACGAATGTCGGTTAACTCTAAGCTGCATGGACCCCGGGCTCAATTGAGCATCATTTTACCCATTCCATTCGTTGTTCGATATGACTTAACGTTGGAGGACGTAAATTACGTAAATTAAAAAAAAAAACGCCAGCGGACAGTTGTAAAACAGTCGCGGGAGAGGTAAGCAGAGAACGGCTGAGAGTGTTGTAACGAGAGCTGATGTTCTAAACTGGACGCTGTTTGTTATTGCCATCTACATTGGAAGATTGCGTTGTATATGTAATGTTGTTATGTGAGAATTGAACAGTGTATTGCTACGGGAACAAAGAACATTTAGAATTTCGACTAATTGGACTTTTAATTTTACGAGCCCACAAAGTCACAATACATTCCTTAATTTCTTCATATTCTTCTTCTCTCTCTTCCTTTCCTACCCGTTCACTCCAAAATATATGCAATGAGACACCTGTCATACCCTCAATATTCTTCTACTATCGTAATATCCACATATCCTCGCTCATTTCCTCGCTAATAACAATAATATTGCTCATTGTTTCAATAATTTTGATGAAATGGTTCCACGCGTTCCTTTTCACTTCGATATAAGTTGCTGCTATGGCTTAGTAGAATTTTAGATTTGTCTTCTAGCCCGCCTCGGTAGCGTAGACGGTAGCATGTCTGCCTCACGTTCAAAAAGCCCGAGTTCGAATCTCGGTCAGGGTGAGTAACCTGGATAAGGTCTTACCCGGGGTTTCCCTTATCCTGAAAGACCAATGTCGGGTAACTAAGCCCTACGGACCCTGGAACTATTTGAGCACCATTTCACTCATTCCATTCATCGTCCGATATGACTTAAGGTTGAAAGACGTAAATTAAACACACAAAAAAAATTGTCTTCTATATGTGTATATTGTTTCTAATAAGTATGGTAAATATTGGATATACATTTGATCCATTCCTTTCTTTATAAATTACAGTTATATAGTTAACAGTGACTAACCTGTTCTATTATTTGTGCATTAATTATATTTCTTTTTGGGATTAACTTTTATTAAAATGACATTATTAGTGTTTTTCCCCGCTTCATTGTGCTCTTACATTCCACTTTTGCATATTTTAATCATCCAAGGACCGAATTTATAAGAGAGGTTCACTGTTTTAATCATGCAATTGTTGGAAAATAAAATTATAGTTACTTATTGCTTTAAACAATAATTCTAAGTTGTTTTCATTTCTCGGCATCAGGAATGTTCTAATTGTCATTTGCGTTAGTGCTTGTTACTTGCTTTGTATACACACTGGATTAAGCAAGACGGCGTATGAAACACAGTAAAAACGATGAAACAAATTAATAAAAGTTGATCTTACCATCATACTCAGTTGAAGAAACTATAGTTTGATTTCTTAAAATTTAAAGATACTACAGCTTCATTCATCTACCTTGAGTTTTCAAAGTTTGGTACTAAAATTCTGAACTTAGACAGGATAATGAAATGAAAAGCTAAAAACTACAATTTTTCGTAAAGATTGGCAGCCTATAATTACATTATCAACTGATTGTTTACACTACAGTAACAATTTTAACTTTAAGCAATTAGTCCTTCAAATAGTGTAGCAAAATACAGGTTTGTGAAATTTTTTACATACTATGAGGATTAGAAATCATTTTGTCAATTCTTCTTTATTTCGTCAATTATATATTAATCTTCTAATTTTAATTATATATTTAAATCAGTTCTACGCTATTTAAACATTGTTTTAGCATAGTTCGAGTTTGAAGCTGATTAACTCGCAAATGGTAATGCAGCAGCAGCAGCGCTAACAATCTCAGGGTAAGTTTGCGTGTTGGACACTCATGTTTGCACTAGGTAATTCAACCTGTTCATTTAATGTAATTAGCTCTAACCTAAGAGGTGTAGGTACCTGTAGCCAAAATAAACCACAAACATGTTGTGCGACGAATAATGACTGCTTAGCGCGTTCCGGTGCAATTTCTTTCAGGACTTGTAACTTCATTTGGCAGCTCGCTACATAGGTATCCGAATCTTCCCACTATCGAAAACATATTGATTACGAAAATCGATTGTCGCCGGACAGGAGCGCTAATGGATATGGCAACCTGCAATTACTTGGCGGAATGTTCTGTCTCAATTTCCCCTATACAAAGCGGAGATAAATGAAGGTCGTTATTTTTTAGGACAGAAACGTGTTAGGGGATAGCCACTTACTGCGTTTAGAGGCGCTCGACGGAAAGAGCATTAAATACTATAGTACTTACTTCTTATGAGAAAGCTTTAAAGAGAGGTTTAAAATAAAGCTTGATAGATCTTATGAACAATGAAGATAATGCAAAGTTAGTAAAAGGAGACGATCAACGAGCGTTAATGTAATAGCCTAATTCAGAAATAAAAACATTAACTTTGCTTGCTTTGAGACGTGCACAGAATTTCCTTTCAGAGTTCCACGGAAACTAGAATAGATGGAAAGAATAATAAAGACCAGCATAATGGGAGTGACAAGAAACAACGTATTAATATTAATCACTAATACATATCATTGTATAGGTAAAGTAATCCAATTGTCTTTATGTTTCCCTTACATATAAATGCCACGCTTTAATACATACGAATAACAAATGCAATAACAATAAATTTAAATGTTTTAGTACCTTCTTGTGCCCTAATTCTTTCTTAAATGTACTGCATATAAAATTTAATGAAAATAAATAACACCAGAATTTTGTAATTTAAGAAATTGCAATAAAAGAAAAAGTAAGTGGCTCACTTTCTTCTCGGGCGACAAGCCAGGTGAAAAGACGATTAGATATCGACGTTTCGGGAGTGTGCATCGCTCCCATCATCAGGATATTTATAAAATGTTATTACCACAAATGAAATACTGGTTATAACACAAATATAAACAAAGACAAAACACTATCAAAATTCGCATTACTGAACAATAGAATGTTTTCAATAAATTAAATGCTAGGTCAGGAAATGGCGTGGGTATAGAAAATTGTGTCAAAGAAGTGTAACTACTTAACTTGATTATCAAGCAGTATTGGTCTTTACTTCTTAAATCGACGGATTTCCATTTTTAAGGCCGGTTTCCAAGAGGAGCTGAACTGAAATCCAGCATCACGACTAAGCGTGCTACTTTCAGAGGAAATCGCCAAAGCCTCCTTAATTCTCCGCTCCCAGTAGTTGTTGCATATTGCCAAGATGGTCGTCTCCCAAAAATTGACTATGTCGTTATCAAAACAATGCTCTGCCAGCCCAGACTTCTCAGGTTGCATTAAACGAATGCTCCGTTCATGTTCGATTGCTCTGGTATTATTATTTTTTATAGTGTTTTGTCTTTGTTTATATTGGTGTTATAACCAGTTTTTCATTTGAGGTTATAACATTTTATAAATATCCTGATGATGGGAGCGATGCACACTCCGAAACGTCGATATCTAATACCTGGCTGGCTGCCCGAGAAGAAAGTGAGGACATTCGTCCCTAGGAAAGCTTTAGGTATTATTTTAAAAAGTAAATTATTTTAAATATTAATAGAAATGGAGAACAAATCCATATTACTTCTGTTTTAACACTAAGCAACACATAATATAATAACGTTGCCCAAATTATATAAAAGAACAATGGATAATGTGGCAGATTACGAGCACGCATCTCACCATAAGCTAAAATGGATACAAAATAAAACTCTTGATTGTGAAGAAACGAGAAGACAGTTCAACTACTACTTTATCTAAAGCAACTTCAGTTAGTCTTGCCATTAGTTTCTTTATTTGAATTACGAGCCACAAGTAACACAAACATATTTTATTCTACCGAATTACCTGCCAAAAGACTAAAACTGTAACTAAAACTTTCTGACTTCCTCCAAACATAGAATAACCTCCAGGCGGCCCTCTGACTGTTGTGGCTCCTTGTGACGGACACCTTCTGTCACCTCAGCCTTTCTCCCGGGGGTGCCTCACTTGGGGACATAGGTACAATAGAGCAATCTCCATGCCGAGTAGCCTCGGTACTGTAGCCTAGTCCAAAGGATACATATGTCTACACATATACACTTCGTGTACGATGGCGTAGAATTGAAATAACTGTTTCCATCCTCGTAGGGATGCAAAAGCAACTGCTCCACATTTAGCAATAATGGAATCTTTTTCTTATAAATTTGAACAATTGCTGTGCATCTATGCATATTTTGCTGTTGTGATACTTAGATAATTGTGATATTATTACTATTATGATACACTGTAGATACTTAAGTTATTCACTTATATATCTTCTTCATTATATGCAATTTATTTCAACCGTCTTGCTTGAAAACGTATAAAATTGTATATAGATATGTACACATATATGTTAGCATTCAGTAATTAGCGGAAACAATGTTGGTACGTAGTGTCAGCAGTGGCTTTGCAGGCAGTAAACTTATTTTATTAATATAATATTTGAAATGAGTTTTATTTTTTGAATTTTAATATAATGTAGTAAAGTGTATCTTAAATACGAACAAAGACACTTCATCAAAGTCATATACCACAATGCAAAAATTCTTGAAAATGTCATGTAGCATTACTAGAACCTTGTAGTAGAGTCTACCATATTGTATCGTGGTTAGCTGGACGCATGCATTTCTTAGATGTAGGTAACTTGTTGATTAAAACAGGTAGGGCTAGTAGAGCACAATCAGCAAGGGATGATGTTAGTACTGCTGCTTTTGGGCTTGTATTGAACTAGCAAGAAAAGTTGAAATTCCTCCTGTAATGATTCTTCATATACTTATGAAGTTAAATATGACAGTCTGCACTCATTGGGCTCTACACAATTTTAAGTGTGCAGGCGGGTTATATATATTGGAGATGCTTTGGAGCACTGCAGCAATGTGGCTTAGAAAACTATATATTAATTCAAATGTTGCAACTAATTATTGAACAACTCATTTATACAAGCATAGCGTTCCCCTAGGTGTAATTGTAAAATGTATGACGTTATTAATTTGGTAGATGACAGCTTGGCGGTAAATGATGCTGAAATTAATCCAGGGTTAACAGGGTTAATAATTACCATACATCTTTCAGGATAAGGGAAAACCCTGGAAGAAAATCTTATCCAGATAATGCACCTGAACAGAACTTGAAATCTAGACCTCTTGAGTGTAAATTAAAAATGCTCTCTCACACCACAGCGGCGGGCCTTAAAAAGAAGTCTTAGATTATTATAAAAGGTAAAGCGACTCTACTCGCCATAAAATTATAAAGAGACTGCTAATGGCCAAAGAGCATGGCTGCAACACAGCCAGCGTTTTATTTCCTACCAAAATATACAGGCTCGCTTTGCTGAATTACGATTTGGTCATAGATGTTTTGCGACATCAAACCTTAAATTGGTTAATCCTTCTAATCTCTCCTCCTCTGCCAACAAAAGAATTGAAAAACACAGGTCCAAGCACGTGCATATGTAAGCGTGCTTCTGTTGATCAAAAGCCAAATAGATTTTATTTCTCGGGTTTTCTCTGCCTTAATTTTATGGCATTTGCTTGCGGAAGCCTGTTAAGTAATACAAATATGCAGATTCTTAGAAAGATATCCCAATCCGCAAACCACAAACTAACTTTAAATGTTGTTTTGCGACAATATTAAATTGTCATATTCTTTACCTTTGTACAATGTTTTAAATTATATAATATATACTGGAACATTTGTAAATTTTTGAGAAAAGAAATATATTTATAATTCAGCCAAATATACGTACATTGATCTCGAGCTAATTCTCGAAAAAAAAGTTTTAAATCAAAATTTGTTAATCCGTTACATAAACAACTAACAATGATATTCGATAACAAGGATATGATATATCAACGATTAATAAGAATCTGCTCAATTCTGCGTTACAGAAAGACATTTTGCAATTCCGCCAGACTCCAGGGAAATACAGAACTCAACTGTGTCGTATTAAAGCGCACCAGAATACTGTTTGATTTTCATTTCCTCGGTTACTGTTGCATAAGCAAAATCATTGGAATATATACATACAGAAGATTGCGTAAATAAAGAAAACATTAGAAAGATGGTGTCAATATTTGTAAGGATATGTGAAAAAGAAGGAAAGAAGGAAAGAAGGAAGGATGGAAGGACGGAAGGACGGAAGGACGGAAGGAAGGATGGACGGAAGGAAGGATGGACGGAAGGAAGGATGGACGGAAGGAAGGATGGACGGAAGGAAGGATGGACGGAAGGAAGGATGGACGGAAGGAAGGATGGACGGAAGGAAGGATGGACGGAAGAAGGAAGGAAGGAAGGAAGGAAGGAAGAAAGGAAGAAAGGAAGAAAGGAAGAAAGGAAGAAAGGAAGAAAGAAAGAAAGAAAGAAAGAAAGAAAGAAAGAAAGAAAGAAAGAAAGAAAGAAAGAAAGAAAGAAAGAAAGAAAGAAAGAAAGAAAGAAAGAAAGAAAGAAAGAAAGAAAGAAAGAAAGAAAGAAAGAAAGAAAGAAAGAAAGAAAGAAAGAAAGAAAGAAAGAAAGAAAGAAAGAAAGAAAGAAAGAAAGAAAGAAAGAAAGAAAGAAAGAAAGAAAGAAAGAAAGAAAGAAAGAAAGAAAGAAAGAGAGAAAGAAAGAAAGATACAGAGATGGAGTATATTTAATGTCTCTTAGGGGGTAAGCTAATTTATATAGAAACTAGCTGACCCGGCGAACATCGTACCGCCAATAAATGTTGTCTGAACTTGTACATAAATAAAACAAATTTGGATTAGTTATTTATTCTGCAATTGGGGGTAAAGTTTAAATAGAATACAGTTACAACAAAGTTAGTCAATTTAAACTTTTATGATAAATAATATTTTTGGACTTTTTTGTTGTGAGTAAATGCATAGAGATGGTGGTTGTCAGACGCGTGAACAGGCGACGTATAATTGTCCTGAGAGAAACAGGGAAACTCAAAGTTGATTCGCGAACTTCCAACGACTGCCTTTGAGATTTGTTTGAGACCAAATGCACGGGAAATTGTAGAGGCTTAAAATCACAAGGTAAATCCGTTGGTATCATCAGAATACGCGGGATCAAGATATCCTCTCCTTTGTACTTTCCCTTGATGATTGTTACCTCTATGATGTTATTCATTAGCTTTTTCACAGCTAGTCTCGTTCCACTGCACAGTCGTGGTTGGTTGGTTAATGTTACAACTGATCCTACTTTTAATTTTAAATTGTGAGATGGGAGTCCAGGCAATTCTAATGAATTTAAAAGCTCTGTGGGATAGTTGAGTACGTCATCCTGATTAATAACTGTCTCACTATATATAAAATATATCCTTGTGTTCTATTCACTTGACCTTCTCTGCTCGCTGTAAATAGAACCTAAATCCTCTATATCCTTCTTGTTAATAAATATACATTTTCCTTATACATTAGGCAAGTCGTTGTAAATATGAAAATGCAGTGGGCTTTGGTGATATTAAAAGGTTTTAAAAAGTGGGCGGTTAAGTGATATTTTCGAAATTTCACATTTTTGTCTGACCATGAGAAAATACGAATAGTTATTACTAGCAAAGTGCCCGCCTCGGTAGCGTATCTGCCTTACGATCAAGAGGTCCCGAGTTGGAATCTCGGTCAGGGTGAGTTATCTGGATAAGGTTTTCTCCGGGGTTTTCCCTTTTCCTGAAAGACGAATGTCGGGTAACTCTGAGATCTATGGACCCTGGGCTCATTTGAGCATCATTTCACCCATTCCATTCATCGTCCGATATGACAACTTAAATTAAAAAGAAAGAAATACTAGCAAGAAAATAAAGAAGTATTTAAATACACAAAACAATAGCAAAGAAATGGCCTAACTTATAATTATATTCCAGCACTATACTGCAATGTACATCAATGACATGAATATTACGAAGAACCTTTGAAAATTGTACATCCAGTTTTCTAAATCACGCGTCTTAAAAGCAATTTCTGCTCTTTAGAGTAAGTTTGCATATCTTAATTTTCTGTTTATGTGATGTGTTGGAAGACTGAAATACTATTGCATAAGCTATAGACAATCAAGTTTGTTACTTATTTTCATGCCATCATCAGAAAGTTATATTTTAGTCTATATTTTGAAAGGCTTGGTGAATATTGAAACACAATTTTAATATGGCTGCTTAAGATGGAGCAAATTTATTAGGAATCCTCGCTTTGTGTAACTGGAATTTTACTGCTTATGTCCTTTTTCTAGAATTTTTGCTCAAAATATGTGATAAGCTAAAAAAATTAAAGTGTACAATTATATCTGAAGAAGGAAATTTTTAGTTTTCCACTGTTGTTTACCTACAGTGGAGCTGATGAAAGAGAAATGTTGGAAGTAACATGTGGTTTCTGAGATTTCCATCGGCTTTCACAGTTATGCAGATTAAGTTCTAGTAATTAACTTCTGTGTACACAAACACGTCTTTATCTTGGACACTTGTTGGGCTGCTTCAAATGAGACTATGGCATTTGACCTTTTGAAAGGCCAAACGGCCAGAGCTTGGCAGGCCCGGATGAAGAACCACTTTCTCTGGTTACACAAAATATCGAAAACGAGTTGGAGACACTGGTTTCAAGATTACAGGATAAAATAATATTTACAATTGTGTGCAACAATAAGTAGTTGTTATTAAGAGCGTTCCCTTTGAGTGTTAATTCTGAATGTCCATTTAGTCAGTCTCCAAATAATTCATGATATCTTATGCACAAAACTAAAATAAATACAAAAAAAACTGCTTTATGCAATGCGGTGGTAACTGTTAGTACCTTAAGGCTATGAAATAGTATATTTAAGTCACATAAATTATTTAATTGAACAGGTAGACTCAAACTGAAGAATTCAATGCCATAACCAGGATTAAAATTTTTAGTCTGACCACCTTTCCATACCTTGTCCAAAATACAGCTAATTATTTAATTTTCCAGTGCAGTTCTGAAATGTTGAAACCGATTAATAACTAATCAATAACAAATATAGACACAAGCATAAAGCATACTCGTATTCATACGAGGCATGACCGTAAAATAAGGTCTGCAATTTTATTTAATATAAAACATATTTATTGTCAATGAGTGTTACATTGAGGGAAAGGCGGAATTTACAGCTATTTTTAAACGTAATCACCATTGCGATCGATGCACTTTTGCATGCGCTATGGCAGTTTTTGTATACCCTTGTCATAGCGCTCAACCTCGTTTTTCAAATCATCGTCGGTCTGGAAATGTGTTCCACCCAAGTGTGACTTCAACTCAGGAAACAGATGAAAATCACTAGGTGGTAAGTCTGGACTGTAGGGGGATGAGTGAGGATGTCCCATCCGAACTGGTTCAGTGTTATGGAGACGAGCGTTGTGATGAAAAATCACTCCCTTCGTCAGCATTCCCCTCCGATTTTGAATGGCAGGTCGCAAATTCTTTTAGAGTCTCACAGTAGCTAGCGGCATTTATTGTTGTGCCGGTAGGCATAAACTCTCACAACAATACACCTTTTCTGTCACAGAACACACTGGTCATCACTTGGCCAGCAGAAAATGTCTGTTGGAACGTTCGCGGCTTCGGCGAATTCGAATGCCGCAACTGACTAAAACGTTCTTTAGTTTCTGGTGTTGTGTAGTGCGCCCAGGTTTCATCGCCAGACACAATTGCATCCAACAATTCCTCGCACTGTTCTGCATAGCGCTCCAGGAATCGGTGGGCCGCTTCCACACGTTGCCGTTTATGGTCTTCGGTGAGCATTTTGGGGGTCCACCTCGCACACACCTTGCGATAATGCAAATGTTCGGCCAAAATCTTGTCAATCGTAGTCTCACTGACTTCAGCGATATGTTCGCACAACTTGCGAACTGTTACACGTCGATCTTTAAGCATTTCTTGCTCCACTTTTGCAATTGTTGCGGCTGAAACCGAAGGTCGATCAGAACGTTGTTCGTCATGGACGTCTGTACGTTCGTCTTCGAACTCTCTGACCCATTATCGCACGCTTTTGACGTCCATACACTGTGGACCATAGACTTCGCATAACTGACGATGAAGGCACTCAAAAAACGGATCATTGCACGCAAATTACACTTGGTGGCGGAAGTGATAGGAAGCTCCATCGCAAACGGCAGCCCAGACAAGCTTATGGTTGCAACGGGGTCGTTGTGCTGAGGATTTGAACGGGTGAAATTAAGCTACACGCCAGTGTTGCCGGATTTTGCGTAATAGCGTTCGTCACGACTCCACCGCTTTGGAGACCTTATTTTACGGAGACCCTCCTACAATTATATGCTTCACCTGGAAAACTTATTTTTAAAGAAGGGTTTCCCAATTCCTCTTGCACAGCAGGAACATACCGTACCGAATGATCAACGGAATCAGTCAAAACTATTTTATATGTTTGAAATTTTGCTGAAGTCCATACGGAATTCACATTGTTCGTCTGAACCATGTTGAAATATCAAGTGTCTGCCATTATTCTGAATATAATTCATCAGAACAGTAAGATCATAACTTTTGGTTTTTCTAAAAATTTTTCTTGATATTTAAAAGTTTGATTATTTTATCAATTTCAGATCCATTATTTGTAGCCAGTAATTTTTTTTTTTCAATTTTTTGTTTTTGAATTATTTGTTTTAATATAAATATGTTGTCTACGCAGCTGTAGCCTTTTCTAAAACATGATTGTTGCTGCAGGATTATTGCATCTGTTCTTTAGTTTAATCTCATACATATTTAAGATCTTGGCATCGATCTTTACGTAGAGCAACTTAGCTTATATCTCTGTAATTATCTGGGTCATCTCCTACTCATGTTTTAATATTCCCACAATTTTCCCTAATCTTAATTCTTTGGGGATTACTTTATGTTCCCAATACATATCACTGGAGCCGGGTTAAAAGCGTTCATGAAAATTTCTCGGTGCGAATTCAGTTAGTTTAGTAGTTGTATAGTTTTCCAGAGAAGTTTAAACATTTTCTTCTTTCAGTGATAATCAATGTTGGCAATATAACTGTCACTTGCCAATGGTAAGTAACAAGAAGTTGTACATCCCCTCAAAAATCCTATGTAAGTTGTAACAATTACATTTTCTAAGACCTTATGGTAATAAGCAGTTAGGATTACGATTAGGATTAGTGGTTTGGGCCCGTAAGCAGTTAGCAGAAAGAGAAACTAACTACAATTTGTATATAAAGCGGGAAATTTGTTACAAAAATGATACAGGCAGAACTTTATTTCCACAACACAATCGTATCTAAGGAATTGTGTTCAGATTTATACGACAAAACAGGTATAGAATATTATTTTTTCGGTAGCCCGGCTTCTCTTACCGCTTTAAAATACTGAATTAATAAACAATAAGCATAACGAAGCTGTATGGTTAGTGACTCAATTTTCGAGACAACGGTTGTATATTGTTATGTCCAAACTGCCTGGCTGATGGTTTCATTCAAGGATTTCTCCTTTATTCATCGGATGCTTTGAAGAAAGGCCCTTCATGAAAAGAGTCACGTGTTTTATAAACGCTTATTTCACTTTTTGCCTGACGTCCATCCAGATAAATATTTGCATAAACTGTTTTACTAAACACTTAACTGTCGGTACCATTAGAGTAGCATTTGAAAGACAGTTAAATATTTCAAAATCTGTGAAATTTCGTTATTTTTGCACAGGCAAGAAAGAGAAGAGAGAGGGAGGGAGAAAATCAGCTATTTCATATCTGACAAAAGTCAAAATATTTTACAACGCTAACCACTTACATGGATTATTTTGGAAATAATTAACCGCATAAAAATTCCAGGTATGTTTTTTAAGTCAGTACCGTTTTGGAATTTAAAAAAGACGTGCATAGATATCGCAATAATTTTATTTTTACATGAAAGCCTGTACCTTAATCTACTTTTCTACATAATTTCCGTGAATATTGAGGAAGTTGTCATAACGTGGCATCAGTTTCTGAATACCCTCATAAAATTCTGCTGCCTGACTGTTTTGACTTCGTTATCGTCTTGAAGACGCTGACCGCCAAGATGTTTCTTCAAGTGCAGGAACAAATGGTAGTCACTGGGCGCCAGATTAGGGCTGTAGGAGGATGATCTAGAGTTTCCCATTGAAAAGACTTGATGAGATCTTTGGTCCAACTAGCCACATGTGGACGGGCATTGTCATGCAGCAAAGCGATACCCTTACTCAACTTGCCACGTCTTTTGTTCTGGATTGCACGGCGCAGATTGTTCAATGTCTCAAAAAATACGCTGCATTGATTGTCTCATTACGAGGCAGAAACCCCACTAGCAATACTCCTTTTCCGTCCCAAAAAAACTGTGCACATGATTTTCCGGGCAGAAATTGTTTGCTTGAACTTCACTTTTGTGGGTGATGATGAATGTCGCCATTCCATGGATTGTTGTTTCGATTCTGGTGTGGCGTACGCCACCCATGTTTCGTCACCAGTAACAATTTGGTCTAAAAGATCTTCACCTTAATTGTGGTACCGGTCAAGGAAAGTTAATGCACTGCCTAAACGTTGGGTTTTGTGCAAATTCGTCAGCATTTTCGGAACCCAACGTTAACGCAATTTCCGGTACTTCAAGTTCTCGGTCACAATGCGATACAAAACATTACAAGTATATTGAGGATAATAGTCGCACAATGATGAAATTGTAAAGCGCCTGCTTTCTCTGATCCTTTCGACCACTTTCTGCGCCAAATCTTCAGTAACGACCGAAGGACAACCACTCCGTTCTTCATCATGCACATTTGTGCGGCCATCTTTAAATGCTCTCACCCATTTTCTTACCATTCCATCACTCATGTTTTGTCCGTAAACTTCACAGATCCCACGATGAATATCGATCGGTTTTACGCCTTTAGCACTAAGAAATCGTAAAACAGTCCGTACTTCACAATCGGCGGGACTCACGATTGTCGGAGGCATCTTAAACACTCAGTAACCAACGTATACAACGAAGAGTCAGACTGTAATGGCGTCAGTGCGTAGACAGATGTAGGTAGCCAACGACGACCGTAGCGCTGCGGCGGCGGAATCGCAAAACAGTACTGACTTTAAAAACATGCCTCGTATATTTGACATAAACAGTAGGTATGCTGTAGGCAGAAATACCCACATTTTTATAAAAGGATTTTGTGTAACTCGTATTTTACCGGTTTACCAGTCCATTCAGAACAAAGAGAATTTACAATTTTCAAAAAAAAAAAAAAAAAAATAAATAAATCAGTTGTCACGAAAAAGATTAAACGTCTGTTTATTTAAGGATAACTGTCGCTTGTTTTGGGGAAAATTGCAATTGTTTAAAAGGAAAAACTCCATGTAAAGAGCAGTTCGAGATGAAAGCTGTATTTGTATTTAACTTACCGAAAGTTTCTATTTAACCAACTTTTAGTTTTGTGCGCTGTTAACAGAAATGCTGACGCACTCACTCACGCGCGCGCTCTCTCTCTCTCTCATACACACACGCGCGCGCGTGCACAGATACTTCTTAAAAGTTTCTTTTGGAATATAGGGAGTATGTAAACATATATCACATTAAATTCCAGAAACAATAGCTTTCAGATCCCACGGTGAACAACTGAAGCTTTCTCGGAATTTCTGCAGCATTCAGTGAACGACGAGAATCAATAAATCTCATTTAGCTTCGAAAATAGCTTCATTCTACTTCAATTTGTTGTTAGAGAAGGAAACTGTGTGAAGATAAGGGTGAAATGGTAGCCTCAGATACAGCAAAAGGATCTAGGAGCAGTTAAAGGTTTTACGCCCTTAAATAACGGTAAAGGAAACCAACTGGCACATGCATCACCCTTCGAAGTTGCCTACGTGGGATGCATATATCCAGCAAGAAAGAAAACGATAGAAATGGAGGAGAATAAAGAAGTGGATGCGAAGACATTTTTCTTAAGTAGGTGATATTGATTTCATGCAGAAGTTATTATTTTGGTTAATTGGTCGAAATTGAAAATAATGGATTAATTTTGTAGGTACTCAAAAGTGAAGAAAGAATATTCTGCAAATTTAGTCATTAAATTTCACAACTGCAGTGCAGAAAGCAATAAAACCAAAGCTTTCTCAGGAGAAAGTTGGTGTCACGTTACTGTCTCTACTATTGTACAATCTGTTCCTTCATATGTTTACTCTTTCATTAACGTCGTGTTAATCGACATAAACGTTTTTATAAATTATCTTATTGT
>CM060949.1:115974262-116154542 GCA_030765055.1 Mantis religiosa
ATAAAAAACTTTGGGTCGCTAATCACAAACATTCGATGCCAGTGGCGGAAACTTAAGGGGTGTAATTGTAGATGTACTGAAAAGTTACGAAACGATTTCTCAAATATTCTTGCCGGTCTGTAAAGAAATACAAGCTGCAAATCATGTAACAATAGCTGGGGTGTTGCCAAGCGGTGTAAAATATGACAGTGAATTTCTGTTTGTGGACCTGCGGTAAGTATGAAGAAAGCCGTCATTTCCCAAGTATGATTAATTTAACTGGTAACTTGCGTCACTCATGCTCTAAATTGTGTAAAGCAATCTAAATCGTATACACTGCCCTTTGTGAAAATTGCAGTACAAAGAAAGAAATTCATGAATGTGTACCATCACCGGCACGTATTCAGGAAGAAAGATCAAAATAATTTCAAACACAGCTTTAAAATAAATAAAAGTTTTTTCTCATCGAAGAGGAAAAACAGGAACACATATTTAATTGCAGAACACAAGTTTTCTGATGAAGTAACTGTATTTATTTACAGCGCTTAGGATATAGTCTTGAACAAACATTTCATAATAAACTCCAGTTTTGGCCGCTACTGCTTTACAACAATTTTTACCTCAAACTATTAAAGAAATGTAACAAACGATATTCATCTACAAAGACTGTTTAACAGAAAAAGACTCACGAACAAGAAAGGAAACGAAACAAAGTATACAGGGATAAGCAGCAAGCGAAAATCAGATCACTGCTATAACCGATCGAATGGGGCAAAAGTTATAGCACCTACTAATATGTGGAGACTGTTAGTAAAACAATAAAAACCAAACGTAGTAATTAAACTAAGCGAACAAATGCGAAAAAATTAAACATCTTCCTATTTCTATATAAAAATAACAAACCTAAATCATTAAACGATTATTTTATTTGTGTATATACACTTGGAAACCAAAAGTCATGTTTCAATTTTCGCGCTTAATTGAATCGTTTACAAGGAAATTCACAATTTTGATATTCAAAATGCAGTATATTGTATCACCAAATACGCACCAGCCAAAAACCCTTTGAGTTCCTCTTCAACCTAATAAGTTCTTTTCAATGGAGGAAAAGCTCTGTGGAAAAGTGAAACATTCCTGTTACAAAACTACTGTACCACATAGCCAACAAGGAAGATCTAAAAGGAAGCCATAATTGACCAAACTCCACGTGGTGTGTACATCAAGGGCCATCCATTACAAGCCATGGTAGCATGTCTGTCTCACGTTCAAGAGCTCCCGAGTTCGAATCTCGGTCAGGGTGAGTTATCTGGATAAGGCTTTTTACGGGGTTTTCCCTTATCCTGGAAGACGAATGTCGGGTAGCTCTAAGCTCCATAGACCCCGGGCTCATATGAGCATCATTTCACCCATTTCATTCATCGTTCGATATGACTTAACGCTGGAGGACGTAAATTAAAAAAAAAAAAGGCATTTGTCTTAGGACGAAATTTTACCCGATAAAATGTCAGCTTATAGCTAAATTGCAATGGTCTCACTATTCTATGATACATACGCCGTCATTATCCAATAGCTTTTTAACTAATTTACATTCAGATGGTGTCGATTACTTACACATTGGACAGGTGAGTCCATCGATAAAAGACTGACTTCTTGTGTAACTATGATGAAATTAGACATTTCACGTTTATTGTTGCAAGCTTATAACATCAGACACATTAAGTTTATCGCCTGTAGTGCCGCATGTAGTAAATGCAGGCGTTAAACACTACATATACTACACATTAAGTAATTTGAACTTCTAAATTTCTGCTCACAGCACTTAAATACGTAATAAATTCCTCGAGATTTGTGATCATGTTCCTTAACAAAGCAACATAGAATGTTTTGTAGAAAGCACTTAGAAAATGGCGGTTCTTTGGCATCGAATGTGGAAACGCGGAGAAACTTTACCCACTGAAATGCCCCCAGGGTATCCACTGTGAAATTTCCGAAACAGAACTTGCAGGAGGCAAAAAGAATCGACGTTTTACCAACAACCCGTCCCCTTGTTGGCAAGGACCTTTGTGCAGTGGACACATTTCTCGCGTAGAACAAGGAAAACTGCTGTCACCAAGTGTTCAGTCATTTCTAACGTCTGTGTTCGTCTCTCGCGTAGTAAACTTCTCTAGTAATATCCCGCGTCAGCTGGTTTAATCGTTCATAACTTCTCGATGTTACATCGCCAGAAAACTGTTTTCTACAGTGACATTTAAGAACTATTCAGTGAGCTGAAACATAGTGAGAGAACAATCATCAATGTAGTTTTGCTAAGGAAGAAGCAAATAAGCATTAATGAATTGTGTCAACCTTTTAATCGCTCATTATATTTATTGATTAACATATTACTGGATTAAAAATAACCAAAGTTACTTTTGATCAAGCTTACTGAGTTATGTACTTTAGTCTTAATGTACTAAAACTTATATTAGATCCTGTTAAGCTAAGTGTGTTGCCGATCTATATTTAAATCTACTCAGAATTGTGTGACATTCACTCAGGCACTGAAAGCTACAGTAAGTAAATTATTTCCTGTTTTTTTGTGTAATTTACGTCCTCCAACGATAAGTAATATCGGACGGTGAATGAATTGGGTGAAATGATGCTAAAATGAGTCCAGGGTTCATGGAGCTTAGAGTTACCCGACGTTCGTCTTGAAAGATAAGGGAAAACTCCGGCAAAAGCCTTATCCAGGTAACTCATCCTGACCGAGATTCGAACTCGGGACCTCTTGAACGTGCGGCAGACACGCTACCATCTACGCTACCGAGGTGGGCATATTTCCTGTATAATTTATACCTGAGCATAACGGCTGATCATATTTTGTACCAGTGATTTTTTTTTAAATGCATATGGTCCTAATAAGTCCTTCTGAACTGAAAATTGTTATTTTTTAAATATGTACCAACTAAAGGAACTCTCAACTAGAGTGTCCTATCTTTAACATGTGATAGCCTGCCGTTGTTATTGAGTTACGGCAGTAATTTTGTTCATGTGGTTACAGTTATTGACAAATAGCAATGGAACGTTATACAGCATTCAGCAAAGCATAGAAGTTGTGAACATTTATTATGAAAGCTTTAACTTTCAATGTAAAAAGATACTGGGCTCATATAAGCGACTACTTTTGGCCTTATCTGGATGATATGGATCTGAAAAATATTTGGTTCCAGCAAGATGGTGTCACATGTCATACTACACACGAAACAATAGATCTTTTGAACGAGAAGCTCGCAAGTTTCATCTTTTCCCATGGCCTCCGAGATCATGTGATTTAAGGACGTTGGATTACTTCCTTTGGAGTTATGTTAAATCTCGATTTTATACCAATAAGCCAGAAATGGTAAATTATCTTATTAATAACATCACACGCGTTATTCGCGAAGTTGGACCTAGTTTACGTCCATCTGTCATTGAAAATTGCGTCAACCGTATAGGCGCAACCCAAGGAAGTCGTGCCTGCCTTGGTAGCGTGGTGGTAGAGTGTCTGCCTCACGTTCAAGAGGTCCTGAGCTCGAATCTCGGTCAGGGTGAGTTACCTGGATAAGGTATTTTCTGGGGTTTTCCTTTATCCTTCAAGACGAATGTCAGCCAACTCTCAGCTCTATGGAACCTGGACTCATTTGAGCATCATTTCACCCACTTCATTCACCGTCCGATATGACTTAACGTTGGAGGACGTAAAAAAAAGGAAGTGGCGGCTGATACTTAACTGATATTCTCTTCCACACGTAAAGATATGTTCCAAAATAAAAAAGAAACAAACCTCTAATATTTATAGAACGTTTATTATTTAAGTTCAAATATAGGACACTTGCTGAAAGACCATTTGCAGGGCTTTTCCAAACAAGATAGATTAAAAATTGAATGCATAATCAGGAATGTTCCCATATTCATATCATGGGTAGTGCTATCTACTTAAATTACCTATCGAAATCACAGTATAATTTATTTATTTATAACCACCAACTGTGTTATATTTTATAGCATATTAGTCGTAAAAGACAAAGAGAAATGCTAAAAACTTTAAAATTAGAGCTGCATAAAGTAAGTTTGCTGACCTCCTATTAACCAATTTTCATCTGATTTCTTTGAAAGCTGATGCCATAAAATATTTTGGTGTTTAGAACAAAATTTTCAGCAGCATGGTTTCGTATTCACAGAAAATAGCTGGCTTTCCCTTAACCTCAACCTAACTCGATCCTTTTTTCAACTTCTTCGCACACAAATGCCAACTAATATATATATATATATATATATATATATATATATATATATATATATATATACTAGTGAACTTAAAAATTTCTCTTATAAACGGTTACTTATAACATACATATAAACCTTTTACCTACACAGAATGGTTCATGTGTGTGTGGGCTCTGCAAAAGTTAGAAAAAGGGAGAAGTCTGTGTGTCAAACTTTTAACTTCTTTTTGTGTGTTTCAGAATTAATTAAACACTGCTAATGTAACAACGAAAGCTTAACTAGACAGAAGTGGTGAAAATTTCTACCTCTCCAGTGTTTCATTCGTCTCATAATTTATGCAATATCAATAGGGAAGCAATGTATTAATTTATCTATTATTTAAAAAACCGTGATGCCGAAAGGTATTTTATCTATTAAAGTGGCCTGAAAACAAAGAAAATCCAAAGTGGTGAAGCCTGAATCCTTTTATTTATCCTTTTTTTAATAAAATAGCAACAATTTTTATTTATGCAGTGCTATGCAATTCGGAAACATATAAGTGAAAATTCCAATCCTTCAAAAATCACAGAGTATATGACTAATTATTGAAATTCTATGACTCGTATATAATAGTTACTTAACTCCTAGCTGACCATAGTAATAATAAGCGAATTTTATTCTAAACAACTTCGAAAAAACGAGCGTTGAAAATAATTCCACACAAGTCCGCCTCTGTGGGAAGTCTGTTTGGAATAAGGTCTTTTTTCTGACTTTTCTCTTATCCTGAAAGATAAATGTCCACTAACTCTACACTCTATAAATCATTTGAACATTATTTAACATTTTAATTCATCGTCCAATACTAGTATGTCTTACGTTGGAGGAGTATGTTTGAAATCTTAAAAGTAGTGAAGTAATAACAATCATTTTTAATAAATTATATTCTGTTCGCAATGCCAAATATTTTTTTGCAAATTAAACAGAGAACTAAAATTCATAGATGAATTTTTGAAACTAAAAATAGAAGATTTTGGTGTATTCATTTATTAAAATTAACGAACTAATAAATAAAATGCAATATTTATCATTTAGTGTGTCACAAAATACTACTAGTTTCTTACCTTTTGCTTTCTTGCTATGCAATAGGAAGACGTTTTTCTGACAGTTGCAGAAGCATCTTGTGGCTATAATTGAGTTAGAAGGGCGAAGGAAAGGAAGAGTGATGGATGGAATAATCAAATATCTGGTAACGAACTTAAGGCAGAGTGAGGAAGTCAGAAGACGAACGCAGGAAATTCTCGAGTATCTGATGGCTTAGAAAATTAGCGGGAAATAAAATGAGTACCAAATGAGGAGCTATCTGCAGTTTCCTAGCACGAAACAAATGCCGCTCGTTACCTTTAGCAAACTTTGTACTGCGCTAATGGAGTTTTGCCAAGCAGGGCTTTTTACACTCGCCAACATTTTGTGCTCTTCTCGCCCTTCATATGGATGTGAACCAGTGTTTGTAAACCTAGTAACAAGTTTAATGTTAATTCGTATTCTGATTGCAACAAGCACACACCTTTCCTTATTATCATTTGTTTTATTTTCATGTGTATGTTACAAATGTATTAATTAAAACGATAGCTATATATTTATTTCCTGCTAAACACAGTAAACATTGACAAATAGTTTCTCATTGGTATACATCGGTACATATTCTCAACTCCTACACAGGGTTGCGATGATAAAATGTTTGAAACGATATAACCACCACCATTGTTTCGACTGCCACTATATTTGGAATAATTATTGTTCTAACTCGTCAAGCCCCGGAGCCCTGGGTTTGATTTCCAACTGGGCCGAGCAATCTTTCCCCGCTCTTCTCGGAGTCCAGAATGTAGGAATGAACGTGCGTATTCTAAACCAGCGTTTATAGAACATATGGTTCAAGTACTGATGCCACCATTTGCTGTTTGTCAACTAAGAAGCACAATATTACTATGGGAGTTACAGGGGAGTATAAAACAAAACAATAAACATATATTTGGCACTCACTGTATTGCTACTTTGCTTAAAATTTTGGAACTCTTAATCAAGCAGCGGCGAACATCTTGAATGTGATAGATGCCACTAAAGTCATATTTGACATATATTGTATATTTCACCGATATCCGCAGTTTCCTTGCATTAAGTTTTCATGTCTCCTGGTAATATAACATTTAGCGACAGTAATTTCAGGGCTAACAGAAAATTAAAAAATTACACCTTTTGTCATAGCGCCATCTTCCAATATGTATTTTAATTAATATTATTAGAATGAGTTTTCAATATCATATTGCTTTTATAACTAAAGTGTCCTTGGTATTGGGGCGAAGTCTAGCTTTGATTTTTGACAAACCCAAAAGACTCAGTAAAAATTGTAAGCATACACTTTGGTATAGTAATGCTGGTCCATTTGCTTCATGCCAACAGTGCTACTTAAACAATTTGTCGATATTTATATAATATAAAAGTTCAGTCTTTGTCTGATATTTACAATTTAATGGAAACAATTTTTAGAAAACATGTGTGAAGCAATGACTGCCAATCAAAATAGGAGTGAGAACTAGATTTATCTAATGAAATCATTTCTATTTTGTGTAAATGAACTACATCTGTTTGATATATTTAGCAACTTGACTTTGTAGAAGAGGAGCGGAACGCACGGTAGTACTGGATTATATAGATATCCATCAAATATATTATGGTGGCCATAAAAATGCATAAAATTGCAGCTGTCATTATAAGTAGGGATGAAACGTGCAAGCTTTGCTCCCAAATTGTGAAATATTTTGAGGAACCGAATCTCGTGGGAAAACAATCGAAAAAAAAATGTTAATTGTCTTTATATATGTATATTAGTTTCAGTAACTTTCTCAAGTATGTTCTCCTAACAATAATGATAATAATTATAATGACAATAACAATACTAATATTAACACTAATAGTACCACTAATAATAATAATAATAATAATAATAATAATAATAATAATAATAATAATAATAATAATAATAATAATAATAATAATAATAATAATAATAATAATAATAATAATAATAATAATAATAATAATAATAATAATAATAATAATAATAATAATAATAATAATAATAATAATAATAATAATAATAATAATAATAATAATAATAATAATAATAATAATAATAATAATAATAATAATAATAATAATAATAATAATAATAATAATAATAATAATAATAATAATAATAATAATAATAATAATAATAATAATAATAATAATAATAATAATAATAATAATAATAATAATAATAATAATAATAATAATAATAATAATAATAATAATAATAATAATAATAATAATAATAATAATAATAATAATAATAATAATAATAATAATAATAATAATAATAGGAAGAAATAATATTATTGTAACACAAATAGTACTCTTTTGTTGATTCCCCTTGTGTTGTTCTTTAAGTCATCTCTGGTTCAAGCTCCAGTTACACCCGACTAGTTAATTACTCTTTAAAGGAGCTCTTTATTTGTTTTGATCCCCGAAGTCTCCAATTATTTGCTTAAGACGAGCCTTTCATGTATGTACAGGGGATGGCAGCCATTAAGGCAAGTTGTAAGTTGTTAATTCTGTGTTTAGTTATGCTTTATTCGAAATACTAATGAGTTTCACGAACTAGTTTTAAATTCTTTATTTCTGGAACATTTAGAAGGTTAAGACAGGCTGCAGGCCTTGAATCTATAATCCAAAGAAAGTTATAATTGTACTGTATAGTGTTTTGTTTCTCGTCTAATTACAATTCAATGATGATGGGAAAGGATCTTTCTGGGTTATATTGCTTGGGAATTTAAGTAGTGAACGTCGTCAAACAAATGAACGATTACCGTTGACATTATTAACACTTCCGCCATTGTTATAAGCTTAATAGAACCTTACTAGCAAGTATATAGAGAACTCGTCCGTGATAATTATGTATGACGCAAAAATTAGAATACTTGGAATTATTGAAGATGGAAGCTATTTTATATCGTATTTTGCCAATGTCCCTCATTATTAAAGCAATATATGCATCAAGGTACGTCTTAAGCCTTTTATCTTAAGAAGTGCTTTATATCCTAAAAGTACTCAGTAATGTCTGTAGAGGGGGTTCAGCTACGTCCATATCTGGGCTACCGCTTCGCACTATCTTGCAATGCTCATGTTTATTTTGCTATAAAGATTTTTGAGGTCTAAAGACCTCAGAATGTTTATTTCCAGTTAAATCACACCAATCAATACCAAAAAAATTGCTGTGGCATATACTAATAACATGCATTGCTCACACCAATATGCATTCACAGAATGCGGCTAGGAAACGTTAATGGAAAATATATGCCCTTTCCAGTACACCATCATAATGAACTGTAATTAAAACGGGAAATCAATGTTGTGTCATTAGATGAACTTCACAGTTTAAAAAACTGTGCTTTCTCGGAAGCAATGTCTAGGAAATGACGTTTGTCAGCGGGACCGAAAGACTTCCATGCTTTTTAGCCTAGTAGTTTGAGGATAAAAATCCACACTACTATTTATCGCTGTAATTCTCTATTTGTTCCACATTATTTTTGTCCGATGTACATATGTGCATAGTAGATCTGAGGGCTGTTCAATAAAGGATTATCACAATATTTTTTTTTTTTTTTTTTTGAGAATGTACCTTTACTCATTCTCATAATTTTGATGGTCCTTCTCAAAATAGTTTCCTCTGAATGCGATGCACTTGTCCCAGCGTGTCTGCCACTCTTCAAAGACATGCTGGAAACTATTTTTCAGAGATTCTTCAAAATCACCTCCGCAGGTTTCACCACTTAATCTGATGATGGATAATGCCTCCTACGAAGTCGTTTCTTAAAGTTAGGGAATAGAAAAAAAGTCACACGGGGCTAAATCCGTACTATAGGGAGAATGAGGGATGCTCTTCACGTTGATTTCAGCGTGCTTCATGGCAATGTGGTCTTTTGCACCTGATATGGACTTGCAATGTTTTCAGGACATCCCTGTAGTATTGTCCAGTTACTGATGTGTGTGCAGGTACAACATGCTGATAAACCGTTCCATGAATATCAAAGAATGAAATAACCATAACTTTCCCAGCAGAAGCAACCACTTTCGCTTTTTTGGTTGGTGATGAATGAAATTTCCACACTGAGCTTTGCTGTTTGCTCTCAGGATCATAATGATGTAGCCAAGTTTCATCAGCAGTGATTACGTTTGAAAGAAACTCCGGATCTTCCTCTAACATCAACTTTAACTGCATGTTACCTCCATTGCAGCGGTAGGAGATACTGAAAATGTCTGAACTTACCTGGTTCTCACAGGCGGGGACCACGAGTACCAAAAATGAAACTACTACGACGTGTTTGTTTCACATTAGGCTAACAGAATATAACAAAGTTGAATTTGAGTGCAAAAAATTATGAGCGTAAAAAATTATGATCATTCTTTATTGAACAGCCCTCGCATAATAACATTGTACCCGAAATGTTCTAGTAATTCTTAACTTTTGGTAAATAGCACGGACCTAATCTTTAAGTGGGTTAACATTAAGTCAACACAAGTCTGCACTCATGCCTAATTTTTTATTAACAATTGAGCTGTGTAAATACATTTTGTGCTGCATTAAATATGAAGGGTATGTCATATATTGTAGCAAAGCGTAGAAGCACCAGTCAACATAAACCAGCAGTTTTGAAAACTGAAATCAACTTTAATATTTGTTTCATTTATTTTCTTTATTTCCTTCAGTGTTTACCACCATTCGAACTATCTTTGGCTTACAAACTGGTGCCCGTTGCTTTGAAAATTTAACAAGGAATAGTATCTCTGAACATTTTCAGGAACGTAACATTCACAACGTATATATTTGTCAAACATTACACTGAAGAATTCTTTCATTTATTTGAAGCTGCATGGCATAAAAGTTTCTATAGAAGAATTAAAATAGATAAAGTATTTTTACTCATGAATTACTCAAGTAATTGATGTGACAATTATAAACCTTGCAGTTGACCTTATCACAAATCTCTGATGAAGAATCAAAACAAGTGTTTCAGAAATACGAATTTTCACATTTGGCTTGATTACTCTTATCAAGTTCCGGACTCTAATGAATATTGAAATTTGAAAGAACATAAGCAGATATTTCATATAGCAAACTATTTTTATATATGCGTTAAAACAATTTATATAATGTTATGTCATTTTTATAATTTCAAAATAGTATCATGGATATTTTAGGAATTGTGCCGAACTTAAGTAATTGTTGAGGTAGAGATATTAATTGTTTGCAAAATTCTGCGACTTTCCTGTTACTGCAGGAGCCTAAATTAGACGAGAGAGAGCGCGCGCGAGAGAGAGAGAGAGAGAGAGAGAGAGAGAGAGAGAGAGAGAGAGAGAGAGAGAGAGAGAGAGAGAGAGAGAGAGAGAGAGAGAGAGAGAGAGAGAGAGAGAGAGAGAGAAATGGAGTAGGAAGAGACAGGCATCCAGACACTGGGTGGTAAGGTGTAACTGCTAAACAAATGAGTGAGTAAAACAAGCGGGAGATACACTGACTTAAGCAGCAACTACTTTTTTCCCAATTAAATCTATGGTCGTAGGTGTAGCTGCCATCTCTGCAAGGCTTTAAAAATATCAAAAAAATTATGTCTTTCTCTAAGAGCAAACTGATCTTATACGAGATCAGCCTGGAAGATACATTGATTCTTGCGGGTGGCTGAGTAACTGAGTGCATCTTATCCCACAGTCATGAGTTAAAAACTCGGTATATCCCCATGGTTTTAAGCGTACTTATATGCGATAGCCCTATTTCACACTGTATCTAAAAGAAATCCTGAAGGACAAAATTGCAGCATACTAGCGGCCCTGACGACTGACCGCGTCGCCAAAAAACAAATTAGTTTTTTTCTGGGCGAATGATTTCAAGAAATCTTGAGAAATGAAAGCAGTTTGATTCAGATCTTTTTTGTATGTCAAAATACTCTATTGCCAAAGTAAAGTTTTAGAAATTAAGTTTTAAACGTCAAATTTTAACAAAATCGCATAAATATATGTAGTAAAGGATTTGTTTAAAACTTGCTTGGCTTTATCATGATTTATTTTCAAAAAGGCATAACTACTATGAATGCTAGAGCGGATGAGCTATCAGAGAATTCGAAAGTATTCAAAGTTGCTTATTAATTCCTTGTAATGTAGAGATGTCAATATTTATTGTATGTAGTGCAGATTTTCATTTTAAATTCGAAATATTTGCTAGCCTTGGCTTTACAGTAAAACTACATGCAGATTTCATCTGATAAAGCATAGTATTTACTCATTATCCCTTCATCGGAGTTTAGGGTAAATTTCATGACAATTCTGTACTGTCACAGTTCCATTCTCTTTGTTTCTTTGAAGAATGGAATTTTTTGCTGGGAATGTCAACAGAAGGTTAGAAATTTGCATATGAACAGAACAATATTTGCTGCTGACAAGGAAATCATACCTTTGCTTCATGCTGGCGTAAGCCCATGAAACTAAGAGAACTTGGAGAAAAACAGAGAGTAGCGAAGAATTTCACTAAACTTCGGCAAGTTCTAACTATTATACTGTGAGAAAAAAGGAAACATTATAAAACAAAATACCTTCATATGTTAAGCGCAACCAAACGTTGAAGAACTTTGCTACTTCCCTATATATTGGTTATTGAATTGCTGTTTCATCAAATCATGGTACTGCTCTTCGAAAATCAGAAGCAAAAGCAGCGGGCGCAAAAGCTGTGCACCAACTGTAGCAAAATAATTATGCGGAGACGAAAACTGTGTCATAAAATGTCAAGCGCATTTCGTTAACGTTTGTGTTTATTGTCACACTATTACATTATCTCCTTTTGTTCCTACTGATTACACACAAAGCTTACTCGTTTGTTTATATCGCTAAATAAACTCTGTTCAAAGTGCCTGCGTAAAATACTAACATGTTTATTTAGGCTTTACAGAGGCAAATCTAGTTTCACAAATTTGAGGTTGTGGAAGGGACACGTATCATTCCTGAACCAGTCTGAGCAGATCATCATGATTGGGCACATATTCAAGCGCCTTGCAACAGGAATTAATAATATCAACAATAACAACAACAACAACAACAACAATGATGATGATGATGATAATAATAATGATGATAATGATAATAATGATGATGATAATAATGATGGTGATAATAATGATGATGATAATGATGATGATGATAATGATGATGATGATAATGATGATGATAATAATGATGATGATAATAATGATGATGATAGTGATGATGATGATAGTGATGATAATAATAGTGATGATAATAATAGTGATGATAATAATAGTGATGATAATAATAGTGATGATAATAATAGTGATGATAATAATAGTGATGATAATAATAGTGATGATAATAATAGTGATGATAATAATAGTGATGAAAATAATAGTGATGATAATAATAGTGATGATAATAATAGTGATGAGTGGGCGCCGGGGTAGCGCGGTGGTTTCGTTCGCGGCTCCCGTTCTAAGGGTCCCGAGTTCGATTCCCGGCTCTGGGGTTGGCGATTTTAAGTCGGCCCTATCCACGCCTTCACCTCTGTCTAGCACACGTGAAGTATCCCCTATGCCCAACGTGGTTCGGAGTCCACGGTAAAAACTGTAGGTCCTCTCACCTCACCGCCATCTTCACTATCACCCTATCATCGGAGGTAATGGACACCGCCCTCTGGGTGCCTCCACCTGAGAAATGGGTCCGGTCATCACTTGGTGGGGTGAGGTTACCCCGAAGGCCAAGGTTGCCATGTGGGGAGTGTTAGTAACTAACTAACTATAATAGTGATGATAATGATGATAATGATAGTGATGATAATGATGATAATGATAATGATGATAATGATAATAATGATAATGATAATAATGATAATAATGATAATAATAATAATAATAATAATGTTCGCACATAATATCCATTATGCGTCATTTAATAAAGAGATATTGGTGTTTTTAACACGGCTACACGGCTACTGAAAATAATGTATGGATTGAAGAGTATCAATAGCAGTCATAGCAAAGAGTAAATCGCGTCCAAAGTGACGGATATCTTAAGAAATATGGACTTTTTGTCGATTAGGATGTTTATCCATACGCAAATGAAATATAAACACTCTTGTGAGCAAATGATCAACATATACAGCATAGTTATGTCCATGCTATAAACTGAGAAATTCCAAAAGACAAAAATAATTTAAAGAACAACCGGCACATTTAATTAAATCTACATTACAGAAGCAACATTGAATCTAGTTACAACCCTCGGGACAGATCACAACATTGTCCGTGACGACATTAAAAACCGTTACGAAATGATATCTAAAGCAAAACATTGGAACTGCAATGTATACGACTGCGAAAGAAAACTACATGTCTCTATATAAAATCATATTTGTTTGTCAAAGATTATTTAGAAACTGATGCTTAAATTTAATCATGGGTGGCAGATTTCAGAACAATTAAATTTTTTAGAATTCAATGTACCAATTCACCCAAAAATTAATCTCGGTTATATGCAGGCAAGTAGTAGAAAGTTTATGATTTACAATTTTTTTTTTAAATTAATGTTATTCATTTACTGTTCAGTAATCGCTGTAAAAAAATTAAACATATATGAATACATTTCTGTGACTTCATAGCCCCACAGACCTTATAAAATTCCCGCCTCGGTAGCGTAGATGGTAGCATGTCTGCCTCACGTTCAACAGGTCCCGAGTTCGAATCTCGGTCAGGGTGAGTTACCTGGACAGAGTTTTTCATGGGTTTTCCCTTATCCTTCAAGACAAATGTCGGGTAACTCTAAGCTCCATGGATCCCGGACTCATTTGTGCATCATTTCACCCAATTCATTCACTGTCCGATATGACTTAACGTAGGAGGACGTAAATTTAAAAAAAAAATGAAGCCTGCGCTCGTCTTCACAAGTTGTATCCCATCCTCAACCGCAAATCCATTTTGCGAGTCGAATGTATGCTACGACCACTTCTTCTATATGCCAGTCCTGTATGGGGATGTGCTTCACCTACTCATATTCACCAACTCCAGGTGTTTCAAAACAGAATATTACGATTTTCTGTGAACTCCACCTGATTCATCCGGAAAACACAGCTGCATAGAGAATTGGACATAGTCAGCATTAATGTGTGCATCTCTACAACGACAAGCAGATTCTTTCTCGCCTTCCTTATGTATCAGGTGCTTTATTCTTCCAACAGGGACGTCGCCTTGATGCTGCACCAAGACTGAAGGCACGCTTGCCACAGGACATTTTATTTCTATACTGTTTATTTATTCTGTAATGAAGAAGTTATTTAATTTATGCTCACACTAATCAGACCAGTTTGCTTGAGGGCTCTAATATGAGTATCCTCTAACCCTGTGTAATTTTGTATGTGTATTATGTATATAGCTCCACAATTTGTATAGCACCAACAGTGCTGGGCAATTGAAATAAAAAAATTCAACAAAGAAAAGATCTTACAAGGGAAACTTATGTAAATAAACAAACCAGCAAAATACTGGCTGGCCTGCAAATTATCTCAATATACATGTTTCTGACCTGAACTATCCGACCGGTATAAATCCATATTAACTATTTAGCTTGTTGTGCTCTTTCCATTAACATTACTACGTTATTTGAAAACACAGATAATTGCCGAAACAAGCTTATGTTTTATTTTTCAGTGAAGAGCATAGGAAACTGTTACAGGAATTCCCGGTATACTCTCACAAGCTTACACATCCAAATAAAAGCGTACACAAAAATATATCTTCAACGCTTTTCGAATTTTTCCTCTTGGAATGTTCATTTTATTAATAATTATAATTATTCGCCTTTGCCAATCTGCTTGTACAGAAAAAATGGAGCGCCGCTAAATGCTACAAACTGTGGAAGGGTATTTTAGGAATAGAAAATGTGACATCTGCATTCATTAAGTTTGTATTAATTGCATATAAATTATCTTAAATGCGTGTGAACTAAAATTTATAATTGTAACAATACATTTTACCAAAGTAAACTTTACATAAAATAAAATTAATTTCGTATTGCGACATAAATCTATTTGTTGTATGCTTCTGTTTACATCAGCTTCGCATCTAAGGAGGAAGGGATTACAATATATATTTTTGTTGATGATTAAATCATAAACCATTATTGTATAATGCGATTACTTTATTTGCTAAGCTGTAGTAATTTTAAAAGTATTTAGTGAATGTAAATTAATTACCTATCAGCTTATTTGAGATAGAAATTCTAAAATTAATTATTATAATGATATGCATTTATGCCAAATATCTGTGTATTTGGCAGGTTTTCGAACCTGGCGAAACTTTTGCGTAGCACTGCTTTCCGTTCTGCTATAATGGCACATAAAATATATTTCTGAATACTAAAACCGCAATTAAAATGCTAATGTCGTTGTAATCGGGTGCAGTAATTGAAGCTAAAATTTGTTTTACTTCCATACGAATGTGTAGGTTGTTTAAATACAAAACCTTCACCAAATATACGACACAATGAGCATAATGGGCTTAGAGCTCAGTAAGCCACAGAACAGGACCGTACATACGCTGAACCAATACAATGATTTTCATACGGTGGCTATATCAACGATTTCTCATCCCACACAATCCAGTTTAAGGAACGGTCAACACTTGCAGTTCTCCTAATGAAACTTATGCAATGCTGTTCAGACAAGATGTATAGTCCACTTTAAAATTAGACTAACATCACAATTAAAGTATTCACAGCAGGAGTCACCAATTCCTGACGCATTCTTTAATTCATTGGCTAAATAGAATTCGTTGTTACCCCGCTTCTATTCAGCACAAATGATTCATATTTAACTTTACCCAATCAGAGGCATCAGAATATCTCATCAACGTGGGGTAAATCACGTGATAAGAGGTGTCCCGCTTTACTACTGTGAACGCCTTTGTTACAATATCTAATTAGAAACGAAGTATAGTAAGGCACTACCTTAGCAAACGCATGGGATTAACATGCAGTGATTTCGTTGTAAGAAAAAATGTGTTCTTTGGCCACTGTGCAATTGATTCTTATTCGAATACCTTTGAACAAAAAATTTACTTTTATGTAATATTTGCTAATTATCTCTGTCGTCAGGAACTCCTGGCGTTTAGAAGAAGATAAGGAAGAATATGAGGAACAACAAGAAGAAAACAGGAATGCACTGTACATTCAGTTAATTGGAAAATAATTTTAAGGATTGTAAACGACAAACAGGTTTTTTAAAAGCCTCATATTCAAGAGGACCGGAGTTCGAATCTCGGTCAGGGTGAATTATCTGGGTAAGCTTTTACAGGGGTTTTCCCATATCCTAAAATACGAATGTCGGGTAACTAAGTTCCATGGATCCTGGGCCCATTTGAGCATCATTTCACCCATTTCATTCATCGTCCGACATGACTTAAAAAGTTAAAGGACGTAAATTGAAAAAAAAAAAAAAAAAAAAAACTTTAAAAATACACACTAAAACACTATTACAATGCGTAAAACCGTGTTAGCTTTTTGTTTCCATACAAATATGTAAGTGAAATTAACACATACTGCCCGCCTTGGTAGCGTAGATGGTCGCGTGTCTGCCTCACGTTTTCAAGAAGTCCCGAGTTCGAATCTCGGTCAGGGTGAGTTACCTGGACACGGTTTTTGGGAAAACCTTAGCGGTTTTCCCTTTTCCTGAAAGACGAATGTCAGGTAACTCTAAGCTCCATGGACCCCGGGCTCATTTGAGCATCATTTCACCCATTTCATTCATTGTCCTAAATGACTTAACGTTGGAGGACGTAAATTAAACAAAAAACGCGCACATACCGTTTGAATAAGCTTTTATCTCTAAAGCAACCTTAGAAAAAATAAATTTTATTACAGAAAATAGGTTCTATTTTTGTCTTGTACTCTCTCTCAGCTACTCTAAGTGAACCTGTTTTATATTCGGTGTAGAAAAATTGTGCACAGTCCCAGCATAAATCGAGAATATCACTGAAAGTTCGCATTATTCAGTTCTTGGGGCTGATGTCTCAAATATTAGGAAGCGTGCGTTTTGCTTTGTTATTAAGAAATCTTTCGTCCTATTATACCGAATAAACGAAAGCATTTCTAATTTTGGGCAAAATTAAAGTTATAGCTGGCAGAACTGATCTAATAATGACTATATATATATATATATATATATATATATATATATATATATATATATATAATCTAAATGACAAGGATAGGTGAGATTAAAAATGTACTTTAAATATGCTTTCCATTTAAGAATTGATGTGCTTTTGGTTGTGTCGCTACTGTGGCTAATACTCAAGGGAGAATGTTCACGACAGTAGTACGCTGTAGAGAATACCTGTTTCTTGGGCAGAGGCATTAGCAAGCCAGCTTAGTAATCAAGAACATTAGCGGAATCTCATTTGCGGTTTATAATTGTTAAATCATGGATTATACAAATTTCAGGTAAACATATTAGAAAAGGAGAATTAAACCTTTTTTGCTGTATTTAACAGTTGCTGTTATTCATATAACTGGTAACTAAACAAATGAATCTGAAATTCGGACATAAAGTTTCACCAGATGGTCAGGATTCTTTATGATATATTACTTCATAAGATTATATACTTTATTTAACTTTTGTACACAATATATGAAGTTTTTATTCTGCATAGTTTCTTAGATAACCTTTACGATAGATGTACTCTTATTAATTATATTTAAATATTTAGTTTTATTGATAGTATTTTAGTTTCAGACATATAATTGCCAAGCTAATTTACATAACTTTTAATATACTTTTACAATTATGTGATAGGGATTGATAAGCAAAAGCTGGTTAAACTCTTGTTTAGTAAAAGGTTAACAATTGTAGAAGTTAATTTCAACAGCAAAACAACTTGACAATTTAAACAAATATTCTGTGTAGTTTGTGTGTCATATCCAATTTCAGTCTACGATTTTATTTGCCGCGTAATTGCAATATAGCTGTGTTATGCAAATGGATACTAAATACAGGTGAGATATAGTGTGAACAAGAACAATATATAAAACGTATAAAATTATAGTTCAAACGTGATTTAAATATGTTGAATGCTGGACCGTAGATCAATACTTTACTGCATATAAATGAGTAAATTTACATGCTCAGAACCACGCGTATGCTAAAAGGATTGCAATTTTTCTATGATAACTGTTAGATGTTTACACTTTCGAACTGCATTCCAAAAACACATTTCAATAATGATAACGTTTTGTGCCGTTTCAGCTATGTTTATGCTTACAGCAAATAAAGTATTAAAAGGACGTCCATGCCGTCACTAAAGTTAGCAAAGGCTTTTGCTCAGTTAATTTGTTATGAATAAAATTTAACGCTGGTATATTAAGTAGACAAATGTAAAAATAGAGCAAAATGAATAATAAAAATATTTTGATTCACACACAGATTTCTACAACACAGGGCGGCAATAATAAATGTTGTCCGTTACTTGTGTATCACAACATATGTGTACAATTAGGGATTGAATTCATCAAACCATATACAGCATATAAACGGAGATAGGTAAATTGAGTCCATAATTAGTTGTTGATGATTCTTTGAGCGCTAAGATGAGTCCATGCGGTAAATTGAGTCCACTATGCTTGACTATACCGGCCACACTGCAGCGCTGAGACGACAGGGGACATATGTCATGATGCACCAATGTAAAGTCAAAAGACGTATCAATGGACAGTAAGCAGGTGTACCTTCCAATGCTGTGAACAGACAGTGGATGAGCTACATGGAAGTGATCATTAGTGATTTATCGTTGATGGTTGATGGTTACAAGTTTCTCTGTAAGAGTTCTGTAACTACATCGCAGATACAAAGTTTCCACCTGCTATTTGGGCTCATTTCATAGCTATCACAAATCGCACCACTAATAGCTGTGAATCTTTCCATGCAAAATTGAATGGCTTGTTTTACACTTCACACCAAATCATTTACAACTTCATTGACCTTTTGACCAGCATTTAGTCAGATGTGTACGTTCCGTTACATAGTACAGGAAAAAAAATTAAAGAATAAATCATTTTTGAGGGAGCAGTTGGGATAGTTTTCTAATAATCACGTACTGAAAATTTTTTGAATTTGCGAAAGGGCTTCTTTTAAATTTTTTCCTAGGTAACAAAACTATTGCAAGTCTGCACAAAGTGGGAGGCGAACTTTTGTTACAATTACTAAGGGTCGCGGGACTTAATTTACCACCTTGAAAGATAACGAGAGACTACAATTTACCTTGCAATATTCAAAAGGACCTCAATTTTCGAACCCAATATAAACACATATCTTTCATTAGACACACAGGTATATATAATGTCTAAAATCAGTTAAGCACTTAAAACACTAAAATGCGATGCATGTTTCGCTATGTCACATTTTATGGCATTTTTATTTAGGTCGTCATGTTTAATAGTATAAGAAACTATGCTGCACTCGTGTCTCTTTAAGTTCAATTTAATAAATATTGACTTCAAGTCAAATTTTCCTTAAGAACATTTTACTCAAAAATATACAAAATAAATTTTTAAGTATGCGCCCTTATAAGTAACTGATCATGGATTATATATTAGGAGTATAATATATTCGAAAAATTTAGTATTTCACTCATAAACGTTTCCCCACAATTACAAAAGGAATGTTAAAGTATAAACTCAATGACAGTTGAATTATTTTAATTTAAAGGCAAGAAAGAGAGCATCCGAATCTGTAACGTAGATTCTAATTATCTGCCTCAAGTAGTTTCTGAGAAGAAAGTATCAAAATTAAGATTATTTAAATGTTTAATTCCACTACTTTTTGAAAATTGATATTCTCTTTCTGCGTAACATATGAACTTTAAGTTTTAAACGTCACAGCGTGCTTACTTTGGAATTCATTTTGCGGTGTTTCATGGTATTTTCTGGAGAACAGGTAAGTCAAGCATTTTCTAGGTGTTTAACATTTAACATGAATGATCACATTATACATATGTAAGTAATAGTCCACACTAACTGCATTTAATTTACTTGCAGTTAAATTAACGTTCAGAAATCAGTAATTTAATGTATCGAAAGTCCATGTTCAGGCTAAGGACAATATTACAGGAAACAATAGCTTTGAAACAAAAGCAGAAAGTTTTACTCACGATGACAAATGTAACGAGTTGGAAGTAACAGCTATGGTCCCTACATCTGGCATCGGTTTCACTTCCAACATCGGGCCAAAGCAAAACGACTTACCTGGAACAGAGAAAGGAAAAACACATTAATGGCAATGCAGTGTTACAAATTATAATCTTGTGACACTGACTTTGCACCTTTTCAGTGCAAACAGTGCATATAAGATGTGAAATTTTCATGAAACACATAGCCGAGCTCTGCAACTTAAAAATAGGAGAAACAAACACATCGAGACCTAGTCGAACCCTGCAATAAAAGAAAGTCGTTAAAACTAAACATACCATTTTAAATAATTTGTTAGTGAACGAATTATATGGTTGATTTCTAGGAATGTATATAGTAAGAAATGATTTTCTAAAGAGGTGCGTCATAATTATATTCCGGATTGTTACCAAATTTTATTCTTAAATACAGGTATAAAAATAATAAAACACTTTCTGCACACAATGTTATGGTCCATATTTTCTCAACAATTTATATAAATAAACGTTCAGTAAAACTTTATTCGCAAAAACTAAGTATTCTCTAAATAACTGGTAGCAAAGTGATACATATTGTCTCATGAATATTTCATCAATTAATTACTGAAATGCAAACGTGTTCCTTGCAAATACTCTATATACGAGTTTGTTAACGGGTTTATTGAGTTTATAAAATATGTAGAATTAAATAATGAAGAACCGCAAACATCAGAAGAGAAGCTGGATCTCAGAAGTCCACAACATGCTTGCACAATTAACTCAAGCAGAACTCCTATATTTACAAAAGCTGGTCCACGTAAAATTAAGCAACAGAGAAAGCAACGAATAAGTGCAATGCTTAGACACAGCAGTAAAAGAATATTTGGAAGCGGAAGCCAAAAGCATACGAAACTAAGCAACTAGTAAACGAGCATCTTTCATTCACATACGAGCAGGAAACTTCAAAAGGAGTCATGCAAAAACAAAACAAAAACCAAAACATCCGGAAGAGAGCCGTAAAACGCCTCCTATACTCCTCTGAAGATGAACGCACTTGCGGAGCGCACCGAAACATTTTGTAATTCAAGACAAACAACTAGTAGCTAAGGTACACTAAATGTTCAAAATGGACTCACTAGCAATGTTACAGACCTCGACAAATATTACGTTTGTAGACATTGTAAGCCTAATCCTGACTATAAGAGTGAAGACTAGAAAATGAACGTTTTGGAAATGTATCTAACAGTTTAAATTATTAATTATAGTTTACAACAATATTGATCCTTTGATTTTCTATATGTTTCATTTGTAACAAATTATCCCAATGTATATAACACATTGGCTCAAAAATTGGTTAAGTTGTTACAATGTCCTTAAACAAGAATAGGTCAAATTTTTACCCAAACTCTTTACTGACACTCTTATAAATATTTTATTATTGTAATTGCTATACAAATTTTCGGGTAAATGAATAAATTAATAAACTTATCAATTAGCCCCAATCTCCCTATTGCTTTGCTTTTTCCGTGAGCAAAACATTATCAAAGTCGGCACAACCGTTTGAACCTAGGACCGAAAATAATATAACAAGTCTTACGTAACGTTTGTCGAAATGCAGATACCGGTCTGACTTATAGGTTACTTACTGTAGTTTCCTCAAAGGGATATCCATGTAGACAATTAACAGTAGAAGCCCAAACTATGCACAAATATACATAAATGAACCTGATGGTTATTATATACACCCCTTAGTTCTGCTGCACGTTTAATTCACATTAATTAATCACTTTTCCTTTATGCACATTAGATAGACAATTTTTTGTAATAATCCACAAAGTATATTTTAGGCATCAACGATTATTTTGACACAAAAATAACTGTGTCGTAATATACAGTTATAACGAAATGACAATACAATACTAGAAGTATTTAAACATTTGTATAATTTTATTTCGCATCTTATATTTTCATATCAGGAAATGTGCATGGTGAATCAATGTAGCGAAAGTACGGCAAGATTTAATGTCACTCATCATATTTTAAAGTGTTTCTTATAGCATAATACACAATTCCTTTAGTAAGTTATACACACATTGTGAACAATTTGTTAAATAAATGGTAAAACGGGAACAGTCGAAGTTGCTGTTATGGAACTCGTGGGATTAAACAGCTTTAAACGAAAATTCCGGAAATTTCTGTCCTATCAGGTAAAGCACTTTATGGCAAAACAATCTTTCAGCATATCTTAATTGAAGGAATACTTTCGGAAATCTGTATGCTTCAAAAACTTTTTAGGATATTAACACTTTATCTTGATTATATCAGCAGCTGTATAGTTAGTCATAGCAAGTCACGATTCTGATGACATCTCATCTTTAAATGTTACATAATAATTTAACGTGTATGTAAATTTGCAACATTGCTTCTGCGTTATCAGAAAGTATATCTATATTTATCAGGCCACTTGGTTCAGTTTATTTTCTATTTTAGAGCTTTTATTTTAATGCTTCGGCATTATTTTGTCCTTCTTTTGCACCATATGTCTTTGTTTAGCCATTTTATTGCATTAGGTTTTACATATAAAAAGGCTAATGCTATTCACATTTTGCGTTATAACTGTAAATTTCTCTTCCGTTTATTTTCATCCATGGAAAATAATGATTCCATTAAATGGTTACCTTGGATGGAGAGGTCAGTGCAGCAGGTATGAGTTCTTGTTCCAAACTAAAAAAAAACAGATCAGATATCGCTTGCCATGTTAAAAAGAACGTACATTCATTGCAGTAGTTCTCGTTCTTGTGTTCTAACAGGAGATACCAGTTCGTCTCTATTCGCAATGAAATTTGTAATATGAGAATTCTAAGCAAATAAGCTATAGTTTTGTAAAGCCTGCTTAAGAACAATTATCTTAATTTTGTGTCCTTCAAAAATAATAACGTTGAGTAAATATATACTTTGAATTTATTTTATAGATGATCTTATCGTTATTAAGTATTTTTTCCTATTTGTATAACAGTTACGTCCACTTAATTTATTCAAAATTTTGATATGCCTACCTTTTAATAAATTATTTTAACTATAGCTTTAGGTAATCTGGCAACTAATTTGTCAATTAGTACGTCATAAAATGCAGTAAAGACATGTTTCAAACTGTTTTGGTTAGTAAAAATGCTAGCCCTGCTCTTCGTAGTATTAATATGAAATAGTTTTATTTCGGTTCTTATGAACTACTTCTATGAAATGCTGTACAGTGCAGCGTTGTGCATTTCATCTTACAAGTAGGCATATTTAAAATAACATTAAAAAGCCAGCTTTTTATAAGCAATAAATTTCTTAGTCATTTGCTTTTAAAGCTACTACCCTTGATGGATTCCGTACTCTCGTCTACTATAAAGCTGTAAGTGCCTTATATGTTCAGTGGTTTACCGCAAGTTCGACTGTGAGCGAAATGGCCTCCTAAACTTTCCTCCCTTGTTGGTATAGGCAGGCAAACCAAGGAAAGCAAAAATAACCTATAACAGAGTATGTATCTAAAAATGAAATGGCATTAGGGGTATTGTACATCTGAAGATTATTTTGCACAGATTAAATAATTTTTAAAAATGTGCAGATATTTATTTTGTTTCTATGTCTTGCGGGCTCTTGGGACATTGTGCATATCCTGCAAAACTTCAACATTATCTATGAAGAACGACTGTAATCTTTGATACCTTTAGGCGGGTTTTATTCCCATCTTCAGATTCCTTGGAAGAAATCTATGGATTTTGATCTAGAGCGCCTGGGAGCTACTTCTGCTGTTGACTTCCTGCCTCCCTGCGCAGATATTATCGACTGAGGTTCACCACACGTCTGTGGCCAAGGAGACAGTGAAGTCCAAATGAAGCCAATTGTTACATCCTGGCGTCAACCTTTTCCAGCAGGAGTCGAGAAACCGCTTCTCCATAAACCGTTGTCGAAAAAGCACAGTCTACTAATATGATTTGCCAGGATATCCACCACATAGTGTGATGAAGTTATATGTATTCCGCTTTGATCAATATGGGATTTAACATATTCAAATTGCTTTTAAAATGTCCTTTTAGAGAAGAGGCAGCAATGCGAGGCAGGTTTTTGGCAAGTATTTTAGCTTCTGCGAGAAAGGCTCTTTAGTCATCACTGGCTCATTTTGCGAAAGTTCCAATTCCATTTCAAATACAGTCGTGATAATAAACCGAAGTGAAAAGGCAATGTTTATAAATTCACGGATCTAATAATGGCCACAGAGTTACTTTTCGAAAATATTCACTATCATAGCATGGAATATTCTATACCTGTCCTCAACAGCACTAAGGCAGCTTATTAATTGTACAGTACACATTTGGTAGGTCATCACCATTGTGCTTTTAACTAAGCGTTTTTGACTTCCAGTTGCAGTCTAAAAGAATTAAGGGAACGTGGAAGAGACACTGCCATAATAATACAAAATTTGAGTCGATATGAATAGTACTTATGTTAGATAATTTTTGCTTACACTATTCCGAGTTAAATAAGCGCTAAAACCACGCGTATATGCAATGCCGTTTGTTAACACAAACAATTTGACATTCTGATTTAGTGTGACGGGTTACAAAAAAAATAATGCTCCAATTTTGATACAAAAAGCCATTGCCACAAACCATTAGAAGAATTGCAATGAATAAACGCATTCATTAACAACTCATTTTAAACGTCTCCGGAGGCAGCGATTAGCCTTATCCCTTAAGTTGATGATATAGTATTAAATAACCGGAGAAAACTTATATACAATGGTAAAACATATTTTTGCACCACCGTGTTTTTTCTGCGGCTTCACCATATTAACATAACAGAAAATTTAAACTCCTAAAATCTGAATTTCTTTCCAAGCAAATGCATATTTGGTAAAATACTTTTTGCCGTTTTTTTTATTTATTTACGTCCTCCAACGTTAAGTCATATCGGTGATTGAATTGGGTGAAATGATGCTCAAATGACTCCAGGGTCCATGGTGCTTAGAGTTACCCGACATTTGTCTCGAGGGATAAGGTAAAACCCCGGAAAAAACCTTATCCAAATAACTCACCCTGACCGAGATTCGAACTCGGGACCTCTTGAACGTGAGGCAGACCTGCTACCATCTACACTACCGAGGTGGGTTTTGCTGTAATAACATACAGAATACTTCAGAGTGGGAAGTAAATCATCAAATAATCCTTACTTTATGTACATTTAGAAATAAGTAAAAGTACATTACAGCTGATGTAACACTTTGAACCAAGTAACTTATTTTAGGATTAGGAATACTACGGAAGGGATTCGGCGTTGCGACCTGTGTTGATGTATTGTACCTATGCCCCCAACTGGGGCATCCCCGGGAGGAAGGATGAGGCGAGAGGAGGCAGAGGGTGGCCGTCCCAAGGAGAAACGACAGCGCAGTGGGCATAGTTTGCTTAGATGGAAACCTTCCCTAGTAGGCCATGACAACGGACATATTCTCTATTGTGGTTTGGTCCCAACAGCTGGTACGGAGACCAGCATCCAACCTACTGAACGAGGAAGTGGTTCACTCAGAGCATATCTTCCTGCCATGCACCGCCGGGACACCTGCCGACACTTCTACCCTGAAAGAGACGACCAAATGAGAGGTGATATGAAATGATAATGGAGATGAAATGCAGGGACAGGAAATTCTGGGAATGTAATCACTCAACATTGGCATTCGCCTGGTCAACCGAAAAAAAAAAAAAAATCGTAATGGCGCATGGGTCAGTGAGGTCGGCCGCGGGAATCGAACCCACGCCTATCGAATGCGGACCACAGACGAAACTGCCTAAGTCAACCCGCTCGGTAAGTAACTTATTTAGTTTCCGACATCATCCGTAAGTTTCTACCTGTTCCACTTGTTCAGGAAAGACTCTGAATTTCTGGCTTAATATATAAATCTTTATAAATAAAGTATTTAACTTTTTGTTGAAATACTCGTACTGAAGGGTTATTATACTTTCAAACAACTCGCTTTAAGTATCGGGTCAACCATTAAACAATTGAATCAAAGCCTCAATTATAAAGCTCTACCAGGCCTTATGATTATGTAGAGTGCAGCTGAACTGGTAGCATTGCTCTGCAAAAAAACTTCATTAGAAATGTATTTTGATCCTTTGGGTAAGGAGAAACAAAATGTGGATAAGCTACAACTCCAGTAGAATTGGACAACGGAGCAGATAAGGTACTTTAGCTGGCGACTCTAATTCAATGAACAGACATTTAATTAATTTTACCATCATCCACTCTGCTTATTATTCATAATGTTCTGTAAATATTTTCAAAAACATACTTTTAAAAATGTCAGGGCTTGCTGAAGACAGAATAGAAGCAAATTATCCAGATTCATTGGCCCTTACTTCACTACCACTTTCACCCTTAAATGGCAAATTTTATTTGAAAACTGTAGAAAAGTTTGTATTTTTTTTTCAGCTATACTTGTCGTTTGATTTCGTCGTTAAATTAATTCTGTATTATGATTTATTAACATTCAATGTTTCTGATATTTCATTAACGTACCTAAGCATGTCATAAAACATGTTAAATACGTGCGTTAAAATTACGTTTATAAACTTAAAGATCTTAAACGGAAAATTAATGGACTAGAGAAGAAATTAAGTATAGTGAGAGTTATTTGATGAGCCCTTTATTTAAGCGTTCAGCTTGTTAGTGACAGGAATGTAAATGGCAGGCCGTCTACCTTCTATGTTATGAGCCTAAACTACGGTGCAAAGTTCATTAAATTACCTTCTATATACAGAGCTAGCTAATCCAAACACCGTCTCACCTGCTGTGTTATACATGGACTAGCTAATTATTTCCCTTGAGTTGGTATCAAAACATATAAAGGTGGTACATTTCAGTGTGGATACAACATTGTCATTGCAAAGTATCATTGTCTTCAGTGTCTTTCAATACAAATAAGAGAAAAATACCTGTTAGCTGACCGTCATAGATGCCTAAGCTGCCTAATTTAATTTAACACGTCAAGGTTAAGTGTAATTAAAATTCAATCTGGTTTGGAATATGCATATTTTTGTATCGTGTGTACGCCACACAAATGTCATTACATCTAAAAGGCGGTATCGAAATTTCATTTTTATTTAATTGATATGCAAGGTATCAATCAATTCGCCATTTCTCAGTACGTGTGATCAGTGGTTCTGTAATTCGATGTAATTGGTAGTTCTGCATACCTTAATTTTTTCAGACAAATTATACATTTGATATGCTTTATAATAATTAAGACAAGCGTAGTGGAAAATTTTCTTGATATTGCTTCATAAAGGAGGTTTTAACAAAATAGAAACTAATCATGTGCACATTGTTTCTCATTTTCAAGACAAAAAACAAGTTATAAATCATATAAAGGAAAGATTATATTTATAGAATAACAATGACTATTTTTCATTGCAATGGCAGTTATTGAAATAAAATTGGCGCTTATATGCTATATAAGGAAACAACATTATCTTGGAAGATAAGCCAAATGACATCAGGTGTGATATTTACTGTTTTGCTTTTAATTTATGTAGCACTATTTGTTTCTATTGGAGAATATTATTTAAAGCATTCTGGTATCGCTAAACCAGTCACCACATAATATGAGGCTTTGATTATTATTATATCGGTCTAATCGGTATACAGTTGCCGATGTTGTCCGCCTCTAAGATGCCGGGGTAGCGTGTATGTCTCACACTCAATAGGTCTTGAGTTCCAATCTCGGTCAGTCATCTCGGCGAGTTATCTTGATAAGATTTCCTGGGTTTCCCATTCTCCTGAGAGATGAATGTCGGGTAACGAAGATCTATTAATGCAGGGCACAAGTGAGCATCATTTCACCCATTTCATTCATCGTCCAATATGATTCACGTAGGAGGACGCATTAACACTTATATGCTATGCTTCATGTAGCAGAATAAATACCAGTTTAATTTTGTCATACCTTTGCTTATAATTCTAATACCAATAACAATAATAACAAAAACATTAACAATAATAACAATAACAACAGTAGTAATTATAGTAATAATAATGATAATGATAATAATAGCAGTAGTAGCAGTAGTAGTAATAACAGTAATAATAGTAATAATAAATAATAATAAATACTTTTTCTCCCTTTCTCGTCAATGCTGACGTTAGGAGGCGCTTGGGTTCCCTCAGAGCAAGAGAGCCGTAGCATCAGACCAGAGATATAATCAGGGTTGAGGGGACGGCCCAACGCCTGAGATGATTGATTAATGGAGCAATTGGTGGACTAATAGTGGGAGAAACCGGAAGACCCGGAGGAAACCCACCCCAACGCCATGTTTTCCATCACAAATCCTACTTTGCGGTCACCTGGGATCGAATCCGGGCCACCTAGGTGAGAGCCAAGTGGTTTAACCACTCAGCCATTGCGCGGCCATTAACAACAACACTAACACTAACAACAACACTAACACTAACAACAACAGCAACACTAACACTAACAACAACAGCAACACTAACACTAACAACAACACTAACAACAACACTAACAACAACACTAACAACAACACTAACAACAACACTAACAACAACACTAACAACACTAACAACAACACTAACAACACTAACAACAACACTAACAACACTAACAACACTAACAACACTAACAACAACACTAACAACAACACCAACACTAACAACAACACCAACACTAACACTAACAACAACACCAACACTAACAACAACACCAACACTAACAACAACACTAACAACACTAACAACAACACTAACAACACTAACAACACTAACAACAACACTAACAACACTAACAACAACACTAACAACAACACTAACACCAACACTAACAACAACACTAACAACAACACTAACAACAACACTAACAACACTAACAACAACACTAACACCAACACTAACAACACCAACACTAACAACAACACCAACACTAACAACAACTCCAACACCAACACTAACAACACCAACACCAACTCCAACACCAACACCAACACCAACACCAACAATAATAATAATAACAATAATAATAATAACAATAATAATAATAATAATAATAATAATAATAATAATAATAATAATAATAATAATAATAATAATAATAATAATAATAATAATAATAATAATAATAATAATAATAATAATAATAATAATAATAATAATAATAATAATAATAATAATAATAATAATAATAATAATAATAATAATAATAATAATAATAATAATAATAATAATAATAATAATAATAATAATAATAATAATAATAATAATAATAATAATAATAATAATAATAATAATAATAATAATAATAATAATAATAATAATAATAATAACAATAATTACAACAATAACAACAATAATAATAATTCGTCCTACCGATTACGAATGTTACAGATTAGTAGAAGTTGGCTGAATAGTTAATCCCGCGAGGTACATAATAGCCCAAAATATGAAAACTATATTTCCCCGAATGTTTCATAATTTCTCATATTGCATAAACGTGTGTTTTCTGCAAATGTTGATTAATTTTATCAGACTTGGGAATTTTAGCTTGCTGCTATGCTAGAGTTGGTCTTTACAAGGTTAGACAGCGCTTTATGCTCTTGCTAAATGTATACGACTAGCGCTCACAAAAAAGTGGCCAGTTCAACTATCATTATATACTATCTAGAGCTTTTATCCCTAGCTTCATTAATAAATAATGTGCAAACGACCAAATAATGAATTAATAACGACGCTCTGAGCTGTTAGCCCCCTTGCCGCACAAAAAAACAGGCAATGAAAAGTTCTCGGATAGCGCCTGTGACGTGGAATGTTACATGTTTAGCATAATATACAGGTCACGCAACCTGATTCACTACTTCACCACTTTACACCTGGCTGCTTGTTAGGGAGATGCGGTTGTGTCCAAGTGATCCATGCTTCTCATGTGCATTTTACCGATTTGTGTCATTAATTTCGATTCAGTGAGATATTACAAATGTTGAGTGAATGTAGATTGAGATGTCAGTTATTAAAGAGAAGTTTGAGATGGTGTGTGGAATATTTCAGAGCATTTTTAAAACTAAAATAGGAGAGGATACTAGAGTAAAACTCCATAAATGTTACGATAATAGTATTTAGCAAGCAGAGACACAGGAATATTCAAACAATGAAAATGAACTTCAGTCACGATAAAGGTTGTAGGAGAGAAGATAACTTATTGAACGATTTCTTAATAGGAGTTAGAATATTTGGCTTCAATTACATTGTAATTGCACACATTATGAATAGAATGGAACCAACAAAAATCCAAAAATTAGCCCTTTACACAGATTACCGGAAAAAGACTACGTAGACCTGTGCAACGTTGGAGAGCAATGGTTGTGAAAACGCAGGACGCTTTAAGTGTTATCCCTAGAAACGTAATCCTCCATAGGGCTAGTGAGATCAAAAGCGATGGATTTTTTGGGCCTGATATAGAAACCGCTAAGCAAAATTAAACGATCTTACACGAACAGTATAAAATAGAACGCTGAGGACCACAGAAGTTACACAACATACGTAAATAAACTCAATTTAAACTTTCTCGGCTGTGAAAGCAAGAAACACCTACGAGGGCTCATCAACAAAGACTGAAACTGATTTGTTTTTCACAGATGTTTATTAATGCAATTAAATGTTTACATGATATTTTTCAAAGTAGTCCCCTCCTACTTCAATGTACTTTTAATGGTGTCTACCAGACCTTGAATACGTGCTGCAGACTATTCATTGTCAGGTCCTTGAGAATCGCCTTACCTTTCTTAAGCACTGCTTCAGAGTTCTCACATCGAATACCCGTCTTTAGTGGTGGGAATAAAAATAGTCACAGGATGCAAGATCGGTGTTATAAGGTGGATGTGGTACACAGGTAATGTTGAATCGAGTCAGAAACTGCATGACTTGATTTGCGACGTGAGGCACTGCATTGTCATGATGAAGTTGCCACCCAGTCCGAGAAAGCTCTGGTTGTTTCTTTGCAATGTGCTTCCTCAGTATAGCCAATACTGACGTGTAGTATGCTGCTGTAACAGTAGTGTGAGGGGAACTGCATGCAGGTAATTCATTTCATTACAGTAAAAAATGTAATCACCATCCCTTTCCCTGCAGATGGTACAACTTTTGCCTTTTTAGGTGTTGGAGCACCTGGCGATTTCCACACTGTGCTGGCTTGTTGTCCTTCAGGATCATAATGATGCAGCCACGATTCATCACCAGTGATATTCGATTTAAAAAATGCATCCCCTCCATCATTAAAGAGACGTAGCACCTTACGGCTTGTCTCCATTCGCACAGCCTTTTGTTTGGGAGTCAACAGACGTGGCACCCAACAAGCACAAACTCTGGTTATATGGAGATGGTCGTGCATAACTGTAAATACACTGCCATATGAAATTCTCAACACTTCACTGAGGTTACGTAATGTTATACGCCGATCCCCTCGGACAATCACAGCAGAAGCCGAAACACCAGGCCCACTTTGCTTAACACTGACAATCGGCCTTCTTTGAAGTCATTGAACCACCTAAACACTGTTGCACGAGGTAGTGCATGTTCACTGTACGCTTGCTTCAGCTTTTCATAAGTTTCGGTGGCTGTATGGTTTAAACGAAAACAGAATTTGATTACGCTGTACTGCTCCTCTCGCGTGACCTCCACTGTCTGGTATGCGAAATGCAGAGGCTTTACAAAATAGAGCATTATTACCAACCTACCAATTCGAGAGTGCTGCCACCTACCAACATTAAACATAAAAACTCGTTATTTTCAAATATTTATGTTACAGATACGAAAGTATCACGGAAGCTACAGGGAAAAATCAGTGTGTCTTTGTTGATCAGCCCTCGTAGTTTATTTCTCAGTTAAAATAAAAGGTAAATTTGAGGCACGAAAAGAGATTATTTACCCCTGTTTTTACCTGGAGACAACACAAAATCGTTTTAGTAATCAACACCAGCTCCCTTTGAACTTACCTCATGATGTGCTCCTAACCAAATCTAAGCAACTTGTACTACTTCAAGATTGCATAACGAGCAATTTAGCTAGGCGAATAAACATAACATTTAAAGTGCATTATTAGGGGGGAATGAACTAGGAAAATATCTTCCTTTTTAGGGGGGGGGGGTCAAACAATTACTTTCCGATTTATTGTAAAACCTGCGAGTCCTTACTTCAGCTCATTTACTCCAACCAATGAAGGATGCAGCCTTAGAGTTCGTTGCTGTAATGCTTTCATTCTAAGGTCGTGGGTTCATTTCCGGTGGAGGGCAAGTATTTTCTCGGACCTAAAATCCTTAGCATGCTTCATTCATAAGCCAAAGAAAGCCGGTGGTTCCATGTCATAGATTTAAGACATATAAATAATAAATATGCCACTGAGCAAATTATAGCAGTCTTTCACTACCAATATAGAAAGGGACACTAAGATCCACAGTAGTTACGGATCGTCCATAAATAAAAGCTATTTTACTTCCTCTGCTTCCAGTAGAAATCGATTTCTGTCTAATTTTAGCCAATCATAGACTTCGTAGTATCTTCCCTGCATGAAGAAAATGACACAATAGAAGGTGGTTCCGCTCCACTGCTGTGAACAGCTCAGTTGCGATGTGAATCTAATTATGAAATGGGCTAAACGTATGGTCCATTGCAGATAATGTTCTGTGATGTTAAGTCAGTGTTTGACGCATACACTCCCGGAATGATGAGATACTTGCTATCGCATTTCTTCCGGAAGCAATTACAGCGTCTAGAGAGGAAATGTCCCTCGTGAAGTACTGAAAGCTAGCAAAGTCAGAATACAATTAGCTTAGAAGACACTGCGCTGACATGTAGTAAATTGTAGTTCCTTCAAGATAACATTCCTAGCTGGGTTACAAAATCGTCAGAGCATGAGACAGTCCACACATATATGACGGGTGATGTTCCTCGTAGCAGAGTTGGATTAATCTTAAACAGGACTGAAAGCTCTTACCCACTGCGCTGGATAAGCATCTAAAGGAGTGATATGAACACACTTGTTCCTGAGAGAAGGAAGTGGAACAGCAGCTTAAAGAGGAGCACTTGTTGCATTAGCTCTAAACATAAATTGCTACATGGAATGTGTGTTTATCACATTAGCACAGAACTGCACGCTCCACACTTAATTCATGTTCATTTCCGACTGAACCCCAGGAGCATACCAATAATTTACACAAAGCCATTTTACTTCTTTTGTACATGAGAATATAAATTGGATTTAATTTAGAGAACGTTGTTTGGAATCCGTCTGCTTTATGCGTTGACCTCTGTGTGCATGTTTGTTACTTGTCGATAAACAATGTTACATGTATGTTGACAGTTCATAAAGGCTTGCTTTATTAGAACTGAGCATTTCTGGGATAACTAAAAGTGCCAAATTATTATAATTCAGATGATTCCTTACTTTTCAAAATTCATTGGAACATTTAAGAATCTTTCATGTCCATCCTAAATTTGCTTTCACTTTTCCATCATAATTCGTCATGTTACCCAGGAAGGTTTTATGTAATATAATAAATAGCTATAGGCTTTGGAACAGAGAGAAAGTATTAGATACATTGGTCTGAGTGGTTCAATTCGTTAGGCGCTGGCCTACTGATCACAAGGTCAGAGATTCAAACCCAACCCAAACCGATGGGCTTTAAGTGTGCTTAAAAGAATCAACCCGATCAAATTACATGCATGCTAAAGAACTCCTTTGGGATAAATTCTGGAATAACATTTGCGCTGATAAAATCTGCAATTGACAGCATTATTAAAAAACAAAATCTTTAAATATTTTAAGCACAATATATAAAGGAATATCAGTTGCTCGTCCGTCTAGCATAAACATTGAAATCAATAGTATTTAAATAGTACACAACATAACTGAGAGAGATCATTAAAATATCGTTACATTAGTTGAAAATTTAATAGCAAATACTAGAATTAATTTATTGGAAAGCAAATCCTAACTGAATAATAAGCTGCTGAGGGCATTAAGGCCCGTACTGGAGCCAGAACGTAAACGGGTAAATACCAAGGAGGCCATTTCAATTAGGCCAGTAAGGTTAGCTTTCAAAATTTCCTTCTTACTATCATCTCGTTACATGTGCCATCAGTGTCCAACACCTGTAGCTACACGGGACCTGGGTGTGCCTTGGCTAAGTGTTTAGACCCTCGACTCTCACTAAGGCGGCCCGGGTTCAATCCCAGGCGACCACAAAGTGAGATTTGTGATGGACAAACAGCGCGCTGGGGCGGATTTTCCCGGGATCCCTGGTTTCTCCTGCCATCTTCATCCACCGGTGCTCCATCTTCATCTCGTGTATCATCAGTGTCACCGCCTGCGGTGCCATTTATTTTAGACCGGACCGTAACCCTCGCATGCTATCAGCTCTGAAAAGATATATACCTGGGGTCTTTTTTCACACCAAAGTGATTCTAACAATTATGTGGCGCTGAAGTGTAAAATATTTCCAAAAAAATAATGACGACTTTATTTTGAGACCAAAGCACATCTTTTAGATCAAAACGCCATTGTTGTAAGCTATATAAGTTTGTACTAGCCATGTCTGAAATATGAAAACCTATGTTTTAGTTCCAAAACACACACACACACACACACACACACACACACACACACACACACACACACACACACACACACACACACACACACACACACACACACACACACACACACACACACACACACACACACACACACACACACACACACACACACACACACACACACACACACACACACACACACACACACACACACACACACACACACACACACACACACACACACACACACACACACACACACACACACACACACACACACACACACACACACACACACACACACACACACACACATATATATATATATATATATACACTAGTGTATATATACACTATTTTAACACAAAATGTTCGTTTAACTCACACTATAAAACAATACTGTAATTTTTTATTATGTTGTGAATTATAACTTTATAAAAATCCTGTTATATTCTTCTACTCATTCTCTACTTGAAATGATAAACACTCATCGCAGAACACTCTTGAATGATCTTTGCAGATAAATTTGTGACACTCACATTGTCTCTTTACTTCCCTGCCCTTTGACCTTGGGCAGAAATAACATCTTTTTCGTTTCAGATTTGGAGCACCTGCATCTTAGACTTGTTGGTTGCCATTTAGAAGATCCTTAAAACCAGCTTGAGTTATTGCTGAACGAATGCGCTGTGGGGAAGGAATTCGTCTCTCTATTTGAGGTCTGACTAGCTCTATTCCCAGTTCTGAGAGGAATTCTCTTATAGCATTTTTACCTCTCATATGATGTAAAAATTTACAGTACAGGACGTAAGCATTGAGGCATGCTAAGCCAAATATATCAAGAAATAGAGCAAGTGGCCAGCTCCTTGTTCCACGTCTCACTAAACAGTGTCTAGCCATATTATCAACAGTATCAACACCTGCCTTTGTTGAGTTGTAGAACATTATCACTTCAGATATTTTTTAATTTTTCACGACTAACTCCCACAATATATAATTGCTAACTGTGTTCGTATTTTATAATAATTTGTTAGAACAGTGCAAGTGTATGCATTGTCTACGAATTTGTAACAATGGACATACGACTGAAGGTTCAGAAGGTGCATTTTTGCCAAGTTTTAATTATTGTAGGAAATTTGCAATATAAAATGGAAAATCACATATTGTATACCTGGGGTATTTTCTGACCCTATAAAAGTAATTCAAAATTCTGTGCTACCGACCGTCATACTACCATAAATATTTTGACAATTTATAATAAAAATAAAAAGTACACAAAAAGCATATCTGGAAGATCTGAAGTCTAAGTTCACATTAAAATAGTTCCTAAGTAGTTAAAGCAACCTTGGGGTCTATAATGACCCCAGACACCTATCAAAGATTAACCAGTATTCCAAAATATATAACAAACTAGAGTTAATTGCTGAGTAAGTTTACAACACAATGCAATGGCTTGTTGTCTGAATGTAAAAGTGTAGAAGGAACAGCTCGGAAAAGGTTAACTCTAAAGAGAAATGTATTTGACATAAATAGCGTGCTCAAGTAAATCTCATTTCTGTGTGTTAAACTTTTGTCTATTTCTTACGATTTATCAGTTATGCCAAGTTGACCACAATGAAGAGAACTTCAGGCGCTATTCCCAGAAAATTTAAGATGTGCTCTTACACTTCGTTTGCATGTAAATATTTAAACAAATGGTATATTAGTGAATTTTCCAGCGCCAGCTTTTTGGCAAAAGCAACATTTTCACAACATACTTCGTGCAAGAGTAGTATGGAGTTGAGGGATATTTTTAAAATCTTCCTGTTGCATAACTTTTGTTGTTGTTGTTGTTGTTGTTGTTGTTGTTGTTGTTGTTGTAATTTACGTCCTCCAACGTTGTCATATGGACGATGAATGGAAAGTGTAAAATGATGCTCAAATGAGCCCAGAGTCCATAGAGCTTAGAGTTACCCGGCATTCGTCTTTCATGATAAGGGAAAGCCCTGGAAAAAACCTTATCCAGATAACTCACCCTGACCGAAATTCGAGCTAGGGACCTCTTGAACGTGAAGCAGACTCGTACCGAGGCGGGCTTTCATAGCTTAAAATTCAAGTACTTGCATAGCAGACATACTATATTTAACTTACTTTTCTATATTGAGGTCATGAAAAGACGCACTACACACACAGCTTTTTCAAAAATGCTTTTCTATGTATTCAGACACCTCAATATATAAATGATTGGTGAGATTTCAACATTGAATACTTGAGTGGAATTTAACACCTCCCCTACTAAGCATACGCAGTAAAAACGTAAGGTAGGCAAGAGAACCTCAAGAAACTTAAAGAGGACTTATACGTATTCGTGTATTAGCTAAATCTGTCTCAGACTAGAACGATGCTGTTGTAAACAAATGGGACGGGAGGTACCTTAACGGAACAGTCCTAAGCGACTCACCGACTCTATAAACTCCATAAATTGTCCACTAACCTATCATCTAAGTGCATTCCGTATAAAGTATTTGTCTCTCCTCCAATGTGATTACAGAAGGATCGTTCTATTCTGAGAGAGATTATAAATCGATTATAAACCAGTAGATCAGTATGTACAAATTTATTGCAACTTCCCATTGACTCCAACGGTATGATAGAAGTAAAAGTACAAGAACCAATTGTATTCTTAGTCCTCAATATAGACTTTATGAACTCCATGAACATGCTATTAGGCTATAGTGTGTGACTGCAGATATACATTTTCTTTATTAACTTACTGAAGATTGTAACTGACATGTAAGGTATGCAGGGGTCAAGCGGATCAATACTTAAAGCTCTATTTATTGCGTAAATATGGTATATTTTACCTTATATTGAAGCCTGAATATTCAAGATTACGTTAAATGCTAAGTTTTTTATGAATTCTCTGTATACTTCCGCTTTCATTTTTATTCAGTGCGGAAACTAATCCTAATCGCCCGCAATTGGAGGATGAATAGGATTGGCGTAGCGAACGAATCGGAATGGAAAGAAGAATGATGGAGCATTCAATTTCTGTACATAATATAATCAGGAGAACACAGTATCAGAACTCTATACTTGTATATTGATATATTTGTACAAATCCCACACATCCCAACGTATGAATTGCTTCTTTCCCACAGCGCCCACGCAGATTTCGTAGTATCATTCTCCATTTTGCTGGACTCATTTGAGCATCATTTCATTATTTCATTCATCGTTCAATACGACTTAAATTTGGGGGACCTAAACAGAAAAGTATAATAAAATTTAATCCTCCATCTCATCTTAATGCACTTCACCCGCTGTTATAACGGTATTTATTTTACCCGTTTACAGCACTGATTAAGTAACTATCTTAACAACAAGGATGTATCAAAATCTTTAGTTTCTTATTGTACAAGTTTATGGAGAAATTTCAATGCACATTTGTTATAAATCTATATTTAAAAAAAAAACTAGCACGACAGCCCCAAGAGGCCCAAGGTCTGCCAACCAGACTGCCGGCCTCGCGCCCGTTTACGCACGGCAGAGGTGGGCGATCTTCCAAGAACAGATGCGGTTAGCATCTCGACATTCCCCAGCTGGAATGTTGATGTTCGTGACTTGCGCCGCTTACCTATCGTAAACTCCTCACTTTCCTGATGATGCTGAGTGAGCACCGGTCCTATACCCGGGACTTATAATCCGCACCCCATGGGTGGGATCGAACCCGCGCCGCTTTCCGTGGCCAGGGAGCAAGGCATGCTGTCTTAGCCCGCTATGACACGGCGCAGGACATAAATATATCTTAAACGAACTTAAAATATAACAAAATGACAGAAATGGACAAATTACATATCCCCTTTCCGATAAGCAAGCGCGATTTTTCACTTGGACTAAAGAAACACGACTGTGAAACACACGGTAATTAAATTCTTCGCCCACAAAGGTCGTTCCAACACAGTGATACACTACGGTCCTCTAGGGAGCAGATTTTGAGAAGCTAATCCGTGTCACATGCCAATCCGCGTCACCCACGCTTACCTTAGAAGTTTCGCCATGTTTCCATTTAAAGGGTTGTTTTGAAGTGGCATAGGTGTTTTATGATTTAAACATACATATCGTATGTCACTTATTTATAAAACTCATCCACAAATTCAATACGAGCTAGTGCATTTCTAGAGAAAATGCTTTTAATGAGTTCCGGAAGCCTAAAACACGTTGACGTTAATGATACGTATATTTTTAGGTGAAATTCAATAATTTATCTACGTATTTTAGGCAACCTTAGAGGATTAAGATTAGGATTTCATTACAGAGAGGATTCCGCTGGTAGGCCACCATGCTGGGCCCATTGTTCCTATGCCTCCCAAGTGGGGCACCACCGGGAAGAAGGATGAGGCGAAGGAGACAGAGGGCGACCAACCCAAGAAGCCACGACAGTACAGAGGGCAGAGTCCCTACAGTTTACTTGGATAGACTTCCCCCAACAGGCCAGAACAACGCACACACTTCCCTACTGCAGGACGTCAACGAGCCCAACAGCCGAGGCCCAAAAGTCCCTTGCTGCCGGTCCCGATTGTCCCTACAGAGGCGCGAAGACCTCCAACCGATCTACCGGAGTAGTTTTCCTCAGAGCATATCATCCTGTTATGCACCGCCGAGACACCCGCCGACACTTCTACCCTAAAAGAAACCACCAGATGAGAGATGATGTGAAATGATAATGGAGATGAAATGGAGGGGCAGGAAATTCGGGGGATGAAATTAACCTACCCAATTCACCTAGCAACCCGGGAAAACACCCGGAAAAAACCATGGGCAGGTAGGTCTGCCACGGGAATCGAACACGGGCCTCCCGAATGCGGGAGACCAAACCACCTGAGCCATCCCGCTCGGTGGGCAACCTTAGAGAAAACAAATACAGTTGTTTACCATTTTCAGAATATTTCTCGAGGAAGGAAATGGAATCCTGGTTGCTCAATGTGTATGGCCCAAATAATTGTTTTCATGCCCGGTATTGACTTACGAAGATGCTTCATATGGCATACAAGTCAAATAACTAATTTATTTAATAGCTTTACCATAATAAATTTTGATTTCATAAAGTTTACTCCGAGCAAAACTTACTATATGTAATACGGATACAAATCGGCTTTATTGCTCATGGTTCAAAATTAAATATATTTCTAAGCCAAGAGATTCTACGATATAAACTGCACTACTTTAGTAAGCTTATTTACCAATGGAGTAAATATTTTGGGTTCAAATAAATCCAAGTTAGTTTGACGTTCATACGTTCACTTGATAATGAAGGACAATAAGCTTCGTTATATAGATTATTCATCTGAAGTAACTTCAGAATGTTACAAAAGATGAGCATCTAGCTTCAGAAAGCGCTAACGATTTGAAATTCTTCTTTCTTTAATATTCTTTTTATGCTTCCAAGTACCTGTCGCCTCTCCCTAAAATTATAATTCGTGTTTACTTCTTTGCTATGCAAACTCGGCAAGATGCACAAAGACTCCGAAGATTTGCTCTTTTATTCCTGAAAAGATATAAATGGTGGAAGCAAAGAAACTTGGAAAATGGCGTGTATACGTTTGAATAAATTTCTACAGAAGCTTAACGAGTTTCTTTTATCTCCTCCTACTCCCTCTCATACAGAAAGAGCAAAATAATATACAAGGTGCACTTTTATTTGTAATAAACTCTGTCCCGAGAGCTGGAAAAGAAGATGCAGCGTTTCTTGTTGGTCTCGGAAAGACCATGTGAGACAATGAGAGAGTGCATTAGGAATCTTCTGCTGCATTTCCCCTTTTTTACTTCGTTTCTTATCTTTCTTCTTTTCTTATGTCTAGTAATGTAAGCTTAAGGTACGGAAAGAAATGAATCACGAGCATCAACCTTAAAATATTGTCTTCAAACATGCTGGCATACCATTCCTCTTTTTATCTTGTTTTGAAGTTTCAGGCTTCCGTCAGTGTGCGATACATTTTTCTCTGTCTTTGTATGTAACATTTGACGTAAAAGAAATTCAAATTTAACTCCTCCCTGGAATATCATCCTTTGTTTTAAAAGTAATTATTCTACTATCAAATAACTCTATGAAAAATATCAACATACTTAGAAATCACATCAAGGTGCAAATAATTATAAATGTTTAGCGATCAAAGTTACTTTTGGGGCAATTAAAGGTAGTCTTTATTTAATTCATATCTTTCTGCGTATTATTAACCCTATTAATTAGAGTGTTGCAATAGAATTTTTGTAGATGAACTAAAGAAGGAACTTTTTGTTATATCATTTAGGCTAAGAAATACTTAATTCTATTATAATGGCTAAAGCGTTTTGTAACTGAATGGGAATTTTTGTGACTTTGTGGGTTCGTAGAATTAAAAGTCCAGTTTGCAGAAATTCAAAATGCTATTTCCGTATGCATACACTTGGTACACCTATGGCAGTAAGATGACGCAACATACACTAACACAATCTCTCGTCACTTCTGCACACATAAATATGAGTTCACTTTCGAAACACAGGCACAGCTGCAGGCACAAGATATCAGTTCGGATTACCATTGTCCGACAAAGTGGCGGCTTCTTGTATATTTCTACTCACTGTTCCAGAAATTACCAGACCAAACACGAACCTTCCAGTCATCTAACTTTCGGGAAGTCACATCAGCTATGAAAGCATATACGAACTATGGTTGTGATCCAAATCTGATCATGCCGAAGAGTTACCGCCAAATTTAGCAGAGACCTCGTGACCCTATAAGGTTTTGATATCCGTCTCCAGACAACCCGGAGTTGGCGCTTTCCGCAATTTGTCCTGGACCCTAGGTAAATACAGGGGTGACTTCTTTAAATGATTTATTTATTATCTGTTTCGGCAAGCCTTTTATCTCCGCGTTGCACTATCTGTCCCTTTGTGCGCGCAAGCCGCGCTATCACAATAATGGGTTCGCGACAATATTTAAAAGACTCACATGTCCATTTTTACTATGATATTGTATTAAAAAATATAGGCCGATCATAATGTAGAGAAACCCCTTATGTTCTGGCATTTTCTGTGTTGTTATGCAGCCATTGTGTCACCGATGCATTCCAACATTCCACACATTTCAACTGACTAAACCATTTGTAATTCCATCAAACCCTGTAAGTCAGGCTTATCAAGATAATATGCCTACAAATGAGAAGAACATGCAAGACCTGAGACGATTTGTGTCGTTCTTACCAAAAGATGCAATCGTTCAGAGCTTCTACGACGACATATACAATTGGCCAACATATGTCAAAGAATTAACTATGTGTAGAATATAATGCCAAAGAGTTCTCTTTGTCACAATTTGTTTCAGTTTTGTCATCGTCAGCAATAAAGTGTGGGTTACGTATTAATTTATTTATATTTATTACAAAATATTGAGAAAACCCACATGTACACTAAATAAATGTTAACATAACCTCAAGAAAATTTATCAAGAATGTCTACAGTGTAATTGAATGCTTCCGTCTACATTCATTTCGACCAAAAATGAGGACAAAAGCCGACTTAAGCATGATTTTAAGACAAAGATTGTTTTTTGCTTTTCATAAAAAATTTAGTCTTTTGGACATGTGGGGTCTCTCAATATTTTAATTCAAATATCTTTAGAAAAATTGTAATGTACCGAAATTTAAAGAATATTCTATGTTGTAATACATTTACTTCTTTACGAAAGAACTGTAGTCATGCCATCACCAGAATATTTCTACAAACCTACCTGCGTTTGAAGATTCAGGTCAGCCAAGTTTTCCTTAATAACATAGTGAACAATTCAGTCCATCAGTTCAGATACGTGTTTTATGTATTGATGAAAAACGCTGTACATGTATTACAGAAAATATATTACATTCTAAATAAGGAAATGTAAACATATTGGAAAGATAAGAGTCAGACTGAAAAATTCAATGCCACAGCCAGGATCTTTGAGTCTTCGTTCGGCTGCTCTTAATCATTAAGCTACCATGGCCAACATGCGAGCATGACATTAAATTCTCCAATTGAGTTTTCCAGTCTGACTATCGTTCCTTACTTTGGCTTAAGGTACACGACTAAAGTGAAAACATCATTAATTTCCATTAATTGTACCTAATAGTGGTCTGAACTATAAAGCCCGGACCTTCAAGTACTTGCAGCATAGATAGTCGCCATTAAGGTAGTTGTTTTACGTTTTATGGGAACTCCTAGTAGTTTACAGGGAAAAACCCAAGTCAGTTGGAGAATTTAATGTCATGATGGCATGTTCGCCATGGTAGCTCAATGGTTAAGAGCAACCTAACGGAGGCCAGAAGATCCGTGCTTCAAATTCCGGCTATGACAATGAATTTTTCTATCTTACTGTACCGTTCCATACTTTGGCCTACACATGGCTAGTGTCAAAGAATAATTAATTTCCTTAAATATATTCTAATTTTTCACAAAACAAATCATGAGGATTTCCTAAAAGAGCACTATTTCGGGAAGTCACATCAGCTATGAAAGCATATACGAACTATGGTTGTCATCCAAATCTGATCGTGCCGAAGAGTTACCGCCACATTTAGCAGTGACCTCGTGATCCTATCAGGTTTTGATATCCGTCTCCCGACAACCCGGACTAGGCGCTTTCCGCAGTTTGTCCTGGACCCTAGGTAAATACAGGGGTGACTTCTTTAAAGGATTTATTTTCCTTCTTTCTTCACTTGGTTTCTTTTTCATTTTGCAGTTGTGGTTTGGGCATATGCAGATAGATGCAATGCTTTACAGGATGCACTTGTGCAACGAAGGCTTCTACACGTTTCTGTGGTTTATTCGTTCACGCTATCTTTACCTAATCCTTTTCCTTAGAAAGTTGAAATTGAAATTGAGCTTTATTCATGAATATTCTCTTTAGGAGCTGTGTTTCTCACCGTCCCAATGTATACTGGGTATGAAAACCGCTTAGTTTTATTTAGGGACCACCTGTTATGCTTGCCGTTCTTTTACGTACTGTAAATGTACGATAAAGACCACCAGCTTCACTTCCCTCCGCCGGGTGTGAACAAGCGACCTCATGATCTAGAAGCTAGCACGTTAACCCTATACCAAGGAAGACAACCTCACAAGGAATTGGTATCTCAACTAAATCTCCGTTATATAGCAGTGCGATGTCGTAACGCCTGCTCTGTACATATTGCATTTTATAATTAGACTTACTCGTAACAAGGTGTTCACAATAGTAGAATGGAAGCAGTTCCTATTACGTGATTTACTCCACGCAGGAAAGTTGTTCTAATTAGACAAAATTTCTATCTGAAACAATTCCTACTGGATGGAAGCGCCTAAAGAAAACAGAAGCCCTGCAATGCACACAGCATCCGGTGCTAACAAAGCCACTCTGTAGTCGATAAACATTTGATCGTACAGCACCCGCAAAGGAAGACAGGATATTAATACTTCAGCAACATACATGCCGCATTCGATAAGGTCGTGTAAATTAAACAGGATCGCTTGCTTTGTTCTCTGGCAAGTTCTTTGTTTCTCACGGAGAATGATTCAGTGGCGTGCAGCTCCGTAGAATATAGACGGCTGGTGTTTGCTTTACAACCATGCAAAGGTCTTTAAATATGTAATTTTTCTTCTTCCCCCTCTACTCCGTCCTGTGATACCTTAATGTTTCTTTCCGGATTGAATATTTTTCTTCCACGATTTACTCTCATCAACTTTGGCAACATTTATCTATCATATTTGCTAATACTGTTTATAGACAAACATTAAAAATACTATACTGCCGAAAAACTCACCTTAAATTGTAACTTTATAATCCTAAACCTCAAAATTCAGATTCTGCTATGTGTATGTTTTACTGTTATTTATATAAGCAATTAATAAAATTAAGGGGCATTAGTTTACAAAGATGAAATTAAAGAAATTAAATACGTTAAGGCCACTGCGATAAAGTTGCTAACGGAAGATCTTAATCTTATGTTAACACAAATTATGGCTGTGATAGTGTTTTCCTTCCAAAAGCTAACTGTCTATATCCAAAGTTGATTAATTTCAGAGCTAGGTTGGATCAGCATACTAATATTTCTTTATAATTGTAGAATAATTAGTCTTATGTTTTACAGGTTAATATATATCAAACGAAACAAATTAACATTGTAATGAAGTGTAGGGTTTAATATAGTATGAATGTTTAGAAAAATATATTGAGGTTTAAGAAATAACTACCTTAAATTCTTGCAATCACAATGAAGTATCAAGAAACTATTTCATTATAAATTCATATTTCAAAATTGTATATTCTATAGCCCTCTCAATCTTGAAGTTCGTGTTTAAATCACCTGTATCACTTTCTGTATAGTGATTATTGTTCTATCATAAAAATCCTCCTCAAAACAATAAATAGCATTATTTCAATTCATTCATATTTCACGTCGTATCTAAAGAAATCAAATCACCAAGAACTTAATTTTCATCTTTAATAGAACAGTAGGTTTTTATAATATTTGATTCATTGTTATATTTGATATTGTCAGATGGTTTCTGTGCACAAAAAGAATGGAAGGAAATAGTATATTAGGGGCCAGATTTCGTAGACTGCATTTTGTATGCCAGTGTTAAGGCTCTTCTGTGTGAAAAATATGATTGTGATTGAATTTTTCAGTCTGACTTTGCGTTTCCACAATTTAGCCTACACACGGCCAATGTGAAAGAACAATTAATTCCCAATAATTGACCTAATAGTGGTTAACTATAAAGCCCGGACCTTAAAGTACTTACACGTTGTAAGTCGCCATTAAGGTAGTTGTCTCATGTGTTTATGAGAACTCCTAAGTGGTTTACCGGAAAAAACACGAGTCAGTTGTAGAATTTAATGTCATGTCGGTACGTTGGCCATAGTAGCTCATAGGTTACAGTGGCTGGACGGCAACCAGAAGATCCGCGGTTCAAATCCCGGCTGTGGCATTGAATTGTTCAGTCTGACTCTACATTTCCATACTTTAGCCTACACACGGCCAGTGTGAAAGAACAATTTATTTCCAATGATTGTGATTTGAAGCATTTTGAGTGAAATTAAACCACATCTGAATTTTTTATATATTCATTCATAATTAATAGGCAGTTTTACATGTTATAAATAATTTTAAATCCGATTAAGAACATTTGACGTTTTTCGCGAGTGTGATGCATTATTCTTATATAACAAAGCTTCAGAAACTCAGCAGCTAAAAGGTCTTGGAGATATATTGAAATATATTTCGTTAAACATTTGGACTTGCCTGCCATAAATTAATACATCCATGGTACTTGTCCTTTTGAAGTAATGAAGGGAAAATCAATCTTCTACTTTTTGAGGGTCACACTACGCCTATACTTATAATGCAGTCTTCATACAACAGAAGCTACAGGGGATACGAAATATATAATGAACACCTGTACCTACTTTGGTATGATTTATTAATAAGAGGATGGGAGTCCATTTGCTCGAAGTTTAGCTGCAATTATTCTTGGAATACTGTGACATAAAAATTGTGCAGCCTGCAGGGGAATATTAAGCCACCCTTAGATCACAAACTCTTCTAATTTCTGTACTGACGAGGGAGGCAGACATCTGCTAGGTACTGCGTTCTCCAATACCGTCCAAACTGTTTCGATAGTATTCAAGCCTGAGGATTGTGCTGGCCAGGGAAGATGCTGCTGTTGTTTTCAATTCTCCTAAAACTATGATAGTGCTGTCCTATCTGCTTTAAATATGGCATAGTTGTTGCACCTGGTCACCTAAAATGTTCAAATAACCTTTGGCTGTAACATGCCCTTTGAGAGCAATGATGGGACCTGCAAAATACCATGACATGACTGCATGCACTTACACATTTCCACTTTATGCTTAACGGTTTGAGTCAAGCATCAGCATTGTAGGTTTCTTTTGCAGTTCTCCAGACGTAAATTTGGCCTGATGTTGACTTGTTGGACCATATGACGCGATTCAACTTATCTCTCCAGGATTTATGCCCTGATACCATTCCTTACGCTCCATTCCATTAGTTTTAGTTACTAATGGTTTAGGTATGGCAGCTTGTACAAGAGTATGCTGTTTATGGAGTTTTTGGCGGGCAGTGTCTATAGATACAGGGTCTATAAATGTCTATTGAGCTCTGCGAAAACTTTAGCCGCAATAGTTTTTTGTTTTCATGAGAAGATTGTTATTAGTCCAGGACGATATCTGTCATTTAGTTTTGATTTTCTCTCACAATTCCTATTACATGATTGTGGCTTGCCATGTTTTATGTAGGCTGTCATGACTGCTGAAATTTTTTTAAACATTAAATAAATTAGCTGTATTGTTTACTCTTCCACCAGCTAACTGAGCCCCCACAATCGGCCATATTTGGAAGACTGTTAAGCTTTCTCTACAAGTCTACTTTTGTCTCTGAAAGCAAATAGAAAGTTCGCACTACTCGTATACAACCATCCTGATGCCTAGTCAGTCTGTCAGGCGTGATACGTGCCTTACCCGAGTTATTGACCGTCAAACAAAACCACTCTTTAGTAGCATCCTTAACATTATTTTGCCTATTCCCTGTAGTGATTAAGGTGATACATTTCATCATGCCAAAATCAAAAACAAATACGCATTTCAGTGAAACTGGAAAGAAAATAGAATGTTTAAAAGAGCTATAACTAATATAAGTCGTAATGGAAGGGTAAATGGATAAATTTTGCTGACTCAAATGGAATGTGTTTGGATAATAACAATTTATATGACAGAATTTCAAGATGCTGGTGCACTGTCACATAAAATGTATTGCCTTGATGAAAAAGAGCTCGATGGTTACAATATTTAGTGCTACAAGTTTCTGTTGATGCTAGAAGTTTATGTAAGCCCGTAATAGTGGACAATGGACAGTTCTTCAAATTTGTAAGCTTAGAAGTTTATGTAATGTAAATTCAATTTAATGTAATTATAATTCAATATTAATACTGCACTCTAGGTGTAGTTAAATTTTAAGGAGTTATTTGCTATTTTAGTCATGTTAATAATCTTCATGGTGATATTTTTAATATTCTTTGGGACATCACAGTCCTGGCCTAAGCTAGACGATCCAGTTGAATTCAGAAACCAAACTGTGAAAACCTGTGATTTAAAATTAAAATCCAAGTTATTTAAAAGAATTGTGGGATTTATAAAGTAATAAATTCATAGGCATCCTAAGTTAACGTTGGCCATAACATGATAATGTGTCTTATGTAGTGCTAAAATAGTTCAAGAGTTTCTGGGGAAATAAAAACCGTCCTCCCATTTTGCGTTCCCTTACAGCTCAGAGCATGCTTCTCTTTTTCAGCTAAAATGTTTAAAACGAAGCTTAAGACAATTAATTCTGCATCGAAATGTAATTGGCTTGAGCGGCGGAGGAACTCAAATCGCTTCTTATATAATAGCTTTTCTCACTTCTTCGGGAATACGAGATAAATACGTGAACTAGAAGAAGAAATATTATCCTGCGAAACACTTTGCCTCAATTTGTAAAGCAAGCGTTCAGAAGGGATGACATATTTTCAATTTATAGGCTACATTCAGCTGTAGTGGCTTAATTATCCCAAAATGTAGTAGCATTAAATTTATGGAATTAATACTTCTCATCGCAGCTTCTGACGTAGGAATTAGCTATGCTACAGCATCTCCAAAATAAAAAGCATGCATGTAATTTATCATTTGATATAAACCTCATAGCCGTATAATTCGTATGATAACTGCTACAATAGTTTTCTTTCTTCGGTTTTTCTAATCCCAAAAGTCATTTGCACATTTTCCAGCACTGCTCTCGTTGTTTACTTTCCATTTGGCTGATACATAGTCACCCTCTCTCGACAGGTCCGTTAGTTACGCAACCTTTTGCTTTTGTTTGTGTGCTAAGCGTTGTAAGAGCTTATAGTGAAGCACTTGGTGCACTTTATGGCTTGATGTTCCTAGTGTGAGTTAAGCGGACACCCACGAACCTATAGAAGTGATTTGTAAGGTCGCAACGCTTGTTCCTGTAGCGCTGCAGTTTACTGCTAGCACATGAAGTTTTCCACCCTCATAACTGAAGTCAAAGCGGCCTCTGCAAAGAGTTTATGGTCAAACATAGTATGTTTTGTACCGAATTATAACAGTCGTTACAACATGTATTAAACTGCATTTAATACTCACTGACCAATAAGGTAAAGTAATAGGGTCCTTTTTAGCTTCTCAATGAAGTAATCTCTTTCGTTAGCGGAAGATCACGACAAGTGGCATACTGAAGTTATGTAACATAAGCAAATGTGTAACATAATTTATTGTTATTAAGCTAAGAAATCTGGAAATGCCTTGGCAATTCTTTCTGGTTTATTTTGTTAGTATAAGGCTGTCAGTTTTAACAACCATTTGTTTTCAAGGGTTGCGAAGTCAAGGAAGTTAATTCTTATACAACCAAACACTTTCCAGTGCATACAAAATTCAAATAAAACAAACATTTTTATCGCACTTAGATATCCAGTTATGAGAACAAATGTTAATTTTATTGTAATTTAAATAACATACATTCTGTACCATAATTATTTATAAAATATATTCTTAATAATAAAAATTAGTTTAGGTGAAACTACCTTTTCATGTAACACCAATGTAGGTAACAGCTAAAAATTTGACCCAGAATTAAAAAATTCAATATACCTTCGGATCTCCGTAACTGTACTATGCCGAAGAGTCCTGCGCCTTGGCGTAGTGGTCTAAGGCGTCATGCTTTGGTTCCATGCCATAGAATGCGAATCGGGATCGTTCCCACACCTGGGGGTGCAGATTTTATGTCCCGGGTATAGGACCGGTGCCACTCAGCATCGTGAGGAAAGTGCAGGAGCTTAGGATACTTAAGCGGCCCTGGTCAAGAAAGCCAACTTACCGGTTGGGGACGCCGAGATGCTGACGACATTTCCTCTCCGTCTTGGTGGGATCATCGCCGACCTCCACCTTTCGTATGTGTATGAGACCGGCCGTCGGGTTGGCAGGCCCTGGCCCTGTATGTACTGTCGCGCTATGGGTTATTATCAGAGCTAGGAAGTTCGTACCGATTTACTTGAGCAGTTGGCATGACTACCCAACATAGCGCTACTAGCAAGGCCAAGGTTCATTGTAGAATGCAACTAACTGCAAAACAGGTGTAAGTGCATGACACAGAGCACGTTGGTAGGAAGGAAGACATTTGAATAACGTCTTTGCTGTTATTCAAAGATGAGCAACTAAATTTGGTGTACAACTATTGTATGCTTTCTAGAAGTGTACTCATTCATGTCTTTATTTATTTAATTATTTAAATATATATTTTACTGGATTACTTCAGCAAATGTGGAAAAAAGAGAAGCCAAATCGAGAAACTAGATTACCTGAAATTATTAAGGAATTTGCAACAGTCTATCAGACAACTAAATCTTGTTTTACGGGATATAGAATGAGTATTTCATTTGAAAGTCTTCAGAGGTACATTATTGTTTTAGTAATACGGCCCCAGATGAATAAATAGGTAGTAAAATGTCTGCTTTGGCATTTTGTCTAATAATAGTCATCCGATATATAAGAAATTAATTTTATTATTCGGATATTATTTCACATTTGATCAGGAAATGTTACAGTCCGCGTTATAATTGCTTTGGTGTTACACAATGTGCCTATTTAAATAAAGAGATCAGCCAGAGACAAATCCGTATGTACTATATAATAATTTTTATGCTGTGCATAATGATCTAAATATATGTGCATTTACGAATGTCTCATAAGTCATCTTTTTTTTTTCTCTGGGCAACCGGTTTCAATGCCTCTCCGCTCTGCGTTTCTTATCTATGACTTGTTTGGGTGCCAGGAGAGGGTCGGTCGCAATCTGCATAGGGAACGGCTAACGGTATTTATTATTTCTATACCAAAGAACTGCCTTCGCGAGGTACCTGTATACAGATTAAAACTTTTATTTGGTTTATGTATCCCAGTAAACCGTCAAAGTGGCCTCATCCTTAAAAGTAATTACGGTAAAGTAGACGGACATTGAAATAATATGCAGTAATTCAAGTGGCCTTCAGATATAGCATACGGAATACTAAAACACTACGGGATAGACAGATGAATTTAAGCAGTCTTCAACTGCCCTTTTTACAGCATTCACTGACTATAGGGACACAGGAATAAAATCAAAATTTGGCCATGAAAACTGCAAAGTTAAAGGTAAAATGGAATAGTCCTGAACAACAAGTGTATTTGTATCGGATATGAACATAGGATGACTGTCAGTCTGAGCCCTAAAAATGCAGATGAGTAGGCCTATAGGGTTCACTACCTTGCTGAAGTTAGCGAATGTTGTAATTAGTTTGATTCTTTTAATGTTTTCGGATATGTATGTATGTATGTATATATATATATACATAAAATGCAGTTACATACTTTATGTGATTCTGAAATGTTATTCACTGAAGCAGTGTGCTTGTTCTTCTTAATTATTTTACAATCAAATCGATACTTAGTTTAAAATTGTAAAATCCTTTAAAACCTCACATTTTTATATTATTTATACTGCTAACAATTCCACTGATAAAGCAAAATTAAAACACAGGAATCTGTGTAACATTAAGGTTAGGGAACCTATTGATAAAGGATTATTTTAACTTTCATCTCCAAGAAAGAATCAAAATCTCTTACCTGCTGATAAAGTAATGTAAAATGTAAAATAAACCAGCACAAATCCTATTTTTGCAGAAATTCATTGGACCTAAAGAACCAAACACTGCCATCTTACATAAAAAATGTAAACGTGGAAGGCTATATAACGTTGGCGCTCCATTCTGAGTTTGATTTTTGTGAACGGCAAAGGTTGTAGAAAAACGCTTACCAAAAATGTATACGAAATGTGTTGTATGCAAATAGTAGTTTCTGAAATAATGATTATGCATACCTGTTTTTCCGTTAAAAGTTACGATACTCGTCATTTATGAACATTTGAAAATGAGAAGGTAATTATAAAATAAAAATACAAAAAGCTTAATTCTGTTTACACATCTTGGTCGTAAACATGTAAATTTCAACATAAACTCCTTCTTAGACAAATTTCTATCATAACTAACATACAGTGTAAGTTGTACAAGCAAAATAGCAATAGAAAACTTAAGTACTGCGTCTGCCACATTTCTGGTACCAAGCTCCGGTACGTGTTTCTAATGTAGAAAATGGCTTTAACAGAATAAGAGTTATACAGTAAGACATCCTCCAAGCCATAGACACATTATAACAAACAACAATACTTAATAAAGTTTAATGCGCTAAGAAGTGCTTCATCATGCAGAATTTAAGATTATTGCTCAATAAGAAATAAATAAAATCACCTAATACCGGTATAAGCACACCCTCTAGCAAATTTGAGCGTTAAATTAAAAAGAAAACGAAAAAAAAAAACTGAAGCTTAGCAACTTTAGCAACAACGTTGGTGAAGGTTCCATTTAAAATGGTTGCTAGCCTATAACAGTGCTTTTAAATTAACTTTGAGACCTACTATTTTAATTGTATCGCATTATGAACACATTATTACAGTATCTATGTGCTAGTTATTTATCTCAACAGCGACAGCAGCGATTTGCTCGTTTCTTGCATTGACTTTATTATTTGTGTGTCCACGATGGTATCTCCAATATACATGCCGTTGTCGAGATGGAATGATTTGATAGAATTTAATTAAAGTTTATTTCCCAATCTTTTATTTAATGAACGCTTTATTGTTCCGCACTTATACATGAATTCAAGGAATTTAATTCCCTGATCGCACGCTGAGTGGTATGTAATATGACAGCCCAGAACTGGATGCGTAACGTATAATGATATCGATAGTAATTTTATTTACAAGGTTAAAACTTGCAATGCTAATGCTCTTCAGTTTCACATCCTCGTAGCCATCAAGCTTTCGTCGAACTTATGTTAGGGTAATGAGAATCAAAATTAACTAGCTTCTTTAGCCTTTGGTTGGTGGAATAGTGGCGGTGAAGTATCTACATTATTGCTATGACACTTCATAGCTATACATAATGAGTTAACTTTGCAATTGCATTACGAGATGTAGGGGAGCCTTCCCCAAACACGACATAAATGGGGATAAATACACTGATAACCATGGGCAACAAAAATAATTGTTGAGTGTTTCGAGCACTTCATGAGGCAATTCCTACTAATTTTGGTTTGAGAAAAACAAATATGGCAATGACAAAATTTTATTAGCTCTAGTTTTCATGATATACACAAGGTGGAAGTATTACATATTAACTGAGAGAAAATGATACATTTTAATTACATACGTGTCAACAACAATGAAAGTGCATTTGATTTTTTAACCAGTAATTACATGATAAGAGTTCTAAATTGCTGGAAAAATACTTCGCAGATAGTCGTGTCTGAAGAGAATCATGTGGTGGCCTATTGACTTCGTCGTCTTTTAGCTTGCCTCTTGTGATGGAGTTCCGCAGAATCCCTATACAAAGACCAACAATAATCCGCAAGCATTACTTCATTACAACGGCCCTGATATCTTTGTTCAATAACAGAAATGTCCTGATGGAATCTCTCCCCATGGTCATCTCTAACAGCTCCACAACAAAGAGGGAAAGAGTCTAGGTGAGAGTGGAGAAAATTGAGCTTAAGGGACATGCTGCATCCTAGGTTGCGGTATTTTTGCAGGGGCAGTGTCACCAAATTGTTATAGTTGTCATCCCTTTTGTTGCCTAAAAATCCATGAACAACACTCTTGAAGGCTTCCCAAGTTTCCTTTACTTTCCTCTCCAAAATTCGGTCAAATGCATGACTTTTTACAAGTTCTCTTATTTGTTGTCCGACAAAAATGCCTTCCTTAACTTTTGCATCACTTAATTTCCAAAATTTCTCTCTGATTGTGTTTTGTTATTTGACAGATGTGCCAAGTCCCAAAAATTCCCCCAAATCTAAAGTCTTCCCTCTTAAAATGAAATGCCCCTTTATCTTAAAAACAAGAGCTAATCTACCATTTTATGGTGATTTTTTAATTCAGCAGATAGAAATACATGTAAATTCACTATTTCTAAACCCGAAACATTTTCATTGTTGCCCAGTGTAATAGATATATTGCGCTTAGTGTCGTTTTCCAAAGAAACTTAATTATGCATCGTATTTAATAAGTACCATGATGAATTAAAGTGTTAACGAATTGAAATTAAACAGGTACATAGGTAGCCTAATGGCACAGGGTAACGGTTATGGTGCTTGTATTCGGATATTTCAGGTTCAATTCCTGCCGTCTATAAAGTTTGGATGGTTTACATTTAAATTTCTTGACATGTTTAAAATTACGCTTCTAGGTTTTGTGAGGTATGTTAGCGCAGGGTAGAGGTTGCGGATGCTTGTTCAAAGGAAAAAGTACTCCACAACTGCACTAGAGAGCCTTGTTAGCCAGGACATTCAGCGCCATCTGTAGGCAGCTCTAGTAGTAGAACGGATCCTCGATCCTGGTAATTTTTAGAACTCTGGCCTGTGGTTACTTCAGTTCATCTATTCCTCCTAACATTTCTAATAATGGGCAGATCTGCCAATAACCTGACGACTATTATCTGGAATGGCTCTGGAGTGCTAGGTTTGGTTGCTTTATGTTTGCAGAAATAGGTTCGTGATCCCTATTGCGAACCTCTCATATTTTCTTTTCTACAGTTTGCAGAGACACTGAATCAAAAGAAGCTAAAAATCTCACTAAGAAGAAGCAATAGAGCTCCTCCAGTATATGGAGCTGATCTGACACATAAAGATGACGATATAAACAGAAGTCTACCCGCGAAGTATAGCATAGAACATTTGAAAACAAAGCTAGAAAAGATACAAAATTAAGATTTAATGCATAAATGGTTCTATCGGTAGCTCCTACCCTTGTGGAAACTGGTTTGGACTCTTAAAGTACTACTCAATCACTGAATCTTATGCGTGGTTAGGAGTAGTACCAATGAAGAACTACAATAAGAGCCAGGAGTTAAACCTTCATACCAATTAACACCAGACTTATAGGTAAAATGTGGTAGAAAATTTACTACCAATGTCTGACAGTTGAATTCCGAAACGAGTTTTCAGTCATAAGCCTAGTTGTAGACTAATGAAGCGCTAGAAAAGTGGTCTTCACGACACGCTGAAACCGGTATTGGGTAAGCAGTGTACCAGCGAATGCACCCTATTGCGGGAGGGATGGAGAGAGAGAGAGGCGAGGTGATCAGAATAGGCTCCTTAGTTATCTCTGTATGGACGTTGTGTGTACAAGATGGCTACATATTCACGAAGGTCTTCTGCCTCTACGTTATTTAACCCTTCTTGGGAGCAGACATATTTTTTACACCATTGATAAAACTGAGCGAAGTTTAATATGCAATAAGGTCCTAAATGTGATACGAAAATATAATCTCCAGCGCCACTATGACACTTGTCATGCTAGTGATTACGCCAAATTAGGTGATAAACGAATCATATTGCTGGGGCAGTAAATGACTCTAGCAGACAAGGTACAGTAAGGTTTCTGGTGTTATTGTATTGTTGTGATTATGATCATCAAATTATCAAGATATTTAAATTATCAAGGTCATCGTCATTATTATTATCATCATCATCATCATTACTTAGCTGTTCTATATGGCACAGCATTAATAAGACTGTCCCAGAGTGTATTATATAGTTATGTTAGCCTATTCATTTCCTAAAAGAGACGGTTGAATAACTGGTATGCTAATTACATAACATATACGTATTTAAATACATGTGAACATTGTATGTTTCGATTGTCTCTGAACGTGACTAAGGAGTTGTATGACACTACGGAAAAGCCGTCACTGTACCTCTGCTTACCCACCAAGAGTACCGAATGCACGAGCGTGCATGCGGCTAAGAGACGGCAGCATGAGGGTGCATGCTGCTGTTGATCATTGCGTTAGAGATATAGATGTGAGACCAAAATGGACGTAGCACAATCCATGTGAAAATAATAAGAAACAAGAATAAAAACACAAAGAGACTGACAAGTAAGAATGTGACTTGTCTAGGTTTAGGATTATCATGGAGTGGATTTGGTACCGAGGTAGGGCATTCTGGGAGGCAGGATAGGTGAGAGAAAATAAGACTGTTGACCCAAGGAGTCATGATAGAAGACAGGGACCCTACTATTTACCACTTGGAAAATCGCCGCCAAGACAGCCACTATTCCACCAAGAAACGGCCCACCAGTACGGCCTACAGACCGGATATCTTTCTACCGAAGGAGAAAGGCTTTCCAGGAGTATATTATTCTCCCATGCAGGGCCGACGAAGGAAACGCCGTCACTTCTACCGGAAACAGGCTGCCAGATCGGAGGTGATGTGAAATGACAATGGAGGGACAGGAAATTCCGGGAGCACAGATAGGAGCACAATTAGACCAGATGTATGGGTTGTTTTGCAAGGAACTTCTAGGGCTGCTAAAATCGGCAGCAAGAGAAGTAGCATAATTTGAGTTGGGTAATACAAATACGAGGGGAATAATAATTGAGGGAATACTGAAATTCTGGTATAAGTGTATTAAAGGGCAGAAAGGGGAATTATTGAATCTGTGCATAAAGCAACAAAAAAGCATTAAGAGCACAAGAAGTTGGTGGTCGGAATTGGAAAGAACGGTATCGAAGATAGACATGGGAGATTTATGGAGAGTAGGAGTTAAATCATAGCGGTTATTGGAAGGAAGTGAAAACTAGAGTACAAGAAATAGATAGGCAGGAGATTTAGGAAAGTATAGAAGAATGGAAATCTTTGAAATGCTATAAGCAATTAAAGACAGAATGGGGTAGGGAAAAATATGAAGATCAATGTGACAAAGCTGGAAGAGAAGGCGTAGCTTGGATGAGAATAGGAATAATATATCTAAAAGAGTTGAGAAGTAATGAGGTAGGAATATGTGAATTTTGTGGAGATGAAGAGAGCACTGTTCATTACCTAATAGAATGTAAGGAGTTAAATTTCAGGAGAAAAATATGGGAAATGGGACAGTGTGAGCAAAGAGACAGTGGCATTACGCACGTTAACGGGGATGACTGAAAAGAAAAAAAATAGATGTATAGGATAATTCTTATATAGGTTAACAGAAAAGTGGATTAGGGTAAAAGACGTGAATGTCAGGAAGAAATTACAACAAGCTGCTCAGGAAAACCAATGGTCTATGGCTAAAGGACCTGAATCAGCAAGTAAAACTTCGGCCAGCAATCTCATGTATTTGTACAGGATGTATAATAGTGATTGTTAGATATTTTAGTGAAAATGTAATGGAAACTGTACAGATAAATATCAAATATAGTTACAAGGAATATCTGTATTTACACTCATTGTTTCTTACTTTCTAATTCTGTTACGTACTGCTGCTTTCCTTCTCTATATTATTTTACGGTTCAAAGCATAGCTAAAGGTCCTTGCGCTACGGAACACACCGTTATTGTGTGATAATTAATGCACCAAGCAAAACTGCCTCAAGATACCTTTTAGACTCTGACCCTGTTACACAAAAGAACCCTTATGCAAGCACACGAGATATGAGTGGTATGTTATGCCAACAAAAACACCACCATCGAGTTTGCAAGAACTGCTTGTTCAGCATTTGCATGTCGCCAAACACCAGTATACAAAAGGGTACTTTCAGACCACTTAATTATTTACAGTGTCCATGGAACACCAAGTTGATTTTATTAGTATCACGCTAACAGCTCTTACGCATGCAATACAAGAGAAAACACGCAAACGCAAAACACTATTGCTTAATTAATGAGCTCGATCAAACTTGGTGAGTCCCACTTGATGGTGTACCATGGAATGCAGTTCGACAAAATAGGTGCAGGAAAGATACATTATAAACAACCGTATTCCTAAAGGACCAACGACTTTATGCATTGATGGTGTTCCTGTAAGTGACAGTACTAAATCTAGTGAGTGCTGCATTGGCATTTATGCATCTGACAAATTGTGTGTCTTAAACAGATCCATATTTTCTGTGTAGTACGATACTATCTCCTCAGTTCCGAATCATGTAGCAGTCATTTGGATGAAAGTGAGCTCTAGGGGCTATATGCAGTATACTCAGGATATAAATGTTATTTTAAACTGCCATGTCATATTCTTCAAACATCTTGAACATAAGCATCAAGTTTGTTACTTATCAACTTTCCGGTTTTGAATTATACTGGGCTTTCTCTAAAAATGCGTTTCCTTTTGGAGCTAAAATAAGAGGGCCGGCTGCTAAGTCTTGAGCCTCACAGAGATGGCGCCACTGCATTAGTCTGACAGACAGCATCATACACTTTAAGTCTAGACTGGCTTATAATTATAGTAACAGCTCAATAACTTGATTAGTTTTTGAATTACAACATTTTAAACAAGACAAATGTAGAGGTTTCACGAAAACGGGAAGTGATTAAATATGTCTATTTGAAAGGCTCAACGTCTAAAGAAATCAAGGAGAAATGTACATTGAAAGACTCCGCCAATGTTTAAACAGAGTTCAAAATGGGACGTACGAGAAATACGAGGGCTGTTCATTAAAGAATGATGATAATTATTTTACGGTAATAATTTTTCGCACTAAAATTCAATCTTGTTATATTCTGTTAGCTTAATGTGAAACAAGTACGCCGTAGTAGTTTCATTGTTAGTACATCTGTTTCCCGCCTGTGAGAACTAGGCAAGTTCAGTCATGTTCAGTATCGCCTACCGCTGCAACGGAGGTAACACGCGAGAAACAATATGCGGCTTTCAAATTCTGCTTTCGTTTCAACAGATCATCAGTTGAGGCCCATACAATATTGCAGGAGGCCTATTGAGCATCTATTATTCTCTAAAGCACAGCTTTACGGTGGCATAAAATGTTTAAATAGGAGAGACAATCAATTTCAAAGGTGTTCCAGTGTCCCGGTGTTCCAGTTACTGTTCTTACGGAAGAATACATCAAAACCGCTGCTACCATTGGGAGAAAGGATCGACGAATTACCTTAAGATCACTTTCTGAGATAATGTACATTTCATTGGGTGACACTCACACGTAGGTAACAGAAACATTACACCTGTTTGTGCGCGATGGGTTCCAAAACTGTTGATTCCCGAACAAAAGGACATTCGCATGCAGGTCTGCATTCAGTTAAAGTTGATGTTAGATGTAGATCCGGAGTTTTTTCAAACGTAATCACTGGTGATGAAACTTGGCTACATAATTTTGATGAGCAAACAGCAAAGCTTAGTGTGGAAATCTCCTTCATCACCAACCCCCCAAAAAGCAAAAGTGGTTTCTTCTGTTGGGAAAGTTACGCTCATCTCATTCTTTGATGTCCATGGAATGGTTTATCAGCATGTTGTACCTGCGCACACACCAGTAACTGGACAATACTATAGGGATGTCCTGAAAACATTGTTAGTCCATATCAGGCACAAATTACCACATTTCCGTGAAGCAGGCCGGATGCTGTACCATGATAATGCGCGGCCGCATATTGCCAATGTCGTTGAATATCTTGCAAAACTGAACGTTAAGTACATCCCCCACCGTCCCCATAGTCCGGATTTAGCCTCATGTGACCTTTTTCTATTCCCTAACATGAAGAGACGCCTTTTTGGGAGGCATTATCCATTACCAGAAGCAGTGGTGTAGGCTGCGGAGGCGATTCTGAAGGATAACTCAAAAAATGGTTTCCAGCATGTCTTTGAAGACCGGCAGAAACGCTGGGCAAGTGCATCGCATTTATGGGAGTCTATTTTGAGAAGGACCATCAAAATTATGAGGATGAGTAAAGGTACGCTGTCTAAAAAAGATTGTGATCATTCTTTATTGAACAGCCCTCGTAGTAATGAGCCTCGATTTGGACCCCCTTTCGAAGTCACAACTCCAGTGATCATTGGAAAAATTCATCGTTTAGTACTGGGAGACCGCGAATTAAATTAGATTGCGATAATAGAGCTGTAAACTTATCAAAGGATCGTGCAGGTAATATTTCAAGTAATGTTTTTGGCTTTCACAAGTCCTGTGCAAGATGGGTGCCGCGTTTGTTCATACCAGATCAAAAGCTGTAAAGAAAAACTTTTTGTGTTAAGAATTTGGAGCTCTACTGCAAAAAATCTCAATGAATTTTTGAAACGGTTTATTACCATGAACGAAATTTGGATACAGCACTACACTTGAGAAAGTAAATCACAGTAAAGACAATGGATTGCGCCAGGAGAACCAATACCAAAGGTGGCAAAGTCAATTTTGTCAGCTAACAAGGTTTGGGCGAGTGTTTTCTGGGATGCACAAGGAATTATTTTTATTCATTATTTCGAAAAGGATAAAACTATAGCTTGTGACTTATGCAAGCTGATGAGAAAATAAAAATATATCATTTGGAGAAAAAAAATCTTATTTCTTCACGACAATGCTCCGGTCCATCATTCAGTCATTGCAATGGGAAAATTGTGCGAATTAACTTTCGAATTGGTTGAAATTTTATCCTATTAGCCAGATCCAGCAACCAGTGACAACCAGCCCGCCATGGTAGCGTAGATGGTAGCATGTCTGCATCACGTTCAAGAGGTCCCGAGTTCGAATCTTGGTCAGGGTGAGTCACCTGGATAAGGTATTCCCGGGGTTTTCCTTTGTCCTGAAAGACGAATGTCGGATAACTCTAGGCTCCTTGGGCCCCGGGTGCGTTGAGCATAATTCCATCCATTTCATTAAATGTGTTTTTTTGTGAGGCTGGAACTTATCTGCCAACCCTCGTACGTGTACTTCCGATAAGATATCGGTATAACCTTTTGAACGAATGTAGAAGTATCTCTGATTAGCTTATGATAAGCAGCGATAGTAAAGAGTGTTCCCAAATTATTTCTAAATATTTTAGGAGAACTAATCTATAGACTCTAGAACTGCAATAATATGCGTAAAGAACATGCTGATCTGGTGGTCTGCGATAAATCAGGCCGAGGAGTGTTAGCAACTGCAATATAAGATACATTTGAAAAGTAAATCACCGATTTGTGGCACATATAATTAAATATCGGAATTAGCAGCCTCTGTTTTCCGTCAAGTTCTGATAGGTTATTGCAAATAGCAACCAGTGCGCAATGAAGTTAACGCTTTTGGGTACTTCTTAACGGGTGTTGCCTATTAGTTCATATAAGATTTGCGAATTGTTAGTTTGTACTTGTTATAATTAGAGAATTGAGTAAGTCTTTAAGTTCTCAATGTACTTTTCACAATTTCTTTGCGTACACAAGTTTTGACTATCTGTAGGGGAAGTTGCGAAGCTAAGATCCTCCTTGATCAATTAGACAAAAAGCGCGCTGGAGAATTAAATAATCCGCTAAAGTAATGAGATGCGAATTAGTATGGAGCATCGTTCTATTTTTAATAATTCAAGTATTTAGCAGACTATTGTTTCAGTTTGTCTTGTTTTAACTACTTCCGCACCTGTATGAATGATATCATTGTTTGTCTTTCAAAAATACTTTGTAAATTCTCTGTTTTACATCTTATTAAAAGTTCAGCAGACATCTATTTCTGGACAAAGTATTAGTATTTACGTCCTGAAAGTGCAATGATTTTATATATTACCTTAACGATGTATAATCGTTCAAACAATGCCATTGAAAATTTGTTTTACGTATGAACATGGTGTGGCCTAGGAGTAAGGTAGAGAAAGTTTTAAGTTTGCCAGAGTTGACTTAACCAAAGAAGGGGTTTGGCAGTTGATACAAGTAGTGGTGACCAGGGCAGAGCACACTGCCTTTGACATTAGAGGTCAAATTGTGCCACAAAGCTGAGCATAACTTCAACTGCATTGTTGCGAATTCCTTATTACGACTGGCGGCGTACGCGCTAAAAGGGTTCGCGCGGAGCGAAAACAGATAAAGATAACCCGGCGATAAAAGACTTGCCGACACAGATAAAGTTACACGTCTAGAACGTTCGTGTTTTATCTGGTGACGTGTTAGAGAACATTCTATAACAGACTGAATTCATGAATGGTTTTGTATAAAAAGATGTCATAGCTAGTGATCGGACAGTTGTAGACAGAGTGTTGTTGTAAAAGAGAGTTGTAATTGAAACCGGTGTGTTTGGAAGTGAACTCTTTGTTGTGGTCAAAGAACTTTGAAGATTGTATTTGTATGTTACGTAATTCTGCTGGTGGACAAAGTGTATTTCTACACAAATAAAGAGCATTTTGAATTTCTGCAACTCGGACTTTTAATTTTACGAACACACAAAGTCACAGTATATACATAGGATCACATTCAGACATCATTATCGTTTTGACTTTGCTAAAGAAGAGCGTTCACTTCTACTTACCTGAAACGTTATTTGAATGATATTCTACAATATTTGAAGGATATTCTAGAAACGATATTCTTGGAAACAAACTGTGTCGATGTTTACTTTATTGGCTAACTCTCAGAGATGTGATTTTAACTCACTGATCTGGTATAATTAATTGGAACGCCCGAAGTATTTAATCATTGCACAACAAATTGGTGTGCAAAATTGCACATTTTTTCTGATTTGCAATTATTTTGCTGTTTATATGAGAAATCATCTTCCACAAAAGGTTTAGTTTGATAAATACATGAATAAATAGATCTCTCTTCAGAAAAGCATAAAATGAAATTACAGTATAATTAACTATAACCTCTCATTAGCTTAGAACTCTCATCTTATTCCATAAATAGTCAATTATATCAAGGTATGCACGCTACTCTCTAGATAAGTTGCTTTGGTTTCGATTGATCGATAAAAAAGAACCTTAATGCTACAAAGCAGGTCTCTGTAATTAAAGCACAGGTAGTGAAATTTCGTGCGGAATGAGCTTAATTTATGGCAATTTTATGGAATTTAGATAAAAATGAGAACCATTTAAGCGTTTATTGCACAAAGTGAAACGCCAAAATTTGCAGCAAGTTCCTAGCAACCTTTATGGTCAAGTAATAAACTGACTCTGTAGTTTGGCGGACGCTCTTGGATAGTCAGGTAAACAAAAGCTCACTTGTTGCGAACAGTAAAATGAATTACAATGAAGATAGTTTGACGAGAAGAGGTTCAAATTAAGAGAATGAATTAGGATTTGTAGTGGTTTAGTACCACTAATTATACAATTCACTCTTTCTTTCTTTCATATAGCATTTTATCAGCATTTTTGTTTACAGCAAGAATCAGAAAGTTATTCCATGTTGATTATATACAATATCTTTTAAACTTAAAGTACAAAGTTAATGAAGGAAGACGGGATTTAAAATTATGCCAACCGCAACCCATATTACGTTGTAACATACAACATAGAAGAACGCACTGTTCAATGCTACATTATACATATCATACATGCAATTTTCACTTCCTTCGTTATCCATACCCATCTGGCTTCTTGTGTTTATCTTTTAGGAGTGTGGTGGAAAATAATCTCTCCTAGTAGAATTTAAAGCTAAAATTAATTATTTTTTTCTCGAAATAAATTGTACGCAACTGCTTAAATTGACTTGCCAATGGTGAAAAGTCCGACAAACAGCTAAAAGTTTTGCCACCATCTGCTTTAAGTAAGAGCTATTGGTCAAACCATAGTGGAATCCACACAAGATTTAGGAAAAACCTCCACCGGTAAACACTAGACTGTTTCGGGTCCAATGATAATGTTGTAGATATATTAAAACTAGTTCAGAGTCAACAGACGTGAACTGCTTATTGCACTTAAGCTTATTTTCGGAATTATTTCAGCTCTTAATTAAAGTGCAGCATTTCCGACAAATATTCTAAATATTTCTTTCTGTGTTATATGGAATTTATTTAAAAAAGGAACTTAACGGTACAGTTGAGCTTTTGCAAAACTGAGTGAAATTATTTCTTATCAAAGTGAAAGTCGAGTTTTTGTAATGACATAATATTGCACAGTCAATGTATTTTGACTTTTGGTTTGTTAATGTTGCTTTTAAAATGTTTCCTTAATCTGAATTATGTTAAATCCATAAAACTGTTATTACGATGAAATTAGTATAATTTTGAAATAAATAGTATTCATTAATCAATGTAAATAATTTTAACAATGATGGGAATACCTCGTATTAGCATATTATACCAAGGTCAGAACTCTACAGCTCTGGATGCACTTAATGTCATTTCCTTTTGGTTTTCATGCACCAGCAGCGCTTTAGAGCACATTCCTTGTGGATTTCTGATCTGCAGTCGTTTCTGTGAGAATATTTCGTTGCTTTCTTGGCTCGTTATTCCCAAAACTTCCTGCTTTATGAAATGTATTCAACGATCTATAAATCAATTTTTGCGCCGAATTTTAAAGCTTGAGAATCCCTTCTGAAATAATCTCCTTCCAATATGAGCGGCTCCGTAGAAATGTAAAGCCTCTATGTGAAACACAATACTCGAATAACCCTGCTCTTGCTCTTGTATTAATAAGAACATTGCCGTTAGCACGGATGAGCGTTTGTTCCAAGTTCAAAGTTCACTAAATTTTGCAGTTCAGGATAACCTATATGTACTTTGTTCTCTCCTGCTCAATATTTTTATTCAAGAATCCCTGGAAGCTAATCTCTCTGGTGAAGCTCCCGATGGCCGTTATTAAAGTACAAAAGGGTTTGCATAGCGAGCGACGAGAGTTAATAAACGTATCCAGGAGGATGCCTGAAGCAGAATGCATATGTATATATCAAAACAATCCGACATTCATAAATGTAAATAAACCGTAGGTGATATAACAGACAGAACTACGTATTCCCTTCTTGCTGTGTTGTGATATTCCAAGTTTATATTCAAAATGAATATTACGACAAGGGTGCATTATGGGATATGTTATTGCAAGAAATACATATACCAAACATATAAAATATAAATATTAGTTATTCTTCTGTGAGAATGATGTGAAATGAAATATACTTAAGACTTTGCAAGCAACCGTTGTTTTTACTAGTGACCATAATTTACCAAATCACATGTAGCAATATAAAATAAATATATAATGATAAAATATAAATTAGCATCATATGTTGTATTGAACTTGAGCTTTGCTATTGTTTCTTGTTGTTTAATTTCATGCTATTCCACATATACATGTTTGCTATCTGCTTCATTGTAATTGAAATGCGTATTTATTGAAATTGTTTCAATACACATTCCTTTGCAGCATGTTGAAGCTACGAGTTATCCTGATTCTTCTAACACATGGTCAATCCAAATATCACAGCTAAACCTTTTTGCTCATCCGATCACCCGCTACCTAGACCAACTCAAAATCTTTATGCTTCTTTGACCTCAAAGGCTGCTACTGGCAGTCAGCGTAAATCACTGAAGAAACTGGAGAACGAGGAAAATGGAATAATAATTCGAACAATTGAAAAATATCGTTTGCTTAAATAAGCGTGTTTACGATATTTGGTACCTAACAAGTTTGAATGAAGCTACCATATGGAGCTTCTTGAACGATCAAAAGTATTATTAGAAATATCTATAAAAGGAAATAATGAAGTAAAACACCCAGTTTTAGGTAGTCTTATATGACGATATGCACAGGAGACTATATGCTATACAATATTTTAAAAAATTTTAAATTAGAATGTGGGAGTGCGTTGTCGTTTTTCTGGGATTTCCCTTAAACTTCTGTAAAGATTTCCCTTTTTGGACTGTATGCCAAGTTAGTAAAACTAATTAGGCAACATTTACGCTTAAACACAGCGACAAATAACTGTACTTATTTGGAAACCTTGCTTAATATTGAAGCCGAAACTTTAAATGCACAAAATATTGAAATGATATAATTTGGAAATCAGCGCATGTTAAAAAGGTACAGTTAGTGGTGGCTTAGTCGGTGCTAAAAGTGACAGAATGGGATAAAAGTGTGCGAGCAGGTAAGAAGGGTCACAGGCCAGGTACTTTGGCCTACTCCCCGACACCGGTTTTCTTGGAAACTGGCTGCACACCTGGTCGAGGAAGAAAAGTCAAAGTTCCCTCAGTTGGCGTGACGACGCGATGTTTCCGTTAAAATTTGTAGGGGGTTAAGGGGAAGTAACGGCGTGATCTGAGACCACGAGGGGAAAGAATGGTCACTTGGGGCGGAACACTCGTGGAAGAAGGTTGGTCCAGAGGCAGCTGGCCGTCAACCTAACCAGCATTGTGGGATATTGCGATAGTTAGTGAACCTGCTCTGCGGCCGTAGCAACGAAGACGTATCGGCAAACCTTTAATTCTAATTTATTTGAATAGATGGCATTTGAAAAAAAGCTCTGGTTTTTCTGTGCTAATATACTGCGCATACCCAGAGGGCAAGATCTATGCGGAGCAGCTGAGGCAGAAATGGACGAAAAGCAGCATTTCGCTAAATAATAGCGAAAGAGAACGTGGAGTCGTATTCCACCTTCCACAAAGCAGCGACGAGTCGACAGTTTATCGACGTGTCGTTAATTCCCGCTGCAATGTATCACTATCATATTTCAAATAGCCAACAATTATCCACACATCGCATCATTCTCATTTTCTTTTTCCATCTTCATCTGCTGGGTTCTCATGATTGAGGATGACACAATTCTAATAAAATAAATTCTCTATGGTGGTAGTCACCGGAATAAAATGCAAAACTGAAGTGTTAAACGTGATGACAGCCCTGTCTATGTATTCATACTCTTTTAAGGACTTCATTCTTGCAATGGACCACTGTGCTCCGGGCGGTCAATTGCATACTCACTGGCTAAGCGAGTTGGTTCCGAGTTGGGACTCGTATTCGGAAGTTTCCGGGTCCCATACCCGGTCCCACATATTTCAGAAATATGTTTCTGCGTGTTGGACTGCCTGTTCTTGGCGTAGAGACAGCACTTTGTCCCCTGTTCCTACAAGTGGGCTGGGATCTGCCCCGAAAAACCTGGTGCTGAGATGGATTTTCAGTTAGCGTTAAGGACCCACATTTAATCGTTCCTCTTGCTTCAGGATGTTAACACTGACTGGACACCCAATCTCCTCACCCCTGCCCTGCCCCAGGTATGGTATAGTTCGAGAATAGCCTGACAATAGACTTCGTGTATAATCTCCTCGGTTTGTACTCTATCTCATAAACCGCAATGTACCACTGTGCTTAGTATCATATAGGAACAATGGTATAAAATGAAGCATATTCTTGATAAATACGGAATAACTGAATACAAGAAAAGCACATGGAGATATGTAAATATCTTGTGTCCTATATCAGTTTCGTTGTGTACATTGAACCAATTTAATCGCGCTTGCATCAGGTGAAGGCCTTGTTTGGGATAGGATCCCGCCTAGTCTTCTTTTGTTATGGGTTACCAGGTCGCGTCCTTTTCTGACATCGAGATTCTAGCTCTGACCTTCTCTCCGGATCATTACCTGTGTGCGGTTTGCTAAATAACCTCTGTAAGCTCTTTATCAAACATTTTATTCTTCAGTACAGGAGCCTGCACTACAGTCCTTCTATCGTTTCACCTCTCCAGGTTCCCGTCTAAAGGTTATTAAATATTTCATGGTGCACATATCACTAAATTTGGGATTAACTTCATGTAACTTGGAGAAACATTTTGACACGGAATGTAGCGGATTCTTAATTTATTTTGTAAATATGTTTCTTTACTTCTGGGTTATCAAAGGCCGCTGTTTTGTTAATTAGGTAGGGTGTGGGACTATCTATAATTATGAATGTTTAAATTAATGGGCGAGTATACTACTGCTTAAGATGCTTTTGCTGCTGTTTATAGATGTTCCCGAATCGAGGCAAACTTTGTTCGAATAGACCACCCACATGTTAGAGATACTAAAAGACTTCCACTACAATATCATTACATTCAATACGATTATTCGCTTCCGGTTCAGTTTTTAAATGAAGGTTTTCCCGTACGGCTAACACCCATCGCGCCAGAGACAAGTATTTTCACTCCAGTACACCTTTTCATTACGACTAACAGTCAATATATAAGCTATACTAAGGAAATAAAATGCGAGTTTTGTCCTGTTAAAATGCAAGGTATTTAAGAATATTTTAAAGCCACAAAATTTTCATTGCGTAACACACCATTTCTTTTTTTTTTTCAGTGACATACCTCGGGGGCTGTTCAATAAAGAATGATCATAAATTTTGGCGGTCATAAATTTTCGCACTAAAATTCAATCTTATTATATTCTATTACCTTAATGTGAAACGAGAACGTCATAGTAGCTTCATTCTTAGTACTCCTGGTTCCCGCCTGTGAGAACCAGGCAAGTTCAGACATGTTCAGTACCGCTGCAATAGGGGTAACACGCGAGGGACAGTATGCGGCTTTGAAATTCTGCTTTTGTCTCAACAAATCTTCAGTTAAGGCCTCTACAAGTTACAGCAGACCTCTGGAGAGTCTGTTCTTCCCAACAGCACAGCTCGAGGATGGTTCAAAATGTTTAAAGAAGGGAGACAATCAATTTCAAAGGAAGGTGCACCCGGTGCTCCAGTTACTGTTCTTACGGAAGAAAACATCAACACTGGTGCTGCCATTGTGAGAGAGGATCGACGAATTACTTTAAGATCACTTTCTGAAATATTGAACATTTCATTGGGTGACACCCACACGTTGGTGACAGAAACATTACACATGAGACGTGTTTGTGCGCGATGGGTTCCAAGACTGTTGATTCCCAAACAAAAGGACATTCGCATGCAGGTCTTAGAGGAAGATTCGGAGTTTCTTTCAAACATAAACACTGCTGATGAAACTTGGCTACATCATTTTGATCCTGAGAGGAAACAATAAAGCTCAATGTAGAAATCTCCTTCATCACCAGCTCCCCAAAAAGCAAAAGTGGTTGCTTCTGCTGTGAACGTTATGGTCATCTCATTATTTGATATTCATGGAACAGTTCATCAGCATGTTGTGCCTGCATACACATCAGTAATTGCACAACACTACAGGGATGTTCTAAAAACATTGCAAGTCCATATCAGGCGCAAAAGACCACATTTCCGTGAAGCAGGCTGGATGCTACACTACGGTATTGCGTGGCCGCATATTGCCAATTTTGTTGCTGAATATCTTGGAAAATTCAACGTCAAGTGCATCCCTCAGCCCTCCTATAGTTCGGATGTAGCCCCATGTGACCTTTTTCTATTCCCTAACTTGAAGAAACGCCTTCGTGGGAGGCATTAACCGTCATCAGAAGCAGTGGTGTAGGCTGCGGAGGCAATTTTGAAGGACCTGTCAAAACATGGTTTCCAGCATGTCTTTGAAGACTAGCAGAAATGCTGGGACAAGTGCATCGTATTCAGTGGAGACTATTTTGAGAAAAACCATCAAAATTATGAGGATGAGTAAAGGTACGTTGTCAAAAAGATTGTGATCATTCTTTATTGAACAGCCCTCGTAATTGACATATGAACACCATTTTCATTGCTGCTTTTATGAGTCATTAAAACCTATTTTAACAAACATTTACGCTGTGCTTAAAGAGCCACAACCTTGAGTTCAGTAATTCCTTGTATACCCGCCTCTCTAACATGCAGGCCCAGGCACGTCATGCAAGATTAAGACGTAACTTTAGGAAGTTGACGGCGATTTGGAAATAGCCTGTAAATATAATGCCTAGAACGGACACATATGAAATCAAATAATGATACTTTACTCTTGTGGTATTTTATTTTACGTAAATAGTTACATGGTTATACCCCACGAGGGCCAATGCTCCTTCCGTCAGATTAACACCATTGTCTTTTATTTCCAGCCGCTTACTAGGAGGGGCTACTAGGATTTTTATGCGTTTAAATAACATGTTTTCAATTAATTTCTATTATCTTTATTTTCATGATTTTTCTCTCCGTTTGCGTCCCTGTCCCTAGCGACAGGTGGGAATCTCTTTGGCGAAGGGTGGTAGAAAGGGTCAATAATGTCCCGTGGACCAACAAGTAGACCATTTCCGGGGCTAAGCCGCCGAGACTCTCTTCCTCCTGGGAACATAAACATCGAGGGCACTCATTTAGGGTAAAAAACAAAAAGGCTATGAAGCTCTCAGCCAAGTAATCGGCAGCTAATACACATGGGACATCGCCCTGAAGAGCTTAACATAATCTTGTAAAATATTCGCTTGTAAGCGGTTACAAGTGTAAAAATATTTCTAAACCACTCGGTTTTTAATTTCACAACTATTTTCTCTCTGGTAACCACAAAACTTGAATCTTTATAAAGTTACTTTATACAGGCTGTAACAAAGAGGCATGTCAAAGCTATGGGAAACCATTTCTTTCATATAGAGGATAAGGAATGTTATATGAACGTAGGTCGCAAATTGTTTATTTCCATGGTGGAACTTCTTATCTACAACTATGCTTACACGTGAGATGTGCAATGTATAGCTGTTCTTGTGGCCATTACTCCACAACAGAACAGTGGTTTAATTGTAGAGTTGCAAACATTCATGTTGAAATTGAGCGGAGATGATGCATTTCACCTTTATTGTCTATGTGCTACAGTATACGCTTGTTAGGCATAAATACTCAGTTCGTGCACGATGGAGCTGCTTCTCATTTTAGGCTTTCTGATCCTCGATTTCTGAATAGGAAAAGGTATACCAATTCCATGGCCTCCACGCTCGCCTGACTTAAACACACAGTATTTTTATTTGTGAGGACGTTTGAAATTTCTTTTCTATGCAACTCTAGTTCCTGATGTAGAGACTGTTCGTGCTTGTATTGTGGAAGTCTTCCAGAAAATACGAAATCCTCCAGGCCTAAGTCAACGCATTAGGGAGTCCATGCGACGACGGTTTGATGGATCATTCGAGCTAATGGAGGCCATTTCGAACAAGTGCTGTTATTTCCTATTTTCCAACGGTTCTGTCCAATGAGTATTGTTGTTCAGCTGTAGAAAAAGTGCTCTAGAAAGGAAATAATTTCTGGGCCTATCTTGGTATAACATTTATCTTCTATTCACATGAAATGTTTTCTCCAGTTTTGTTATACCTTATTGTTTAACCGTGTATGTATGATTATGCGATAATAGGCATAATTCGATATATTACTGTCCTTCAACAAAAAACACATGTTATATATAGAGGGATTTTAGTTTATCGTAAATGAGCATGAATGTGAAAATCCTAGTTGCATCCTCTGATATCGAGACACTTAAAGAAACATAACGAATAGTGACGAATTGAAGTATAATTGTAAACATAATTTAATACTATAGCATAATAAAAGTGGCTGTGCATTTGTTTCCCTTCCCTTTTTACAAGTCAGTATTCAACATACTTCAAGTGACACTACTTTTCTGTTCCATTACGTCTAAAGGTGTGATATCTATGGTAAGTTAAGCTAGAAGCAATATTGGAAACATAACCCTCTCTCATTTATCTGCGGCAACACCATCACATTTTTGAGTTCGCTGTAATTAAATGCAAAGCACATATGCAACCAGCATAGGAATGGACAAATGCACCGCTGTAACTTTCTGTAAATCGCGTGCTGATTAACAGGTGGGATAAAAGATTGAGGAAACGAACGATTCCGCACTTAAGTAGTTACAGGTAGATACAACCTTATCGCGGTTAAATTCCTGGCTGGGACACGTAAGCCAGCTTAACAGAAAAAGTTTAGAAGTAGTTAAATTTTGTAATGGATACTTGGTGAAGGAACTGCTGAAGTTACGACTTCTAGCATATTTGATACGCCAAGTCGCATATGAAGAGGCGTATTGAGAAAAGCCTTATTTTAAAAATCATGAGCATATACTTGAAATGCTATTTAGAAGTTGCTGCCTTTAGAGGTCTGCAAGAAAATAGGAAACATTACTTAGTGTTTAAAGTGTATGTGTAGATGCAGGGTATATGAAGCAGAATGAATATTGGGACAACCTGGCCAGGATGGTAAAGGATTAGGTTGCCACGTGACCAGGTCGCACTGCAGGGGTTACTAGTTCGGAGGTACGCATACTCAGGAGAGGTTGGGATTTCTGTATAAAGGTTCAATTACATTATAAAATACTGAAACAACAATTTAGACGTGAAAGGTTTATTAGAATAACAGGAAATACACAACTGGCCACGAGGCCTTTACCTGCCTGAAAGCGGACCTAGGTGCGTCCTTGACCACACCTGGCTTACAAGAAAGCGAGAGAACGCTGCTTGATGCATTATAGGTAAGATAGGTCACGTGACATAACGTCACACGCACCACTATGGTCAAAATAATTATTTAAAATCCACTATTTGTTACTTGTGACAATATGCAACTTTTGCTGCAATAGACACTTTATGTTAGCATAGATGTTGGGACAAACGTGCCTCTATGCATTCATTACAACGAATTTATGTATTTTTACACAGACTTTTGTAGATTCTGAGTAGATAGTTTGAAGTTTTTCTTCAATTCAGTGTTCATTATTTTACTATAAACATCAAGGCATGACCTTCATAAGCATGTCCTTACGTATTTTATATTCAATCGCACATTTCACACTTTAACTTAAATCTGGAAGGACGTCAATAAAGACCTGAATTGTATTAAACACAATCCCCAGATCATAATGGGAATTTTTACGCCATGCACCATGTAGGTGCTCCTTCTAAAGGAACATAACTTTTTAGTCCACTCACTACGGAGACTAATATCCTGCAGATTGAAGAGATAAACATAAAAATGCATGGATAGAGATAACATGAAAAATTCAATTCCATGGCCGGGATTTGAACCACGGATCTACTGGTTTCCGTCCAGTCGCTCTTAACCTTTGAGCTACCATGGCCAACGTGCCTTCCTGACATTAAATTCTCCAGTTGACTCATATATTTGCCCGGTAGACCACTAGGGGCTCTCGCATCCGAGAAACACCGTTTGTGGCGACTTACTATTGTAAGTACTTAAATCCCAGGCTTCATCATTTAACTCTTATTATTTTAGTTAATTGACGGAAATTAATCATTTCTCCACACTAGCCGTATATAGGCTAAGATATTTGATGGATAGAGACAACATGAAAAATTCAATTCCATGGCCGGGATTTGAACCACGGATCTACTGCTTTCCGTCCAGTCGCTCTTAACCTTTGAGCTACCATGGCCAACGTGCCTTCCTGACATTAAATTCTCCAGTTGACTCATATATTTGCCCGGTAGACCACTAGGGGCTCTCGCATCCGAGAAACACCGTTTGTGGCGACTTACTATTGTAAGTACTTAAATCCCAGGCTTCATCATTTAACTCTTATTATTTTAGTTAATTGACGGAAATTAATCATTTCTCCACACTAGCCGTATATAGGCTAAGATATTTGATGGATAGAGACAACATGAAAAATTCAATTCCATGGCCGGGATTTGAACCACGGATCTACTGGTTTCCGTCCAGTCGCTCTTAACCTTTGAGCTACCATGGCCAACGTGCCTTCCTGACATTAAATTCTCCAGTTGACTCATATATTTGCCCGGTAGACCACTAGGGGCTCTCGCATCCGAGAAACACCGTTTGTGGCGACTTACTATTGTAAGTACTTAAATCCCAGGCTTCATCATTTAACTCTTATTATTTTAGTTAATTGACGGAAATTAATCATTTCTCCACACTAGCCGTATATAGGCTAAGATATTTGATGGATAGAGACAACATGAAAAATTCAATTCCATGGCCGGGATTTGAACCACGGATCTACTGGTTTCCGTCCAGTCGCTCTTAACCTTTGAGCTACCATGGCCAACGTGCCTTCCTGACATTAAATTCTCCAGTTGACTCATATATTTGCCCGGTAGACCACTAGGGGCTCTCGCATCCGAGAAACACCGTTTGTGGCGACTTACTATTGTAAGTACTTAAATCCCAGGCTTCATCATTTAACTCTTATTATTTTAGTTAATTGACGGAAATTAATCATTTCTCCACACTAGCCGTATATAGGCTAAGATATTTGATGGATAGAGACAACATGAAAAATTCAATTCCATGGCCGGGATTTGAACCACGGATCTACTGGTTTCCGTCCAGTCGCTCTTAACCTTTGAGCTACCATGGCCAACGTGCCTTCCTGACATTAAATTCTCCAGTTGACTCATATATTTGCCCGGTAGACCACTAGGGGCTCTCGCATCCGAGAAACACCGTTTGTGGCGACTTACTATTGTAAGTACTTAAATCCCAGGCTTCATCATTTAACTCTTATTATTTTAGTTAATTGACGGAAATTAATCATTTCTCCACACTAGCCGTATATAGGCTAAGATATTTGATGGATAGAGACAACATGAAAAATTCAATTCCATGGCCGGGATTTGAACCACGGATCTACTGGTTTCCGTCCAGTCGCTCTTAACCTTTGAGCTACCATGGCCAACGTGCCTTCCTGACATTAAATTCTCCAGTTGACTCATATATTTGCCCGGTAGACCACTAGGGGCTCTCGCATCCGAGAAACACCGTTTGTGGCGACTTACTATTGTAAGTACTTAAATCCCAGGCTTCATCATTTAACTCTTATTATTTTAGTTAATTGACGGAAATTAATCATTTCTCCACACTAGCCGTATATAGGCTAAGATATTTGATGGATAGAGACAACATGAAAAATTCAATTCCATGGCCGGGATTTGAACCACGGATCTACTGGTTTCCGTCCAGTCGCTCTTAACCTTTGAGCTACCATGGCCAACGTTGTCTCTATCCATCAAATATCTTAGCCTATATACGGCTAGTGTGGAGAAATGATTAATTTCCGTCAATTAACTAAAATAATAAGAGTTAAATGATGAAGCCTGGGATTTAAGTACTTACAATAGTAAGTCGCCACAAACGGTGTTTCTCGGATGCGAGAGCCCCTAGTGGTCTACCGGGCAAATATATGAGTCAACTGGAGAATTTAATGTCAGGAAGGCACGTTGGCCATGGTAGCTCAAAGGTTAAGAGCAACTGGACGGAAACCAGTAGATCCGTGGTTCAAATCCCGGCCATGGAATTGAATTTTTCATGTTGTCTCTATCCATCAAATATCTTAGCCTATATACGGCTAGTGTGGAGAAATGATTAATTTCCGTCAATTAACTAATATAAAAATGCATGTTTACTTGGCTTTTCTTTGCAGATGGAAAGAAAAAAGTATCCAACAAACATGACAGTCAAAATAAATTATTTAACTGCAAGTAATGTGGTCCAATTTATGGTTTACTGTTATGAAAACCGATATATGTTATTCATATACGGAATGCTTAATATCACATAGCGTCGAAAACAGTAAATTGTGGTTTCCTATTTCAAAATACTGTGGTCATGCTACTCTACCACATGTATCAGTTTAATCTTCTAATATTATCGACTCGGAGCCCCTTGCAGTATAATTCAATCACTAAGTTTCTTTAGTACACTAACAGTTTCTTGCTTATTCCTCAATGTTTTACAGGTTTTCCCTGATTACACAAAAATTGATGAATATATTACATATTTCGAAGTACGAAAATGATTAAAGCATTCTTTACTACTTTATAAAAGTGGGCAAATAAAATTATTTTTATGTAGGATTATAGAATTGTTTCCGAGATTTATGAAATACATCATTTTATTGCTGTTTGTATTCAAAGACTTTAGTTGGTAATTAGTACGTGCTCGTAAATGTTGATGAGGCCATTAAAGCAGTAGCCAGAACAAGCAACATTGGTCTTAACTCCTTCCGGGCAACTTCCCAGTTTCCCTAATAGCATTCGAGTTAAAAGCCGTCTCCGTTTATGACGTTACACTGCAATTGCATCAACTTAATTGTTTCATATAACGATATGCTCTGTTAACATTTAGGTACAAAAATACTCCAGTTTATTGCGTGAAACGGTTCCATGCCAACGTTTGCGGTATTTTCTATCCTACTGGGTGCATAGTTTAATTAACAATATGTGTGTGTGTGTGTGTGTCCTTTCAAGAGATGTTCAATAATTCGTAATGTGTAACAATAGATAGGAGTTATAAATATATCAAGGCTAGAGAAAAAATACATAGTGTGTGATTGCAAATATTCATAGAGCAAAGTTGAAGAACTTAAGTCAGTTACGCAATTCAAAATTCTCATATGTATTTTCGTAACACAATCAACAAATGTGTTTATTAAGCTAGCATTCGAGTGCTATTCCTAAGTTGCAAATACACATTTTTATTTTCCTACAAAAAGGACTGACCGAAAGTGGCACATTTTTCAACGTGGTTTCTCAGATTTTGTAGTTAGTATAAAACTGTAAATTTGAGTATACTATATTTCAATATATATATATTGTGTGTGAGGTCTTCTTTATTGGTATTTCACCTCTGGAAAATTTTCCTATTAAATCCATTTCATGCTAATATTTTCCGGGTTTTGATAGTGAAATAGTTAAATATATTAACAAAAATTGCTTTTAAACTTTATCATTGCTACAACAAATTAATAGTTATTTAAACACATTTAATTTATCACTTTTTCCAACGTATCTGAGATAAAAGTTGCAATAAAATTTTATTTATAAAACATTAATAGCAGTATCACCTGGTATTGGCACAGTTTATCAAGCCGCTTTATGTTACGAGAAGTGTTGGATTCCACTCGAAAATTCGGTGTCGAGATTTTATGAGAAGCATCGTGAATAATTAAGAAATGCATTTTTATGTGTGTACTCGTATGAGTTGCTGTGTTCCTATGAACGACATATCTCAAAGACAAAATTTATTAAACACCAAATTTAGAATTTAAGTTCCACATTCTGCAAGGAAATTACACAAAAATGTTCGAGACAGTAAACCATCATAAACTAAACTTTACGTAGAAAATGTTTTGAAAACGTTGATATTCACAGAAACTTCTACAACTATTTTTAAAAATAACACATGTTCAAGATATATAAACGATAATCTAGTATATCCAAAACGATGGAAGCAACATATCCTACGATATGAGACATCTTCGGCAAGCCTTTCCTCTGAACCTTCAGGTAGACGAAGTGTTGGAAAACATCGGAGGAGATGGAGCGAAGAGATTTTTTCAGCTCTGGAACAGGTCTGAAAACCTAAACCTTCTGAGGAAACATAAGAAGATTTGGATGCATATATTAGAATTTCGAAGTTACGAACATTGTCTTTATACATGGCACTTACCATTAGAGGTAAGCTTCAAAATTTGAAGTTACGGAAAATGTATGGAATCAGATAAAATCAGTAGCAATTTAGAGCATACTAAAGAAGGGAGAGATATAGAAATCCTTTGCAACGAATTAGAAAATGGGTTCAAATTAGAACATCTGGAAAATATGATAGTAAAATGTAGGTAGGTGGTCTATATAAAAATGGAATAGATAATAAAAGGGAGAATGGAAAATGTAGGAGAGTAATACTTGTACGAAAAATAGAAATGTGAGATATGATTTAGAATGTTCCGAGACCAAAAAAGTGGAGTGGGAAATGAAAACAACTCAGGGAGTGTACCTGAGAACAACGGATAAAGGAGAAGTTTTAATATAAACATACGACTATAAATGCCTAATAGAGATAAAAAGAAATAAATAATGATAGATAAACTGAGTTATAAAGTGAATGAGGTAGCAAAAGAACAAAATATGAAGCCGATATGTGTGATGGTGAAGCAGACATATAAAAACAAATGCTAGGGAACAGCATACAGGTAGAAGAAATATGTTTTAATTACTTTAAAGATTACATTGGTTAAATATTTTTTACCTCCTCCAATGTTAAGTCATATCGGACGATGAATGGAATGGCTGAAATTTTGCCAAATGTGTCCAGGGTCCATAGAGCTTAGAGCTAACATTGGTCTTTAAGGATAAGGGAAACCCCCGGAAGAAACTTATCCAGGTAGCTCACCCTGACCGAGATTCGAACTTGGGACCTCTTTTCCGTGAGGCAGACACGCTACCGAGGCGGGCTTATATTGAGTACAGATATTTGCTTAATTCCAAGAATGTTTCAAAGAAGGATTACATTATATCGAGGATTTAGATACATAAATTAAATATTTGAGTTTTGACCTTAAGACCTTTTACCTTAAGAAAGAAAAAAAATAATGCGGAACTGATTGCTTACCATGGGAATTCTGAAAAATTGGTGCAAATATGACTATAGGCTAACGTTACTACTGAAATTCTTTAACACAATACGTGAAATGAGTAAAATCCCAAAAGACAAGTTTATAGTAATCTATAAAGGTAAAGTAGGCATACAACACCCAAACAATAAAGATACTACGCTCCTGTAAGTGCTAAGTAAGGCATACACAGGGATACGTGCTGACAGAATGCAGAGATTGGCAGAGAAAGAGGGGAAGTTATCAGAACTCCAAGCAGGAATGAAAAACTACAGTTAATATATTAGTTATAAAGAACGTCGTCAATAAATATTTAACTGTTATAAAGATTAAAATATATATGATCTGTATTCAACTGAAACATATTGGATAGTATTAACAAGGAAGCTCTTTGGTGGTAAATAATTAAGAAAAGTCCGAGGAAAATATTTATAATGAGTATAAAGAACTTATAATCAAATATTAAGTGTGACACAAAAATAGCCAAAGGAACTATTCCCGAAAACTACATGAATAATTCAGGACTTTTATAGAGGTGCAAACTTATCCTTACTTTTTAATCTACTTATAGATAATATTGAAGGACAGAACAATGTAATAAACATTCGTCAGTCATCAATATTTAGTCACCAGGGTGGTTGTCTGCACATGACTATGAAAGATTCTACTTTAGTAATAGGGCTAAGCAAAGCTATTGAAATAATTGGTAAATTATACAAAGATGTAAATAAACAGAAACCGAAAATTAAGATATTCAAGAAAGGATATAAACTAAGTTACGAAAAATGTTATTGAAAGGGAATGGAATTGGTAATAGTGAGGAAAATTGACTGTCTAGGTGTAAGACTCAGTTGGACAGGGGATAACAGAAAACAGACGAAAGTATTAGTAAAGGAGAAACAATGAATATAAGTAAACAAAGATGTGTGACAAAATTACGGAAGACCAGATGAATGTTCATAAATATTCGGAAATTAGTTAAGCAAAAGGAAGTAAAAATTTCTTAAATAAATATGAAGAAAAGTGGATAATACACCATACAGAAAAAGGGTTAAGCAACACAATGTTAGATGTAAGAGGAAGAAACAGAATTAAGCAACTCGAAGAGAAATAAATAAATTTTGTAATATTTTTGTGTAGTTTAGGGAAAACAGTTCATTCATTGATTTATTTTCTCATATATTCATTCATAATTTCTATTCAAAATTCAGCGACCTATTATAGAATTATATGATAGATTTAAACAGCAGATATAATCATACCGTGAGGTGCAGACTATCACACCACATGTATCCTATTTCATATTTGTATTTTTACTTCTTTGTGTACGACAGGCTCCAATTCTGTAAACTGAATTAGCTAATAAATGATGTACATACATTACAGTGTCTTTGTATGCTACAAAATTAAAAATGGTCGTTGTTTCATAAATGGGAAATGTATCCCATTTTCAACCTAAAGCTGTACTATTCCACAGCTGTGCTAGAAGACTACATATATTACAAAGAGCAAACGCGAAAGGGTGAAATAGAGGTCGCTTGGCAGGTGATGGAAGGCAGGGTCAAAAACGTCCATATCTGTCGTAAACGTGGAGTACCATGCTGGGCTTAATCTCCTTTGTACCTTGCTACACATACCGCTGTATATAAACGTGCAGCTCCTGTCCGTCATTGCTGTGACACACTCTATTTATAAACAGCATAAACACAAGTGTACCGTTTGTTTACAGTGGCCGTTTCATTGTAGGAACCAGTACGGTTATAGAATACACAGAACTCTCGTGCATCATGCCAGAAAATATAGACAGCCCCTTAAACATTCGGCAACTTCTCCGACGTTATTTCGTTGCGTGTAGCCGGTTCACCTATCAGTGTGAGGGCTCCTTCAAGGGACGAGCTTGACTACTCATTTTGTTGCAGATATCTATAACAATAAGGTATTTATATACTTATCGTTCTACTTATTTTATCTCTTGTAGCTTTTGAAATGATTAATATTTATCTAATATAACTGGAACATATGGATATGTGTATTTAATTCATTACACCAATTCAAACAGAATGTGACTCAATAACATTTTTGCACCAACCTACAAAGGTTTTGCAGATTTCTAACTTAGAAAATTATTTCTAGCCTATATTACTAAAATAAAGTAACATGTTGAATAAAATAAACTTTACATCAAGTTGTGTGTGATAACATTTTCTAAATTATAGATAATATTAACGCATTATAATTAAAATGAGTACACCAGTTTGGTATTTTCGCTAATCTAATCCGGGGAGCAATAAGGTGGAATCACTGTCTTGCAGTTATGTATCCTTTTATTATAATATTCTTGCATATAAAATATGAAAAAAAAATTCAAAATTACATATATGTAAAATTGAAACACTTTAATCAAAATATTCAGGAACCATTTTCCATATGAAGGACAGTTTAATGTGAAAATTTTCCATAAAGAATCTCCAAATGTCATCCTTGTAACGGGCACAAATTTAATGTTTAATGTTATTGTTAATTGCTTTTAGGTTTCCAGTTATTCCTTCTAAAGACAGACATATACTGGCGAAGATACATTTTTAAAATTTATCAGGTTTATCAAAAAATATATTTTGGGTGGAGCTTGTTATTGAATTACTGGGAAGAACACAATAATTTTTCTTTTTAAGCAATAGAGAAAGTAAAAAATTGCAGTGAAGCTGTGCTGAAATTCTTCAAAGTGTTGATTAGAACCGAAATTTCCATATGTTATTACTTTATTGATGAACAAAAACGGGGAGCTAAGGTACTTAAGAAAATTCATCTGTATAAAGTTTTAGAAATTGCCTAAGTGTTACAATATAGTACAAGCTTTCTACCTGAGCTGTATTTAATTTTCAGAGTCTTACGGGGCTTTCAGTATATAACATAATAATTTAATGGTTTACCATAGGTATAGCTTTCTAGGGTATAACTAGTAATGAATAAGTTCTGACGACTTCAAAATGAATAAAGCATTCAAGATAAATCTAAAGGATTTACAAACACTGTATTGACTACAAAGGAGTACGAAAATATAATTTGGGGTGAGTATATGCACACTGAATGCCTTTTTAAAAGCCAAAGGTCATAAACAGTGTTGTACTAGCGTTATATACTCTAAACTCTTATTTGATGGCTTTCTATTTGTCAGTACTTTCTCATTTTCAAGCTCTTCCATTTAAATCAATGAAATCTTTTATATATCTCTCTTACTAGTAGAATAAATAGATTAAAATCTAAGGTGCATATTTATTAACATGCTGTTTTATCATATTGTCACCCGAGCGTTGGAACACCCTATAGAAGCAGCTGAGAGCGGGAAGCAGGGGAGGTCCGTGTTAGCCACGCCCCCCCTCGTTTGTCTTATAGTGGTGACAGGAGATGGCTGGGACAAAAGCATCACTGCGCCGTCTCTTTCTGTTCCACCTGTGTTCTGGAAATTACGGGATATTTTCCCTAATGGAGAACCTTCCAGATCGGCAAGCGGACCCTATATAAGCAACACGTCGTGCAAGAGGAGTGAGTCAGAGTTCGTGGCAATCAGCGTAAGAGTGCAGTGCTAGTGTAAGGACGAGAAGACTGTGTATGTGCAACGGAAGAATTTACAGTGGAATTGTAACGGATGAACTGGTGAATCGTAATTGTGCGCATTACGTAATTCTGTGTAATTGGCAAGAGTTTAACTGTAAGTCGGTGGAAATAAAGAACATTTTTGAGTGGTGTAATTGGACTTTTCATTTCACGAACCCACAAAGTCACAATATTATAAAACTAATGTTCATATTCTGTAAATTATTGGTAAAAATTGAAGTCCCGGTCATTTAACATTTGTTTCATCACACATTAGCATTGTAAATAAATATTTTTGCCTTCAAATTAACAACATGGATAAATATACAAAATATTTTTAAAGCATAAATAGCTCTGTGTGCAGAAAAGTTTTCAAAACAGCAAGAAATAGTGTAACAATATCTCTGGAACAATTTTAAAGTATACATGAAATTTGATGTACGTATGATGCATAAAACAATGAAAACGAATTTTTGTAAAACTTTCAAACCATTATCCCCGAAAGTGGATATTTTGAAATTTCACCAAAGCATGGACATTCTTAATGTCTATCGCGTAGAAAAAAACGCTACTTGCTTCAATCAGAATCGATAGTTCAAGGGTTTAGTTTTCCCAACAAAGAGAACAAACAAGGGGAAAAAGTTAAGGAAAGATAAATATAAAGATATATAATTTATATCTTCCTTCTTCAGCTTATTATGGGGGTAATCGATTTCTGCTGGTGACAGTAATCGAAGCTTTCAAAGTATATCATGAAACACAACATTTTTAAATAATGAAGACGAATAATAAAAAATTGTTTTATTTACACTCAGGAAAAGTTGTATATCAGTTTAAACGAAAACATTATTAAATTACGATTTAAATATTTTGATAAATAATACATTAAATGCTACTTATCTTTATAAACGATTTCATTGTAGTTATAGCTTTACCTTTTCTCCATTGAACCCTAGCATTCTATGTAAACACGGTTTCTTGTTCTCCCATGCCAAGCACATACACAGAAAGCATTTGGATCAATGTAAATCCTCTACGTAAATTACTTCGATAAGCAGTACAAAACAAAACGAAATTTTGTGTTCTTGTAGTGGTGTTGTTCTTCTAACACCATCCTAGGCATTAGAGCTCTGAAATGTTTATCTTCTGGAAAACCTGCACATGCTATATGTGATTATAAGGATTACTAAATGGTCCATTTCGTAATTTATCTTCCTGGTTCGTGAAAATAGGGAAACCTCTACAGATCATATCTGGTCTTCGAGCATTTCTACAATAATTAAACTACGCAGAGCTTCAGATCTGAACTTTGGAATCAGCTCAGCTTTAAGCCCCTCACAAACATTATCTATCCTTTCAACAGCTACTACCTATTAATAATAAATACAAGAGATATTATGTACTACACCCTAAGCGCTAAATGCCATATCAAGATTCATCGATTACATATTTGGAGATCCTTTAAATAATGTGACGTCGGACGTTTATCTTGGTTACTTTAAAGTTTCTGTGTGATGATCATTTTTCATGAAAAGTCACTGAGAAATGAAATGTTAGAAGGCAACCTACCAATCTATGTAGAGGTTATTTTTCAAGCATTTGTCAGTTATGAAAATTGATGAAAACCACGAAAAATAACATTTGGTTATGGACAGTCCTGCAGAGTTTAAAACATACGTCCCTAACTTACAAGTTCGTAATTTATCTACATTAGCCAGCCGTATTTATACGGACAGAAATGAAAAATAACAATTGGATCCTGATTCTGCAATATCTATGGATATCGCCAAGTTAATGTTTTAGAATTATTGTCAATAGCTCATTATAGAATACATTAAAACGTATTCTTATAATTACTACACACTAATATATACATAAATATTAGCTCTTACCACGTTTACCTGACTTCGCCCAACTTCAGTTGTTTTGAATTGCATGTACTCAAAGCAGGTTGCAGTAATATATCATTTCGCATATACAGCCTCTCTTGCCGTGGTATCTCTGGCTCCAATTCGGCGGTACAAAACGAATACTAGGCTATCAATTTCCGTTAAAAGGTGCCGATTTCCAAACTCATCTTTATGATTTATGGTGTTAAACCAGTTTTCAAATCTGGCGTTTAATAATTCGCAACCTCTTGGCGACGCCTCAGTAGTATACACAGTGCACGCAAAAGTTTAGGGCAACACGCCTACGTTGGGCAAATCAATATATGTATTGCTTCACACCAATAATTCTCAATGGTGAACATGAATTATAGATACTGTCCCATAAGTAATGCCGTTTTTAAGAAAAAGGATTATTTGAAATACGTTCTGACAAGCGATTACTAATTTCCAAAGTATATACCATTAGATTCATTTAGCGAGGTTTATTATCCCACTATGGTACCAGAAATCGGTAATGCCCCTTGCATTGCTTCAATGCTGTCATAATTTCTTCCAGGTATAAAATGGGCTATGGATCCAAAAGTGTGATACTCTTATGATGCGAGATCAGGGCTGTATGCTGGGTGTGGCTACAGTTCGACTCCTCCAAATTCCTGAATTTTTTCCGTGGTTTTTGTGCAGTATGTGGTGTTGCATTGTCCTGGTTCAATAGAATTCGATTTTGGCTAATGAATGCTGGGTATCTCCGTCTCAAACTTTCATGAACTTGTTCCAGTGGTTGATAATAATAATTCACATCAATCCCCCGTCCGTTTGGAACAAACTCCCAGTAAATCGGGCCTTCAAAATTTCATTAGACACATATTACTTTGGGACCGAACTGATTTTTTTCAATCATGACTTTGGCAGGTTGGCGGGGATCAAGTCACTGTTTTGAGGCATCATCAGGGTTTCGGCAAAATAACCATTTCTCCACACAAAAGACAATTATCCTGACAAATCTACCATCCATGGGATTAACTGTATTTCAGGTGTATTAATTTGCCGATGTATGCTGTCTTTTGATGCACAGTTCTTCTGAAAGCTTACGAGCACTTCAGCACTGCGGCAGCGGTTTTATAATCTTGTTTTCAGTAGTGTTTTAGATGGACTAAGTTCATACTTTACTATCTCCGTTTTGTGATTGTTTATTAACAACTGAACACTGATGGATGCTCGCAATGTACGCAACACTAGCCATGGCAACCTTAAATAGCACTGCCAAACCAAAGAAGCACAATAAATTTTCCAAAACACCGAAATAAAGAAGCAGACTTGGTTTATGAGACCACCTAATGATACTACATATATTCAGTCATCTTCAGTGGAAAAATTAAAGGTATACAATATAAAGCTTTAGTGCTATTCCTAAATTGGCTATAGAGTTCTACCCGTCCGAAAGAAATTGAAGGAGGTAATACTGCATTATTGTTTTCCTTGAAGGCTTGGTTATAACTTAATTGCAATGATATCCAGCAAACGTCTACAAATGAAAAACCCAACATATTATTGCAATAGTATTACGGTCACAAGGAAAACACGCTCTGGTGTGTAAATTCACATGAATTTCTCTACTCATTCTTTTTTCATGTTAACAGAATTAATATTTCCAGAAACATTATTATGGCACTTATGATTCTTTGGGGGTAGAGGGGAATCCAGAGATAGTCTCAAGAGATAGTCTATGGCCTAGAGAGAGACAGAGCGAGCGAGAAAGAGAAACGAATACCAATTTTTCTCTTCAGGAAAGTTAAGTAATTCAAAAATTTTAAGTAAAGAAAGTTGCGGAAATTGTTAGGTTGGAACAAGCATTACACTAATTGCATGACTTATGAAATCTACATTCTTTGTATTTTCTAACCTTATATCTATCTATCACGGTTTACTAGTTATGCAACTCATCCAGAATGAAGTGTACTCGTAGGCTATTTTCACAAGGTTCAAGTGAAACCTTTTCCATGAAGGTATCTCGAATGTGTGGCCTTTATTTATTTTTTTTTTCAAAATCTCTGCATATAAAGGATACATTGTGGTTGGGGAGCATCCTGCGCAGTGATGTGGTGGTCTAAGACATCAGACCTTGGTTCCCTGCAACGGAATGTTGCCCAAGTTCGATCCCACCCCGGGTATAGGTCTGGTGCCCACTCAACATCGTGGGGAAATTGAGGAGCTTACGATAGTTAAGCGACCCTGGTCATGAAAGCCAACCTTCCCGCTGGAGGTGTCCAGCCACATCTCCTCCACGTATCGGTTGAATGATCGCCCACTTCTACCTTCTGTATGTGGGTGTGAGGCCGGCAGTCGGGTTGGCAGGCCCTGCGCCAATATGGCGTGTAGAGCCACACTTTTACTTTTTAGGGTTGGGGAGCAGCAAGCAGTTTTTGTGGCTTTGGCATAGAGATTTAAATGCCAGGAATGCTTCAAAAAACCAGGTGTTGAAATTGCTTTTTATTGTTGAGTTTACGCTGCAAATTATAAACATACATATACTAAAAGCATTATTTTGTAGAGCTCGTCATTTTCTATCCAATTACATAAAAACATAGTCAACATATTTTATATTGCAAGTAAAACATACTTAAAAATACACGAGGAATTATGCACTAGTTCATTACATCCATTTCTAGGAAAACCCTTCCTACACCTCGCCCTCTAACTGGATTTCGCGGTTGCCCTCTTGAATGTTTTTGAACAAAGAGCCTGTTTCTATAAATGTTAGGTACCACAATTTCATAGAATCCTGTTTAGGTACATTATATATAGTATGTTCACGCCGAAATTCTATTTGAACTTGATTATTACTCTCAAATTAACATGACAAAGGAACCGTTGCATTCGATGTGGACTTCAATAACTGCGCGATAGGTGGTTAACCCTGGAATAGATGTGATATGTAAATGGCAGACAAGTGTCACAGGTGTCCACCATTTTGTTAAACAAAGTATATGTTTCTATAAACTTATTAACTTAGCAAGTACCTGTGTAAAGAAGAGTATATTTTCTTGCTTTCAGCTTTGTTCATTTTTCGTAATGAATGCAGATGGCATTTGGCATTTTATGTTTCCAGCACAATGACTAAGAAAATGCATATTTGGTCTGTTTAGAACCTTTATTAATTATATAAAACATTTTACCTCTTATGGCTAACTTACAATCTTCGAAATTGATTGTCGAATCCACTTGTTAAAATATCCAGAAATGCATCTTAATAGATCGTTTAGAATAATTTAAATTCTCCGTTGTATAAGGTAGTATCACCTTTTTAGTCTCTGCTTTATGTTAGGTCTTGAACAAGACAAATTTGTCAAGCTAGATCAAACATTCTACATAAATATCATAGAGGCAACTTTTTGTGTTAGTAGAAAGAAAAAATGTGTTTGAATGTTTCAACTCCACCTTTTTAGAATTATAATACGCAAGCATCTCAAATTTATATGTACTGTCAATGTCTACTTTAACTGAGAATATATTTGACAGCAAAGATTCAACTTCATTATATATCTTAGAGCTAAAGAACACCAATCATTTTTCACTAAAATCAAACGTGTGTCGAGCTTTATTTTTGCTGGACAGAAATAATGAAATGATTACTGGATTATTAAAACTATTTCACAAAGTCAATTCGTATTCAATTTAGCAATGTTTCTGCAAGCTGTAATGATATGAACCAATTACCTATTATAATATTTCTATTTGTTCCATGGATAGATTATGAAACTCTCCTTATGTACGGCACTGGCTGTGGTTAGATTCTTTCTCTTGATTTATAGCCAGTAAAAGACACTGAATTGTTGATGTAGAATGTTCTGGTATAACAGACGTTGACAAATCTGTTGTACCTGCTGGTTATTGAGCGGAATGGGTAGTCTTCACCAAACCCAAGCTATTGTTCTCTATTGTGGTAAATACATTATGTGTGTAACTAGCAGTGTAGTTGGAAATTCAACAGAACCAAAGTTTACGAGCAGGCATACCTATCCCTGGGCGTTGCTAAGTTTTAACGTCGCAGCACAAGCGGTTGCCGAAAAATTCGGAGGGAAATTCTCTCAGGGTGTGATGCACACGTGGACCAGTTTTACCAGACATTTGTTCCGTTCTTAAATGTCTATACATATAGTAGATCAATAATAGCCAGTATTTCTGCTCAGTTTGTTTCAAAGCGTACGCTACTTAGGTATACTTCGCTTTGTACCTCCCTTTATTTATGTAATTTATGATATTTTAGTTACAATACCTCTGAAAGAAATTTACAGCTTTCAAATTATAAAGATACATTTTACTACTGCTTCCTTACCTCCAGAAATTCTACGGGGATAATTGTCAGTGGTTTTCTTGGCGATTAATGTTCACCGAAACTCTGGAAGAAGCCATTTCTTCCTTTTATAATGTTCATAACGAATAAAACTCAGCATTGTTACTCGATAGGTATTTTCTAAACTAACATTGTCGTGCTCACTTTCTTCGGAAACATTATCCTCATGGTCCGTAGAATTAATGCTTGCATTTTCAATGAATTAGTTATATCCATTTTTCTCTTTCTTCCTTTGCTACAATTAAACTGATTGTGAGATAAGTTCTACGTCATCTTAGGTATATTGGCATTCATGAAATGATGTAACTTAGCGAGGGGGATTACTGTATACACCTGCATAAAAATGCAAAGGAAAAGTACCATTTTGGGGGTTAATGGTCATTATTATCAGCTATGGAAACTTATCTATAAGCAATGTATTACTGGAAAAAAATGCCTCTTACTACCCTATTAACTTCTTTAATAACTGTTTAGCCTATCATAACATAATATTAAGTAGGAAAAATCATATTGGATCTGGGTAATTTACCATTTGGCAAGTCACAAATAACCGACTTAACCTTAAAGGGATTCTCCGTGGTTGCTAACCTGTGGTCACATCCACTTTTACCTAGTTATATACTTGTGTGTACGCAGTCTTTGCAATTTCCTCACGACCATCCTGACGATTCGAGTTCCACTGTGAAGCTAACAACATCGTGATGAACAACTCAAGAGGCCTGTTCATGTGTATACATTAGGTATGTCCACTGACACAACGAATCTCATTACGTCAAGAGCAGTACTGAGTTAACGTATATTACATTACAGCGATAGCAGTCCCAGTAGCTGTAGCAGACAAATTAAAATTGTTTGGTCATAATTACAGATGGTGATACTGGTAATTGGCTTACATAAATTATATGCTTAATATTTGCATATGCTTATTATTATTATGAGAGTTCATGATGAATGTATATAGCGATCGAAAGTAGTTGCTCAGTTTTAAGGTTACATATGTTTAACGTTAGAATAGTTTTAGGTAAATTACACTGGGCAACAAAAAAAAAAAAAAAAAAAAAAAAAAAAAAAACGTTTTTAATGTTTCGAGCACTTCATGAGGCAATTCCTACTAATTTTGGGTTGAGAAAAACAAATATGACAGTAAAAAAATTTTATTAGCTCTAGTTTCTATGTTATACACAAGGTGGAAGTATTACATATTAACGGATTGAGAGAAAGGGATACATTTTAATTACATGCATGCTAACAACAACGAAAGTGCATTTGATTTTTTAACTGGTAATTACATGCTAAGAGTTCTAAATTGCTGGAAAAATACTTCGCAGATAGTCGTGTCTGAAGAGAATCATGTGGTGACCTATTGATTTCGTCGTCTGTTAGCTTGCCTCTTGTGATGGCTTTAAGCAGAATACCTATACAAAGACCAACAGTAATCCGCAAGCATTACTTCATTCCAAAGGCCCCGATATTTTTATTCCATAACAGAAATGTCCTGATGGAATCTCTCCTCATGCTCATCATTAACAGCTCCAAAACTAGGAGGGTAAAAGTCTAGGTGGGAGTGGAGAAAATGGATCTTAAGGGACATGTTGCATCCCAGGGTACGGCATTTTTGCAGCAGCACTGTCAGCAAATGCTTAAAGTTGTCATCTCGTTTGTTGCCTAAAAATCAAGGCTTCCCAAGCTTCCTTTCCTTTCCCCTCCAAAGTTTGGTCAAATGCAAGATACTTTACAAGTTCTCTTATTTGTGGTCCGACAAAAATGCCTTCCTTAACTTTTGCATCACTTCATTTCCAAAATTTCTGTCTGATTGTGTTTTGTTATTTGGCAGGTGTACCAACTCCCAAAAACATTTCCCCAAAATTTAAAATATTCACTCTAAAAGAAATAAAATGTCACTTTATCTAAAAAACAAGAGCTGATATATCATTTTTATGGTTATTTTGAATTCAGCAGATGGAAATACATGTAAATTCACCATTTTCAAGCTCGAAACATTTTCATTGTTCTCCAGTGTTATTATTGAAAAACGTTGTTTTCCTGAATGACTATAGGCTAAATACTCGTATATTTCCAGATATGTGAACCTAGGGAGTTCAGGTTGGATTTTCATTTTTTGTTATTCGTAACTTACTCCGTATCCTTGAATGAAGATTTTAGGATCACTAAAGATCAAAGTTTAAACCTCTCTAAGACGAGGTGCCCTGCGTCGTGGCGTAGCAGTCTAAGGCAGCATGCCTTGGTCATTAGCCACAGGAAGAGGCCCGGGTTCGATCCCACCTAGGGTGCAGATTTTAGGTCCCGGGTATAGGACCGGTGTCCACTCAGTATCGTGAGGAAAGTGAGGAGCTTACGCTGGTTAAGCGGCCCTGGTGACGAAAACCAACATTCCGACTGGGGGATGCGGAGGAGCTGACCACATCTCCTCTCGTATCAGTTGGATGATCGCCCACCTCTGCCGTGCTTAAGTTGACGTGAGGCCGATAGTCGGGTTGGTAGGGCTTGGCCCTCTTAGAGCTGTCGCGCCAGTGGTTAACTTTTAACACAACGAGGTATACGTCATTACAACATTTTGAATATTTATAAAATATCTACTACGTAAAACATATTACAACTAATTTGGTCCGCATTATGTCATATTCTGTGCAATCATATACTTTATAGAGAGAGACTCTTCATTTATCTACAGTGTTGTGTTACGTAAATAAAAAGGAAGTCATTTACCATTTACATCATTTGCTTATCTTTGAGAGGTGGGAGTCCTCTTACACCTGCCTTGCTGATTTGTTACTTAGGAAGTGTTTTCTTGGGAATATTGAGGGTTTATTACTTAAGTAAATTTCTGAAACATCTATGTTATTCTTTTTCGAAGACCTACATTTTTAGTGCAAGTTGAGGGCAAGTTAGCATTTTTATTTCCCTCGTTTTGGAAGCACCCTAGCAGAGTACCATCTGTTGTACATTAGCATATTGGTAGGGTGTTAGTCTGAATTTATAGCAGCAGTTTTTTAAATAAGTGGGCAGGAAATTGTCTAAGACAGTTCTAAACAGTGAAGTACAGGGACTGTAGCCCAACAAGTGTTACACCCGCAGAATTAATTTTTAATTCCACAACCATTATTTATGAGCCAGAGAAGGCAGACGTGTATGTGTGTGTTTAACAAAGTGTGCACAAAAGAAATGCTGCTCGCCACAATGCTGCTCCTTCCCCATCTGCTCTGAAAAGCTCTCAGAAACCCGCCTTGACTTTTTCCCGAGTAATTTATACTTGCCTCCTTTCTGAAGAAATATTTCCAAAGCGCTGCTTTTGACAACTCTCTCTCCTAAACTGATTTATGCCTGTAATAATACATTTTTTTTAATTTCGCGAGAATGCTGCTTCGACACCGGGATTGATTGCTGACACTATTGATCTACTACGCGCATATGAGGCCATTGTTAGCTTGCTTTTTGGCTACATGCGCTCCACGTATGTTTCTTTGCTTGAAATCAGAATTTGGGAAACTGCACACGACATACAAAAATTGCAGAGTGAAATGGCTCGCTTTTGAGAAGACTTGAGTTCAACGGCGCACTCTTCTGACTTTTCTGGATTTTCCTCTGGGTAGGTGAATGTTGGATGGTTTCTCTTCATTTCCGTTTCATTCCGTTTGCTTTCCAAATTTCTGGTGTGTTTCGAGGTTCCATAGCATATGGTGCAAACCGATGCCTGCTCAAAATAAAGAGAAGTCCCATGGACACCAAATGGCTAAGGTCAATGAGCCTTACTTTTCCCTCTGTAGTCACTTGCAACATTTGGGCGAATCTTCAAGGCTTGAGTTTCTAAAGTCTTACACGAATTTCTGAGGACTGTTTTTTTTAGGTCCTGCAGCATCCCAAGGTTCCATCCTTCATGATTTCCCCTTGAATGAAGTTTGTCTATGTAAGACATTTAAAAGTAAATGTGTTTGAGTACTTTCAACAATGATATAGTGACCCCTATCTTCTTGGATGGAAAATTATATATATGCACACTGGTATTATATACAACTGGATTGGATGTAAGTCACATAGCGTGTGGTGTTCCCCTCCACTAATAATCCAAACCGACTTAGGAAGCATAGTTACAGAATAAATAAAGTAAAATCAATAAAAACAAAACATGAAAGGGTAGAGCCAGACTGAAAAATTCAATGCCATAGCCGGGATTTGAACCACGGATCTTCTGGTCTCCGTCCAGCCGCTCTAAACCATTGAACTACTATGGCCAACGTACCGATATGGCATTAAATTCTCCAACTTACTCGCATTTTTCCCGGTTAAATCACTAGGAATTCTCATAAACACATGAGATAACTACCTTAATGGCGACTTACTATGCTGTAAGTACTTTGAGGCCCGGGCTTTATACTTCGGACCACTATTAGGTAAAATTATTGGAACTTAATTGTTCTTTCACACAAGCCGCAAGCCGTGTGTAGGACGCACTATGAAAGGGTAGAGCCAGACTGAAAAATTCAGTGCCATAGCCGGGATATGAACCACGGATCTTCTGGTCTCCGTCCAGCCGCCTAAACCATTGAGCTACTATGGCCAACATTCCGAAATACGAGACTCACCAAAGTGTCGGTCATTTTGGACGCTCAGTTGTTATGTAACAGTCGTTTGAGTGAGTTCATGTGAGTGTTTTTATGAAAATGGGCAAAATCGAGTATCGAGCTGTCCTTAAAAGTTTGTTATTGAAAGGAAATACGCCTACCAAATCAAAGATGAGTTTGATTCTGTGTATGGAAACTGCACCATCATCTACCATAGTGAAATTTTCGACAGATGAACGTTCGGGACGTCCAAAAACTGAAACTACCAACGAAAACATCGCCGAAGTTCACCAAATAGTGCTAGACGACCACCGAATTAAATTGAGCGATATAGCAGAGGCTCTAAACATGTCCAAATAACGTGTTTATCACATATTAAATCAACGTTTAGACATAGAAAGCTGCCGCGCGTTGGGTGCCACATTTGCTCACGTTAGACTAAAAACGTGTTCGAATGAACATTTACAACGCTCCATTGGCGCAATTTAGACGTAATGCCCGAGTTTTGGCGCCGGTTAATTACTGTAGATCAAACTTGGATACGCCATTATACGCCCGAAACAACATTCCAAAGTTTGGACTGCAAGGGGGGAATTGGCTTCAAAACTGCAAAAACTGTTGTTGCTTTTTTCAGCTGGAAAAAGTGACGGCGACTGTTATTTTTATGGAGAGTCATGGATATATTCTTATTATGTTCAAGAAGGAGAAACAATCACAGGAGCATACTACGCATATTACTTGACAAACTGAAGGCAGAACTTGCGGAAAAACGGCCACATTTGCAGAAAAAGAAAATCCCGTTTCACCAAGACAACGCACCGTCTCACATCGCAGTGTTTGCAATGGCGAAAATCCACGAATCACGATTTGAACTGCTAGACCATCCGCCTTACTCACCATATCTAGCCCCAAGTGACTTCTTTTTATTCCCTCATCTGAAAATTGCGCTCATAGGACAGAGATTTTCGTCAAATGAAGAGACAATGATCTTCGTGAACAATTAATTCGCAGAAAATAACGCCGAGTACTATTTGGACGGGTTATAGAAATGGGAACATCGCTGGGAGAAGTATGTAGAGTTACAAGGAGACTAAGTTGAAAAAAAAAAAATCTGAAAAAGTATATTTTACCTTTATTATTTCGGAAACTTTTCTGACCTCCCTCATACACAAAAGGTTCTTCAAATACGTTAAAACAGTTTTATACGGCTCAGTTCATGTTAATAATGGGCTCAAATATACATAACAGTTTTCAGAACGCCTCCTACACCATTACTAATTGTGTAATTATCATTTAGTTATGAGTATACAAAGCTGCTGCAAGTGTATGTGTATACATTTTCTCCAATGTTTGGCTCACATTTTTAATAGACATGAAGCCTTTCTTTAAACCAATTGCTAAAATGTGCTAGACAAAAGCCTTTACACCAAAGAGAAAAGAGTTACACTATAATTTAGTAAACTAGTTTTGTTAGCAACATTTTTGCGGAATACATCGCGGCGTTGAAAGTAATTACACCCTCCTTTCAAGCACAAAAGAGGTAGATACTTTTTCTCACTTACCCCAGTTGCTTGTCACTGTATGTAGCTTTTAAACATGGTATCCCGACTACACAAAGTGTATAGAAGCGAGTTGCTGTATCTCGGTAGCAAATTAAATAGTTCTCCCTTTGCTTTACTTGAAACATTCCTACGACAGCACACAAGTAACGTAGGAGTGAATGAAAAAAGGTTTTCAATATTATTCTGTACATAAAAAGTTTACAAAATGTGTATATCCTAATGTGCATGTGTTTTATAATAAACGACATTGCCGCTAAGGAGTTCAAAGGAGTCTTTCGGAGTAAAACAGCTGTTTATTAATATCAAGCCCTTTCTATGATATCAGTCCTTTAGTGCATCTTGTTTTGCTTTGAAAAAACAGTTCATAATTCCGTTCAGAGTCCTTTAAATATATCCTTATCAGATTTAGTATATCTTTTCCAGTGTATGGAGTTTGTAACATCTTACAGAGGTATAAGAAGTGGTTTTCAGGTATGAGATGTAGAAAACTAAAATTTTAATTCAAGACCAAAATTTCATTTAGATGTTTTTAAGTTAAAACCAAAAACATTTGAAACTGTTTTTATAATTACATATTACGAGGATGGGTCAAAAAGTAATGCCTCCTATTTTTTCTCTTTTAATTGCCAAGAAGATTTACATAGCTTGAAAACCACAACATTGACGATTAATTTGTCACTATCCAATACAATCTTTGACATTTTCCACAGTTTTGGTCCACCTTTTAACTGGGGTATGTATTCCGGTGTGGTAAAACACGCGGTCTTGTTGCCTAAGCCATTGACGCACGGACGTTTACACAGCCTCCTCATCTTGAAAATGAATCCCACGATGAGCTTCCTTTAGTGGCCCGAACAGATGGAATTGTGATGGTGCCAGGTCAGGGCTGTATGGGGGTGAGGTAAGACTTGCCATCCCAATTTCTCAATTTCTGCAGTGATGTAACGGCTGGTGTGTGGTCTTGCATTGTCATGCAGAATAAGAACATCCGCCATTGATTTTGTTGGGCGAACTCGGCGAAGACGTGCTTTCAGCTTTTTGAGAGTTCTGAAGTATTGGTCAGAAGTTACTGGGCATCCCCGCTCAAAAAATTAATGTTAAGCACACCTTCTGCATCCCAAAACACTGTCGCCATAATTTTCCTTGCCTACCGCTGAGTTTTGAATTCTTTTTCTTCGGTGTGTGATGCCATTCCATTGACTGCCTCTGATGCAGCTTCAAAAAATGAACCCACGTTTAGTCTCCAGTAACAATTGTTCCAGAAACTCCTCTCCCTCCAAATTCAAGCGCTGCAAGTTTCGGAGGCTATTATTTTCCTTGTTTCTTTGTTTTGGGCGGTTAACATTCTTGGTATCCAACGTGAACAGACTTTTGAGTAACCCAGTAGTTGAATAATGGTAATCACACTGCCTTTACTGAGGGAGGTAATGCGACATTATTCACCTGTTACCCGGAGATCACCACATAATGTCATCGACTCGCTGAATGTTGCATGGAGTCACTGCAGTCACCGGTCTGCCGCTTCGCTTTTCATCTGCCAATGATGTTTGCCCTTCAGCTTCGTTACAGCGACGAACCCATCGCCTAACAGTGCTGACATCCACCGTTGCATCACCATACACATTTTTAGCCTTTCGTGAATGCGAATTGGCGTTTCACCTTCCGCAGTTAAAAGTTCAATCACAGAACGCTGTCTAATACGAATGTCGAAGTTAGCCATTTTGCAGGAGGATGCAGTGCTGCCACCTGTTGACTTAGGAAGCTACTACTGCAGGGGATTGGAGAAGAAGGTTTGAGGAATTCCGCCAATTTCAAAGTTTTCACATAACTTACTTATTTAAGGAAAAATATATGAAGCATTACTTTTTGACCCACCCTTGTATAATAGCAAACGTATGAAGTAGATGTCCAATAGTTTAATTCCAAAGTATACCTTTCACTTAGTATGTTGAAATTAAATGCTGAAACCTTTGTAATTGGTTTTTGGTAACTGTATATTATATTAACTTCACTAAACCTGTAATGTACTCAGTTTGTACTTCCACAAAAAGCACAGAAAAGCAGTCATTTTACTCGAGGTATCAGAAGTTCGCTTATAGTGGCGAGTGCTTAACACATTTTCCTTCAGTAAAAACGTCATAAATGTGGGGCACTGATAAAAAATGAGATAAAACGATAATTGGGAAAGTAAATGCTCCTAGTCTAGTTATAGACCCTCTCCTATCTTTTGCTTTTTAGAGAGTTAAAAGAACTTGGAAGAAACCTTAATCGCAAGGACGGTCCTGTAGGGTGCATACAGTGATTCAGGAGTCCGTGTTGGATTTGTTGCCATTGGCAAATGAGAAAATCAGATGGCCTGAGTATCTACGAGGGCTGATCAATAAAAAATGATCACAATGTTTTTTCGGTCATAATTTTTCGCACTAAAATTCAGTCTCATTATATTCTGTTAGCTTAATATGAAACAAACACGCCGTAATATTTTCATTGTTGGTACTCCTGGTTTCCGCCTGTGAGAACCAGGTAAGTTCAGACATGCTCACCATCGCCTACCGCTGCAATGGAGGTAACATGCAGTTAAAGTTGATGTTAGAGGAAGATCCGGAGCTTCTTTCAAACGTAATCACCGCTGATGAAACTTGGCTACCAACCTCCAAAAAGCAAAAGTGGTTACTTCTGCTGGGAAATTTATGGTCATCTCATTCTTTGATATTCATGGAATGGTTTATCAGCATGTTGTACCTGCACACACATCAATAACTGGACAATACTACAGGGATGTCCTGAAAACATTGCAAGTTCATATCAGGCGCAGAAGACCACATTTCCTTAAAGCAGGCTAAATGCTGCACCACGGTAATGCGCGGCCGCATATTGCCAATGTTGTTGCTGAATATCTTGCAAAAATCAACGTGAAGCACATCTCCCTCCCTCCCCATAGTCCGGATTTTACCCCATGTGATTGTTTATATTCCCAAACTTGAAGAAACGCCTTTGTGGGAGGCATTATCCATCATCAGAAGCAGTGGTGAGGGCTGCGGAAGCGATTTTGGAGGATCTCTTAAAAATGGTTTCCAGCATGTCTTTGAAGACCGGCAGAAACGCTGGGACACGTACATCGCATTTAGGGAAGACTATTTTGAGAAGGACCATCAAAATTATGAGGATGAGTAAAGGTACGTTGTCAAAAAAAGAGTGTGATCATTCTTGATTGAACAGCCCTCGTACATAGACCATACTCGGATTTTGAAAACAAAGCTTAAATGATATATTAAGTACAGTAAGGGCATAAGAATATATATATAATTGCATAAGTTTAAGGTTAGCGTAAGCACCATACATCGTTATCCTATTGTTATTAAGTAAATTCTATGTGTTGGTGCATGACTACAAATAATTCAAACTGCCTAAAATGTATTTATAGTCTCATGCGTAATACGAAAAACGAAATACCCTTTAGCAAATCGTGTTGTTACTAATGATTCCATGCCTGTAAATCTTTTTCCTTCATAGTCTAGGGGTAACTTGCCAGTCTCTGGATTTCAAGGTCACAGTTTCACACTCACCGGAGTGCGATAGATGTTTTCGGGTCGAAAATCCTTGTCATGGCTTCCTTCGGAAGGGAAGTAAATCAGTGGTCCCATGCGTTATGATATATGAAAGAACTTCAACCCCAATAAAAAATAAAAAACGAAATTAACTGGTATTTCGCGGCCAATATAGAATGGAATGTTTAGAAGTTCTGTAGTTGCTGTGTTCATATATAAAAACCCAATTTTAATGCACGGATATATAGAATTGCCTAAGTTCTCTATAAATGTTGCATAAGATTTAACATTGATAAACTTCAATACCTAACAATAAATATTTTAAAATATGCTAAAATTATAACAAACATTTTGCATAAATTGTATGTTGGAATGACCCATACATTCTGTCTATTGTGGTGTACCAGAGTCGATTATAATCTCGCCTCATAAAAGTTTGTTTGGAGCATTTATCGTTAACTCTTAAGCTCTCTGCCCGTTGTTTCTGATAGAAGAAGCTTTTCTAAATTGGAAATGCTATCAAGGTGGAAGACTGGTTTGAATCCTGCAGTTTGTGGGTTTATAACATCCCAATATACAAATATTCAAGTTACATTTTGATATTTTTCATTTGAATAGCTATTCACAAATGCTGTTACACGAATTCACGCAAAGCAATCATTGGCACCTGCTACAAATTGTTATATCAACTTTTAGACCGAGTACACAACTCATACTGAAGTTTTTATGTAGAATCAAAGCAGTAAATGTATGGAATTCCTAGTGTAAGCTATTTTAGCTTGAATGCAGCCAGAGAGAAGCGAAGTGCTGATGAGTCGCAGATATCTGCTTGCAACATGCAATTCAGTTCGGCACAGCGGCAAGCTGTCGTCGCAGCTGAATGAAATGTTCCATAACAAGGGTATACGTTTTATTTTGCAATTGAAACAGCCCACTTTAGACAAGCAACGCAACCTCAAAACTGGAGGAAGCGGAAGCAATTGTGCCATGGTTTTGTCCATCTTTTGGCTACTTCGTTTTCACTCCAGCCCGGCTCACAACATTGCTGCTGATGCGAAGGTTACCCAGTCGAGCCTGGTTAGCCTTGTAGTGGGTTAAGCAGTTGGTGTTTTGTTTTAGTACGTTCCATTACTAACATTTGGTTTAAATAATTCAGATTTAAGACTCAATTAGGTTTATTCTTTGATGACAAGAGCCTTGTAGTGTGTTTAATGAAAGTAATCCTATCATTGTTACAGTTAAAAGGTGATACGTTTTGTATACGTAGGCCGAAAGAGATTTACCAGGATATTGACTGCCAAAGGGTGGGGAGCCGATCTCAGTATTCTACTTCGCCCTTACAGAATGACCATCCTCTCCAAGTTGGATTACAGTTCAATTGCTTGTAACTACGCCGAGCTATCAAGTCTTAAAATGCTCGAGGCCGTTCAAACCACTGCTCTAGAATTGCACTGGAGGAATTCCACACTAGTCTTACAGAGAGTCTAAAATTCAAGCAAATGAAACACCACCTTCTATTCGACGTAAAATGCCAAGCCTTACTTATATTACCACGGCTTTCACAAGACCTATATCTAGCTAGCTTTGTGTAATCAACAATACCACAGGAAAGTTATCAACCTCATCAAGGCATGTAATGTCAGTATTTAAATTCACAGTAAACTTCATGTATCTCATTGACTGAAAACAAGTATCTTTTTATTTTTATTTATTGTTTAATCATTTATTTTTTATTTTGAGTGTATTTATCAATATGACTTATGTTGCAGCGACTCTAAATAATGTATTTAAAAATAAATTTGTTATACTTATTAGTTGACTGTAATAATCACGAGATATTTTATAGATTCTATATATCATTTTATGTATAAATAAGAAGACATTTAGTTAACCTCGAGCTGTAGATAGGGAAAGCACAAACGGTAGCAATACACGCTTAGCTGATTGAGGCACGACGTTTCAGAACAGAGGTACCGCGTAACTTAAAGATGATATTCTGTTTGGCTACCAGAAGAATAGCGTGGGATCTCAGATGTGAGACGACGACACTTATGATGATTATAATTATGATTATTCTTATTACTATTATCATTATCATCATTATTATTATTACAAATTAAGAGCCTATTCACACACTGAATCTAATGCTTTCCGGGAGTTCTGGTGTAAAGAACTTTTCAAGTTTTGCTCTAGGAAAAGGCTGCACAAGTCATGCCCATCGCCAGAGAGTAGTACAAAGGAATCCAATAGACCAGCGATTCCAGCTTTAACCTCATATGCCAATTAATAATATAAATGCCGATGAGTGGGTCTTAAATTGTAATCATGAATCTAATAAGGTTGGGGAAAATTGGAATCTAGCACGCTTTCTCCCGTACATTCCCTGAGTACTGCACACCAAATTACTACTTTCAGTGCAGGAACATTGTAGGGAATATTTATACAAAACAGTAGTCTGGAACATGCACACCTTCTATAAGTCATCTAACTCCTCTTCTTCTGTTAGTCTGTCCTGCTTTGCCAGGCTATATCGTATTCCACCAAAAATAAAAAATTCGTACTTGATATGTATATATGTTTTATTTCCCTGACTTCTAAAAATTCAGTTTTTAAAAGGCAATCTGTTTTCTAATGTTGACATGAATTTTCTTACACATTATCAAGAAACTAGTCTTGTAATAGGTCTGTTTTTATACATCCATAATAATATAGTATGCAACAGGACTATAATGGTAGTAATTAAAACACGAGTATTATTACTAACCGAGCGAGTGAAGCGAGGTTAATAATTATGATACGAGCGTCTTAATTACCTTTATAGTCAAATTTCAAACGAATTTTTATGCTCGATCATATATCTAAATTAAAGGTTACATTTCAGAGTATTCATTTCTGGTTACAGTGATATGTTAGAATCGTTATTCCGTTATCAAAAGTGAGACGTAGTACGTAGTGCGCAAGCGCAGAAATATTGATTACTTCCCTATAAACAGCTGTAACGTGTGACACTGTTTAACCTAAAAGAAAGTTTAGACAAACTAGAACAAATTGAATTTATTGAAATATAATTTTTAATTAATGCTATTGGTAACTTGAACAGAACTGACTTTATTTAAAATATGTTGTTATTTATTTTAGAATTATTGAAATGAATGAGCTTTGTTGAATAGTTGAAGATGAAGTGATATTAATTTGTGCGCTTTCTTTTTCTACTGCGTTTAGTATTGTGTTTGAAATTTCAATTTTATTTTTGGGGTGTAAGTTTAATGTCACTACTAGTGTCAGATATTTCCATTTTTTTCTAAACTGGCGCTAGTACCATTGTCGATCGAAACGGCAACAGAATGTTACGTGGCCACTTCTGATTGGTCGAATACCGATATTTTAATGAACAGGTTTACATTAATAAGGCCCATAATAATACTACTACCAATCGTAGAAATACTAAAGTTTGGCACGGTTGAGCATAAAAATGGGTTTACAAGTTTCCTAGAAGACAATATGGAAACATGGGAATAGAGCAGCTTAAGTATTAGCTAGTAGCTAGTGACTAAAGCATAGCAGTGAAATTCTGTTCCCTTTATGATCCAGGGAAAAAAAGATAAGAAGGCCACTACAACAAGTACCAATTTCAAAAAAGTAAAATATGTTACTGTTCAAATCTATAACAAAGGATTTCTTTGAAATGATTCACCCAATATAAAAAGCGACATAAGTTGATAACCGAAAAGATGTTAATGGGAAGGGTAAATAAGTTTGTATATATGTTCTTGGGAACATTTGTGTCTCATCCTTAGAAGCTGAATACTTTGAGAATGAATTTGGTCCTTAATTTAATTTTTGTTTTTGAGTTATGCCTTCATAGAACCCCAATTCTGTTTGTAGACGTTTATTCAGTAAACCTTAAAAGGCGATTTTCGATTAACTTTCAGTATATAATTTTTGAGTGGAATGCATATACGCTGTCAATTTTTTTTAACTTTACGTCCTCCAACGTTAAGTCATATCGGACGGTGAATGAAATGGGTGAAATGATGCTCAAATGAGTCCAGGGTCCATGGAGCTTAGAGCTACCTGATATTCGTCTTTCAGGATAAGGGAAAACCCCGGGTAAAACTTATCCAGGTAACTCGCCCTGACCGATATTCGAACTCGGGACCTCTTGAACGTGAGGCAGACACGTTAACATCTACGCTACCGAGGTGGGCTAAGCTGTCAATGATACGGTGTACAGAATAGAGAAAACTGAAAACATTAATATTTTAATGTGTGTGACTGTGTTCGTGTTCTATAAACAAAAGGGAAAAGTATGCCAAATATCGAATTTTGTGCTTTAGCCAAGAAGAACCCTTAAGTTTTCCCGTTAGAAGTTATGTTTCACATTGTTTATGCTAAAACATGTAGAATATTCAATTCAGTACTTTGCATTGGAGAATAACAGTAAGTAATAAAGTATTTTCTACAAATAAATAAGCTCTTAACTCCCTGAATATTAAGAAATACTCCTAATAATTTTGTTATAACCGGATGGCTCAGGCTGTTTCGTCTATGGCTCGCACTCGGAAGGTCCGGGATCGATTCCCGTGGCCGACCTACGTGACCCATGGGTTTCTTCGGGGATTTTCCCGGGTCGCTAGGCGAATGCTGGATAGACCAATTACCGAATTTCCCGTTACACCATTTCATCTCCATTATCATTTCAATGCATCTGTCCTCTGGTATTCTCATTCATAGTAGAAGTATCGATGAAAGTCACGGTGTTGCATGGTAAGATGATTTCCCCTTTGGTAAACACTTCCTACTCCGGTAGGACGGTCTCCTGTCTCCAGGGCGGCCTAGTAGGCCATTTCAGGAGAACGGCTGTTGGGATTACAGTTATGCTGGCCTACGGAGGAGTTTCCAACAGGTAAATGGTAGTGGAACCTGCCCTCTGCACTGTCATGACTCCTTTGATCCATCACCTCCTTCCTCCCGGGGTTGCAAGTTTTAGCAAGTTTTAAAGTACGATGTATTTTAACTTAAAGCTCCCCGGATATTCTGCAAATTGTTATTTTTTCCTTTTTTAGTCTCATAATTATGAAAGAGCGGAGAGAGTGTTAATTACCAGTACATATCACTATCCAGGTAATGATAACATGCATATTTGTGTTTAATTTAATGAGTTTTGGCGAAGCTATTCATTTATTTTTGTTAACAACCATGCAACAGATGAGAGAGAGGAGTAATGAAAACACTCCTCTTGACTGTTCGTTGTAATAAAAAGCACTTTACTATATTTCAGAGCCACACCTCAATTAGCGGCCAATTATTGACTTATAAACTGCTCTAGTTGAAACATACGAGACACATTTATAAGGTAGTCCACAACTTTAAGTTTCGTTTCGCTGTTTATTTTGCCATATTCCCTGTGCACTAATGTTATGAGTGGGAATTCTACTTGTTTCTAAGCTTCCTATACATCTGCAACTGAAGGTTGCTTTACTGAAGTCAAATAAATAGCATACTGCAAAAATATAACAGATCGGTTTTGAAAAGGATTAAGATATTCTACTACAGTGGCACTAGTCAGAATTGAACTACAGAATGTATATTTCTTCATAGAAAAATAAAGCTCCTTGGACAGAACATTCACAGTATACTGCTGGGGAAAGAACTATGAGTACTGATGAAATAAATATATCTAACTAGGGAGTAATAATAAAAGGAATGAATATAACTGATAAATGGGAAACGAAGAAACAGGAATAGTAATTTTAAGTAGAGTCCTTTGTACAATTAGATTGATATTAAAGTAAGGTGTTCTCAGCCATTAATTGTTAATAACAATAACAATAATAACAACAGTCATAATCAAGAACACCATCACAATAATAATTATAATAAAAACAATAACAATAATAACAACAATAACTATAACAACAATAACTATAATAATAATGAAGGGTTATGTCATTGTAATAACATTGGTAATTGCTAACAAGCTACAGGCAAGCAAAGAGGTGATTACGTATGAAGGGCCATGAATCACCAATATTAGTTTTAAATGTGCAAACAGTGAACTGGCTTTGGATTTAGATGATTTTTAATTTGAGTTATGAAGTCCAAAATGCCTTTGTTTCAGAGAGCCTCAAACTGTATTTTGAATGAAACCTCAGTACTTTTGGGTGGAATACAATACTTTTTCTGCTTACTGTGGGTAGATAATTAAATATAAGCTTTGGTATTAGTAATTTAGATTTGAGTAATGTAACGGACCTACCCGGGAGGAAGGGATGAAGTGAAAACAATCACAGGGGACGTAGGCCGCACGTTGCCGCCAGCCTCATTCATGTGTGAAAGTGGAGATACCTTTGAGAGGGTGATGAACGATCTCAACTCTAAGGAATTGAAAAGTGTATAAAACTCTTCGCCAAATGTGAAAACTTGTTAAAATCAAACGAAAGGCTTCTGAGTGATCCTAATTAAATGGAGCGTCTGCCTTTTCTACGGCTATTGTAGGTCTAATGCAGTCATGTCTTGCAGTTCTAGATCTAGTGTGTGTGTGCGTGCGTGCGTGCGTGCGTGCGTGCGTGCGTGTGTGTGTGACATGTAAGAACATACGCCTAACCTAGTGTACGCACTGAGACTTTTCTGACGTTAGTGCATGCTTATTGCAACATCAGTAAAATGATAACCCACGTGATCAAAGTAATCAAGAAATTTATATATTTAAAGGTTATTAAATGATCTGCAGGGCACTTCTCAGTGTGATACTCCATCCAGGGAGCGTTTTAGTAAGTTCCCCTGGTTCACATCGGAAGAAGCGCAAGAGATTGCGGTTTCCTCATCTTCTTGGACTAGGTATGTGTGAATGTGTAGTCGGTAATCACAATTGCAAACAAACCGTACAAAATTCCAGGCAGAGCTGTAGATAGATTATACTTATAAGTCTGAAAAATAGTAAAAACCATAGTAAGACGTTTAGCCTATCTGCTTGGCTGCAAATACATCTTAGAAAACTTAATAGAAAGAGTATGTTATGATGTGTAAATATAGCAACAGGTATACTCGTATAATAATTCCAGAGGACAATTAAACATATCTTGTTTAATCCTTACAAAGTAAACCGACCATTCTAAAGTTTGTCAAGTCACTTACGAATGGGAGTGCGGGACAGAAATGATATTTTTACGAGAAATAAAGATGCTACAAAGGCAGAAGATGACCACGTAGTCATGGACCAGAACTATGGACTACTAACAGGTTCTGAAACCGTTGTTAAACATTAATGAGCTTAGTACAGGTTGGACAGACAGATAAGAGCGCTCTACTACAAGATCATCAGCGCTCAAGTTAGAAGCACTGTGTTCTGATGCTGTAGCTATGGAAGTGAAATAAACAACCTTATATCCGAGCGAGATGTCCTCTAATGCGCGAGGTTCGCATTCCGGAGCTCCCAGGTTCGATTCATAGTGACCGCTCTCTCTTACCTTAAGGTTTTCCGTGGTTTCCCTGATCACAACCAGAATCACCTTCTACCATAGTGCTTCCTCCATTTCCTCTCATTTCATCATTTTTCTTGTTACAGTTTCACACCGCGACTGTTCTTCAACGGCAGAAATATGGCGCAGATGCTTGCGTGTTGGAACTACTGTGCACGCTACATAGTCTCCGCGATCTGTATCCAACTTCGGTTGGCAACTTCAAGCCCTTGTCATGTTGGAGCATTAAGCCATCATTATGCAGAAGGTTCCTCCACCTCCTCTCCACGAGCTGAGTTAGCTAAAGCCTGTCTCGGACAGACAGCTTCCCCGACCTTACTGAACCAAACGTCGCTGGCTTTCAGCTAGCGTTACATCATCGTAATTAGTGAAAACACATTAACTAAATCTACAGTTTGCTAATATGTTGGATTCCTTATTTCAATACCATGTAGACATTATGGCATTTCTATATTTTCATATTTCAAATTGCAAATTATAAAATTAACATGTAATTGAAACGTTGACTTCTACAACTTTTTTTCGAGCTATGCGAAACGCCATTGTTAAAAATAGGTCATACTTCAATGAACTACAGTTCATCTTTATATCGAGTTTTTCAGTTGAACTGGATCTTAAGTCATATAAATAATTTCCATACTATTGCTCAGTAAATACAACATTAAACTGGTTCTTGTAACTAAGTTTCCATTTAAAATGTCAATGTTTGCACTCATTTTACGGATTCAAGTCAATGTTATCTGAAAGTCCATTTTCTTTATATTGGGTCTATGTATAACTAATTAGCTTATTGCCTGGTGAATTGGAATAAAAGGGATATGGTTGAAGAAATTAGAATAATATTTGATATTAGTATCTACTAATAGTATCTACTAATATTACTGCTCATTTCCTTATTTTAGTGTAGTTGATAAATAGTTATTTCTCAAATTAGTACAGAGCATGTTTTAAATTTTCCGTTCTCGATCCCGATTATTCATTTTCCCCTCCCCAAACACTAGGTAAACCCCACCTCTTACGAAATTAGGGAAATGTCAACAAAACTTGGCAAGTGATTTACATAATTTACCAAACAAGTGGTACAAAGCTTCCCCCGGTCCCAGTGAGGGAAGTTTATGAGCCACACCTAAGTGGTGTGGAACTGTCGTCGACGCGTGCTCTCCGACCGGGAGATCGTGCTTTTGAAACAACTGCATTGAATGCTTCGATACAGATAGAAAAATCAAGAAATCAAATGTTCAAGAACTAGGTGCAATATGTTGCCTCAAATTTCACATTCCTATGCATTTATGATTAAAAGGTAATATCAACAGGGCTAGCAATAGTGAAAAGGGATTGGCTAATAATTTGGATTATTAATAACGGATAAGTCGGAAATTACTAATGTCACAACAATGTGGATTAGACTTTTGTGTAGTACTTTTGACAGCCATAGGTACAGGATTATATATACACGAGACGATGTACTGAATGGTGGTTACCGGTGGTTACCGGGCAGTTTTCATGTTCAGATGTACGGGCCTTACATTTCAACTGGAGGTTGGGAATCCTGCTTTAGGCAGAATTATTCCCTTTTTTCCTAGATTTTGCAAGCAGAAGTATACTTAAATTCAGGAATGGAATGTTTCAAAATTAAAACCCAGAGTAAAGCAATTCAAACATATACAATTATAAATAGTTGCCGGAAAGCAACTGTTCCAAAGAGGATATAATCTTAGAAGATGGAAGATGGAACAATCAGAAAAAAACACCAGAATTATAAAGACTTCTGTTTTCAGAAAATCTAATATATATGAATATTATATTGCCAATAAATATATTTAACAAAGAAAACAATATTAAAGAGAGCGGAACTCTGAGGTTAATTTTCTGTGCTTGAGCAGAACTGTAAGGAATATCTTTAAGAGTTTCACATCAAACTGAATTACCAGTAATTCAGTAAAAATTCTTCTTAGATTCCGGGGCTCAAAACACGCATTTCCAGTGAAATATCTATATAGAAGTTTTGTAAGGAACATAGTACCATCGCTACCTAATATGTACGTAGTAGGGATGGCAATAACCCGATAAACAATAGTGTACGAAGGAAACAGCAAACCTCATAGACCAGACTGTGTATGGCCGGCACGTTTCATCCAAAGTTTATACAGCAGGGCGATAGTGAGGTCCCCACAGTATCTTGTAGCCATGTCACATACACTCAGTCTTGAACGCAATGGAAGCGTTCATGCTGCTCAAGCATACCTCTGCCTGTCTTGTAACAGACTTGATGCAGTAATCCTGATGATATCCACTTAAGATATCCGTTGCTAAAAGCTTAACAGGATGCTGTGTAATTAGGTAATGCTTTCCTACTTCTGGTGAATTAAAGGCATTTCTCTTAGTATGATGGATATACTAAATAGTATTATATTTGATTAAAATTAATAAGAATAAATAATATCATAAACTACTAGTTTTATATTTCAAGCTTATTTTTTTAAGAAAGATGGAGCGAAATTCTGCCCAAACACAACTTTTATCGGCGTGAGTCAAGAAGTTTTTAATCCTACCACACTGCAAGAAAAATCGCTTTATATATGGTTACAGTAACCTAAGTCAGCTGCTTGTTTGGGAGGGAAAACATCTATTTTTAAATGTCATCTTTCTTATAGGACATTTTTTATCTAGTAATATTCATTTTTCTTCCAGTATATGCATATAACAACATTATTGGAGAATCATTTATCTAGCCTAGAATTATAACGAGCTTGCTTGAAACATTCCTCTGACAATTTCCCGTTCCCATCTCGCGACAGACAGTCTTCTCTTGTGTAACAATTAAGTTCACTATTGAATTCTAGTTCACTACTGATCGATGAGGGACTATGCTACTCCCAGTACAGTTACATTATTGAAGTAACCCCTACATGGAAGTAAATGCTTATCTTTTTGTAGCTCTCAGTATAATTTGATGTACCAGTATAATACGATTCGTTGTTTCTACGTTCCTTTCATTGTAATTTATTTATTGATTATCGGTGTAGAATATTCAAGGGATATCTTTCTAACGCCAAAACGTTAAAGATAGTTCACATGAACATAGGTCTAAATAGTATTAATTGACGAGTTGTAAAACAAATTTGGAGGGCATAAAAATCCCACAAAGTAGCATTATCCTGTTTCTATGCATGTTCGTGGTTCTTAAAAACTTTTTGTCTTTCTTATTTGGTCATATACAGCACAGCAGTTGCACAAGTCAGGCAGATTAAACGTCTCCAGGCGAAATAACTCAATAGATTCAAAAGCAGGTCATGCAATAAATTTCCCCTGACCACTTAATGTATTGGACATTTATCATTCAATTACATACTCTCCGATTGAAATGATCTGATGCAGCATCGTCTAAACGATTTTTGAATGAAGTACAAAGGCACATCATCAATTAAGTTTATTTTGCTATTTATATTTTATATCTATTTTTAGTTATTCATATAACTCATTCCTACAAACCACATGTCTATGAATTCAGGCATAACAAAAGTTATACATATGAATAAAATTATTATCTGCACCCCAAACTTTAGAACATGATCTTCGTTGATGTGCTTCCTGTCACAATTCGTAGGCCCAGTTATTGGGGTTATGAAAAACAGTTTTAATTGGCATGAGTAATCCCGGACTAATTAGCGAATAAGTTGCATTCTAAGAAATTCATGAGCATAGTATATTCTGTAACATGCAATGACAAAAATTTCTTCTGGGTCCAAATTCTTCCCTATTTACCTATTTTACCCGCTGAAGGTGACAGGGTTATAAATGATTTTGATGCAAATTCTTCACATAGTTACGTTATTGAACCTTCCCTTGCTGCAATACGCCTTGTGCTATCTTATGATTGCTTCGTACCTCCTTGGTCTGCCAACAGCCAAAACATTCCTCTCCAATAAACAAATCTGTCTTTCCCTCACTTAAGTGTTGGTGAATGCATGAGGTTATCCGTGAAGATGGTAACTCCCGCAAATCTATCATTCTGACTAAAGATTACGCTCTCTGGTTCCCTTCATATTTGCAATGCCAGACATTTAGTTTTAATGCATATCGGTCTATTTACTCACTGTTCATTCCACCTTGTGTGTTCTACAGCAAATGACAAACAGAAAGCAACCAGCGGACAAAAATTTAATTCAGTTAGTTATTCATGCTCTGCTATACAACAAAATAATCAATCAGCGGGAAATTTAATTAAATCGAATATTGCTGATATCAGCGAAGGACCAGGTTTCATAATTAACAAACGCTTTTCAGACGTATATTCATGGCAACCTTTTTTTTTTTATACTGTTTTATGTCGCGGTAGGAGCGTGTTGTCCCAGGAACATTTGACACCAAAAAAGACACACATGCACAATTTTAGTTCGGATGATCACCTCATCAATTTGCATTCTTTTTTTTTTCAGATTTGCCTATCGCCAAGGCTCATGTGGATGAATGCACTTATATAATGGAATATGAAAATGCAGTCATCGGTGGCCAAATCACCTCAAATAGGCTATGTGCTAAATGTGAAAACTATATGCTAAATGTGTGTTGTAGCTCTACAGTAATAAACTGTTGCCGAAATATCTAACACTTGTGCAATATTGAATGAGAGTGATTGAGTAAGCTTTCGAACAAATACGAGGACTGTTCAATAAAGAATGATCACAATTTGTTTTAGAAAATGTACCTTTACTCATCCTCCTAATGTTCATGGTGCATTTTTAAAATAGTCTCCCCTGAATGCGATGCACTTGTCCCAGCGTTTTTGCCAGTCTTCAGGGACATGCTGGAAACCATTTTTGAGAGATCCTTCAAAATCGTCTCCGCAGCCTCCACCACTGCTTCTGATGATGGATAATGCCTCCCACGGAAGCGTTTCTTCAAGTTAGGCAATAGAAAAATGTCACTAAATCCGGACTATAGGGAGGGTGAGGGATGCACTTCATGTTAACTTTTGCAAGATATTCAGCAACATTGGCAATATGCGGCCGCGTAATATCGTGGTGCAGCATCCAGCCTTCTTCACGGAATTGTTGCACCCAATGAAATGTTAAGCATTTCAAAATGTGACCTTAAGGTAATTCGTCGATTCTCTCACAATGGCATCAGCAGTGTTGATGTTTTCTTCCTTAAGAACAGTAACTGGAGCACCGAGTCCACCTTCATTTGAAATTGATTGTGTCCCCTCTTTAAACATTTTAAACCATCTTAGAGCTGTGCTTTAGGGAATAACAGACTCTCCATAGGCCTAATGTAACATTATATAGGCCTCAGCTGAAGATTTGTTGAGATGAAAGCATAACTTCAAAGCCGAATATTGTTCCTCGCATGTTACCTCCATTGCAGCGGTAGGCGATACTGAACATGTCTGAATTTGCCCGGTTCTCACAGGCAGGTACCAGGAGTACCAACAATGAAACTACTACTCATTCTTTATTGAACAGCCCTCGTAAGTACGTAGTTTATAATAACAAGAACAACAGTATTAATGAAGATAAAAGGTGGTTGAACCGAAGAAGCTGTCTCCTTCCTCTTTATTGATGTATGAGATTTAGAAATCGTTTAGAATATTAAAAGTAAGTTAGGTAACCGAGAGAAACGTTGATGCTATACCTTGATACCGTCCCTGTTAGGGATAACATTGTCATAATAACCCCGAAAGTCTTATTACACGCATAATTAAGGGCGGATAGATACCACAATATGAATTAAACAAAGTTATAATAAATATGAGGAAAATGATTAAATATAAAAGTGCAGATACTAAACAGGCAATCCCGGTATATATATATATATGTTATCGAAAGCACGAGAATCCAAATAGCGAGGTGAATGAACACCTTTCCTCACAGGTACTTTCTTTGAGTTTCTTGCCGACAAAGGTGACATTGTTCAGGCTAGACCCTCGGCGCCAGCCATTTCTTGGCCTGCACTTGTTACTTGATAGAATAGGTACCGGGGTTTAAGATACACATTTTTCAAACATGCTTATGCATTAATTAGCTTGACTGTGGGAAAGTGAAAATTGCATAGAATACACGTTTCAGACACGAGAAATTGCTTTTAGATTTAAGAGTAGGGATGAAACACAACCTATCAGGAACAAGTAGCAGGTCACATGACCCCTAAAATGTCCAAAGTTCGGCGAAAGGAAGCGGAAATTTGTGCTATGGCGACGTTTGATGTTTGCTAGGAAAAACACTCTGTTTCGGCGAGTGAAGGGGGCCACAAGTACTGAAAATTCATCAAAGTCCGTGTTCGTGAATGCACGAAGTAGTGCCCTCGACGTTCACAAACAATGCGTACACAGATACATACATAACATCAAGATAACGGTGACGAGTGGAGAGGACTACTTATATCAATAAACTTGACATTCAACGGTCGTGGTGTCTTCTATATGATAATACCCATACCCTGTCCGGACGCACCGACTCCCTGAAACTCAAAAGAGATAATTCATGCAGACCTACCCTGAGAAAATCCCCAACCTGTTGGAAACCTCCCATTCGTAATCCTCACTCATCACATATCTTCTCATATGAGGTGTTGAGTACCGGGAGGGCTCAACGAGGTACCTAACGGGCAAGGACCGCCTCAACCTCCGCTATGATGGAGGCTTTATTGCACAGAACTGCTATCGTAATTAGGGAGCCCACGAGGAAGTTATTGAGAAGTGCACAAAGACAACAATTTTGTTTTAATTTACGTCGTTCAAAGTTAGGATATATCGGAGGATGGAAATGAAATGAGTGAAATGATTCTCAAATAAGTCCAAGGTTCATAGAGCCTAGAGTTATAATATTAGTAATTCGTCTTTCAAGATAAGGGACAATCCTGTAAGAGATTTTTTTCCAGAATAATACACCCTGATCGAGATTCGAACTAGGAACCTCTTGAACGTACCGAAACTTGCAAAGTGTCTTACGTTCTGTCTTATTTCATATTTTAACAAATACTTCAATTCACAGACGTCTATTGTTTTCTTTTGTACTTTTATTTTGCTTGTCTCAATCAATTGATATGAAAAACCAGAAGAAGCTGTAACATTTTACTATTTCTGTTTTCTTTTTGTAAACCTTAATTGGAAATCTGAGTGTTGGCACACCAGTGTCGTGGTCGTTAAAGTACATTCTGTTCCCTGTTAACGCCAACGTAAAAAGGAGAAAAATATCTGGCTTCAAATTACAGCATCTTATCAAAGTATACACCTGCCTAAATCTTTATGACGTCGAGAATATTCTGTTATAATAAACTCCCCTACCTTATGCTCAAAGAAAAATGCGAATCAATAAATGTTGAAAAGCTAAGAAATATAAGCGTTTGGGGTTCTTTTATCCTTGCTGCTCTTACTGTGAAGATTCAAGACGAGGGAATCACTGATTACGCCATGGACGAAGGAATATTAAGGTGATAGATTTCTGTTCAGTAACTACACTCTAAGTAAGATAGATTATAGTGAGGCGTATACGACACAGTGGGGGTAAAGAGAGAGAATGTGAGAGATGGATGAAAAGCGTGGAGAAGTTTCTTCTAAAAAAATATTACATCGCCAAAACACAGATGATTAGATGTTCAAATCGAGGGATACATAGGTTTGCATTCTGCTAATAAAAATAAGAATTAGAAATTAGATTTTTATTTTAAGGTGGATGATTTTCTGTATAATTAATTATCCGGGAACAAAAGATATTGTATGAAAGTTTTCGATTTAACACACAAACAGACACTTATTCTATATTATGTAGGAACATCCTTATCTGAAACTGTATCAAAAGTTTATGCCAACAATTTAAGAAGGAGAAATTAACCAACAATAGAAGTGGCATTAGATTTTGTCGCATTTGACATATGTATTTATGTTACAGCACTACTGTTTTTTCTACTTGTTCAACTCATTGAAGTCCACGATAGCGCATATAAGAAAAACTGAGCTATACTGTACATTTGTGCATTATTAATGCAATCAAAGTATTAAGATAAAAGTACATAAAAGTCTAACAAAACAAAATTATTTAATCAATTTGAGACGGAAACCTGAGGCTATAAGCAAGTGAAGGAAGATAAAACTACATTAAGTAAAGAATGTGTCACATAAGCTAAACGTGTGAGAGAAAAGGCGAGGGGAAAATGCCCCCTAAGGAATGTGAGAAAAATTCAGAAAATTTCTTCTCATGGCCCCGAGGGTCAAAACCCGGTGGGACAAAAAACTGAAGTTGCCTAGAAATAGGAGGGGGTAAAAGAACAATTAGATTATATATGAGGAAAAGAAACCTCCCATCAAAATTGCTATACCATCACGTGATACGGGCGGAACAGTCGTGAAGTGACGAGACATTGCAGAGTAAAAATTACAATTTGATGCGGGAAAGTGTAACGTGGGCAACTTGAATAAAATTGTGATACCGACGTCGTGACGAGCAAGTAGGATGGGGAGCAAGCTATGATCTAAATGTTTTATAAATAAACTGGTGGGAGAAGTCAAAGAAGCATAGTGTATTTCCACTTACACGCCGGACCCAGGGACAGAGTACACTTATGATCACCCGTACTTACAACTGAGAACAATTCGCTAGTCCGGAGCATAATCTTTCCCTGATTGCATCCTACACCAATAGGATCCTGACCCCAACGCCTTTTTCCGGAACTAGTATTATATCCCCCGATTCCCGTCTCAAATTGTATAATGTAATTATATGTCGTTGTATAACTTGTATCCGAGTTTGTAAATATGTGAATTTTTAAGTCGCTATAAGACCATGTAGTTAGGCGAATTTAAATAAATGGTTACAAAAGATCATTGCGGATAAATAAGAGATTGTGCCAGAGATGTGTCATTTAATATTATTTAAATAAAATTACAGGACCTTGCCTACAGTGTAAGTCCAGAAGTGTCAAAATAGATAGAAAAAACAAAACTCGATACAAGTACCTCACACTAGTTGTAGCTGTATTTCTACAAAAGCACTCATTAATCATATTACGCTTGTGTGCTTCATGGAGAAAATCCTTATTCATTTGTTACGGCAAGTTTTAAACTTTTTCCCCCTGAGACCAAGTATTATAGAATTCTGCATTGATGTTACAACGCTTTGTTTATAGGATTTGAGCCGACGACCTTCATCAGATGTAGTAGTGAAATTTCTAAAAGTAATCTTTAGATTGAATGTCATACCTTCGCTACTAGCTAGTAAATATGAATGTCCATCGACTTCATATATAACGTTTCGAGAGGAAGCGGTTTAGAAAACGTTTAAAGAGCTTTAAGAGCACGTATACAAACAGGTAGTAGTAGTTCCAAACAATAATTACGGAACCTCTAAACCAATATAATTTATTCACTGCATATTCTTCACCTTTTCCAACCTTTATCAATTAAATATGTTATTTACTTACTTTAAATGAGGACGATATGTGACAATTTCATGGCGTTGTGAAATAAAGAATGAAAGCACGCTTACAACTACACATATCAAAGTCGTAGCAAAAAGTCAACGAGAGTGGTTCAAATCCACCCTCAGTAAGTAGTTCTGACAAAGAGAACTATCAGGTTTACAATAAGCGTTTAAGTAGCAATAGGTGTATAGTAATGTGAACTAACAACACTGACAGTTTAAACAGTGCGTCTAAAGCAAACTTGCCCTTAGAACATAACTTGCTTCAGGCTTGTTAACTGTAGCAGAATTATGTAGATTAATTGAATTACCAATTACATTGTTAAAATGCACACACAAGCGTATTGCCTGGATTCGTTTGAATTACTGTAGGTAGCCCACCATTTCCTCTGTACTGCTATAGGAATCCATTCATTATCATTAAAAAAGTATTGATACCGAAATTATTAAAGGGTAAGAGTAATAATTTAATAACGAAATTATACGTAAATATATAAATAATTATAAAAAGTAATATCCGTATTTAAACATCAGTGTATAAGATAATTAATAAGCTTGAACTAGGCATTATTTAGGCAATGGAAAAATTTGTCAAAGGTTTAGGTATATTAGGGTAATTCGTGTTAGGGGAAATCAAATTAATAAGGACAGAATAATAAAGACAACCATTAGCTCAAGTTGTTCCTAGAAGTTCATTAAGTTCGGAAGTCAGCCGCATCGTTAAAATAGGTACCTTATGAATATTCTTTAAATATTTAAGATTGAAAATAGATGATTTGAAATAGGAATTAGAAGCTGTAAGATTTTCCAGCCTTATGCAGCAACGTTGGAACTTCCCAGTTGATTGAGGATGACTATCGGAAGAGATAAGACTCGTGCACTACGGACGAGTTTGCACAGATTTAGGCATTCAAGTAATTTATCATCATCATTATCATTATTATTAATTATTATTTCAAAAACAGTCATTTAAAAACCGGATGCCCAGAACGAATTTGACAGTTACAATTTTGGGCGATATAGTTCAGAAACAGTTGGTTCCTAAAAACATCGGCAATTCACTTCGAGCACCTCAGCATTAATCTCCATTAGATTTATTAGCTAATTTAAATAGTACTGCCCATTCCCACTTCATCAGTGCACACTCTGTAGGAAAAAAAAAAAAAAAAACAGAAAAAAAATCTCATAGTTCCACACTGAAGTACCTGGGAGCAGATTCATTAAAAAAGAGGTTGTACAGAACATCAAGTTAGCGCACAATAACATAGTTTTCAATAGTATTTCAAATGGTATTAAAAATTATGTCTCTCTGAGACTAAGAGATTAGCACCTTTTAACATATACTAAGCCCTTATGGACTATTTGCAGACGTAATGTTAGGAAGTACACACCGGTCCCATATTATAATTCGCTAACCGTAAGGAATTTGTTTCATAAACTTTATACTTAACATATACCAGAGATAAGGCAAATTTACATAAATCTAGAAAATCAGCAGACGAATTATTACATCTGTGTTATAAAACTAACGGTATATTTCCATAGACTAATTTGCTGTGCTTGATCCTGCATAAAGTAGCCATGTTCTATGGATTTTCATTCACTTGTGCTCCTTTCTGTACAAACTCCTATCTTGTCTATTCTTTGATTGAACTTTCGCAGTCGAACTGTTTCTGTCCGTTGATTTTTAAGGGAAATTTCTTTGTACTTTCAAACTCACATTTTGAGTAAAACTTAATGAACACTTTCTGTTCATACACAGTCATTACTCCAAAAACTTAACATGTTCATTAATGAAGGGAAACAATTAGAATTATATTTAAATGCGTCATCTTCCGTAGGCAGAGTTAGGCTATCAAAGAATTAAATCACAGAAACCAATATCCGCTACAGCTCTAGCCCCTTCGGCTGCCAGTCGTCATCCAATATAAATTAGCATTAATTTCATGATTTGATTACATATATTTTAATATGTTTTCAATTTTTAGCCGCTCTCAGTTTAGCATCCAATAATTTTGCAAATATATAACCCATGAACGTGGATGCGACACAAATCCGGAAAAGCTAATCTTGTTATACTCCAAATCACAGTAAACGTGCCACCCGGAATCCTAGCCAGATACTCCTCTTGCACACAGCAGCTGGGAAACCCTTTGTTCTCAAATTCTCTTTTGGTAACCACAGGCTTACGTGCTCACTGCTGATTTCCCGACACACGTTTACTTCAAAATGCACTTAGACATGAGGCGTGAAATTCTGCTATTTTAGATTTCGGAATGACATTAGATGTTGGTGCTAAATTTCTGTTTATCCTCACAAGTTAGTACAAAAGTATAAAGTTTAAAAACTTACAAAATAAGTAGACAAACGGGTAAATTAACGCTCTTAGCGAAATTGCAACTAAGCTTTTCGTTCCAAGGATTACAAGATAAGATACGACACATTGGCGTTAGCATAGTCTGCCGACAGATTCGTAGCCATTACTATCTGTTTTGCAGCGAAAGAGTAGAGTCGGGTAACTTAGCCGCCATCAGGAAGAAGCCGGAGTAGTGGAGTTGCCTCGCTGCTTACTGGTTGGCGGAAAGGGACTGGCACGTCTTAAGCCTGGTAATGAGCTGACCTCAAGAGGCCGGGGCGTAACTGTGTTGCTACTACGCAAAACTCTTTCTACACCGCGCTTTGAGAAGAATCCTTTTCCAGACAGATCCACCGTGCCCAGCAGGTACATAAGAGCCGATGCAAGACAGGGGCCAATCAGTAGTGAGTTGGCCATAACTCAGAGTCAATGAGTGTTTCGGTGTAGAGCTTCGAGCTGAGTCTGGTACGTTCCAGGTTTTGTAGTCGACAGGCTGTGAAACAAGCAGGAAGCAGTTTATATATCAGTAAGTGTGGCTCCGAGTTGGAGGTTGCCAAGCCAGGGAACCAGCAACTACGCAGTTTACTCATAAATATCAGAATTGTGTTCAGAAATGGTGTGTAGCTCCATGATAGAAGTGGATATGTGTGTAGAAAGAGGAGGAGGCTGTGCATTTACGTCCTCCAACAATGAATCACTTCGAAGGATGTATCAAATGGGTGAAATGATGCTCAAATGAGCCCAGGATCTACGGAGCTTAGAGTTATCCGACATTCATCTTTCATAAGGGAAATCCCGGAAGAAACCTTATCTAGATAATTCACACTGTCCAACAATAGAACTTGGAACCTCCTGAGCATGAAGCAGACACACTTCCACCTACGGTAGAGGCTGGTAGGTCGGAATAATTATAGCAGGAAAAGATGTGCGTGCTACAGAGACTTAAAGTGATGCATCTGTGAAATTTTAGAGTTCTGCACCATGCATGCTATCTGACTGAAATTTATATCAGTTATTATTATGGTTACAGAAATAGTAATTTTATATTGTGTAAATTCACGGCACTGAGCAAAATGAGGCACACATATGTACTTTTAATTATTTTCCCATAAATCTTCCACTGTTTATAGTTAACATACATACAAAGAGATTTGTCATATTAGATTTTTCATTAACCTTCATCTGTCTAAGAAAACAATTTTACTTATTCATAATTCAAAAATATGTAAAATTTCCAGTTTTCCCGTTTTATTTTTTGTTATAAAAAGTAAAGCATGTTTTTAAAAAAGTAATATGACCATTCCATTTAATGGGCTTTTAAGTTATTATAATAAAAATTTATCACAAATACATACAAAGTTGCATTGTATGCCTTCTTTTCCATATGTCAAGATGTTAGGAAAAAAAGTTTACGCGAAAACAGAGTTTAAAGTTTCAGCATGCAAAATTTTAGTATTTCTGACTTTCAGATCTCATAAAATTCACCAGCTCCATAAGATAGATCCTCATCCTTCTTGTTCTTCTCTTCTGCAGCAATCTTAGAGAGGTGTAGGTTCTTTCAAGAAGACTTTGAGGAATATTAACCAGATTTCAAGCTTCTCTGCAGTCGACGTAAGTGGCTTACTTGGATAATTTTCTTTGAAGTTGTACTGAAGGGACGACTGTGAGCTTCTTTGATTAGTTTTTCACTAGCCATGCATCCCATACTGAACTGGCACAACGCTCTTGTCACCTCAACGTGCAATTTTTTCTTTGAAATAAAAATATCATTTGGACATTTGAACCATATTATTTTGTTAAACGCCTCATTGGCATTTTCAGTTTACCCTGCAGCGCATCTCTTCAACAGTTCCTCATTTGCTGGTCTCTAATATATAGGAACTAATATATAAGAATAAGTTTTTGAATTATTTGGGCTGTCAGTTCAATTTTTATTGTAGAGTTATTATGTGGAGGAATGACCTCACCTTTTGCAATGGCTCCGTTGTAGAATCACAAATAATTTGAACTTCTAGGGCATTTATGGTGTTGTGGATTACTGTCTGTTGATCTACAGTGATATATAGTTTCATATATTGCTGTTTTCTCATGCCCTACATTAGGAAAATTTTCTTTGATAGCTTTCCTATCATAATTAGTTAATTTTACTATTGTATGTTCTTTTAAGCTTCCAAACTTCTGCCCAGCCAAAGTGATTCCCTTTATTCTCCATTCTATTACCGAATTTCTTATTCCTGTTCCCAACCTCTTAGATACAGGCTTCAAGCATTCTTCTTTTTATCTCAGTAACACTATACACTGCCAGAACCTGTAAGTGCTTATGTCCTGGAGTATCCATGTGACAAAAGTGTTCTGTATCACATTCTGCTTGAGATCTCTTTCACAATATAGCTGCTGCTGTCATTTTCCATAGCACTTGAAGAATTACTATAATTAGCTTCACACCTTCCAGTGTGCTTATACTCTGTCACCTATATCTGATAACCATCACTTTTGTGCCTAATGATTTTTGTTTGTGTGAACAAAAATTATAGTATTTGGACATAACCTCAAAGCCAATAACAAGACCTGTAAGTATATCTATAATGACTCCTATAATATATAAAGAAGAAAATCCTCGTTATTTTCTTTCCAGTGGTTCTCTTGTCTGCCAGTCCGCTCATTGCTAAGAAGTCCAGTTATATAAGCTAAGGCTAAAAAGTATATATTTCAATGCGAATAGAGAGGGAATAATATTACGCGTATTAAGTATCGGGACTTGAATAGAGCTCAAAGACCCTAGCTCTTCAATCTATAGACATTTTTGTGAAATTCTATCTTATAGAAACTTGAGTTCATTTGCTATGCTCTTTAATTATCTCCTATGTTGTTGTGCCAGACAATATGTATCTTTTCCCTTGAATCTGGCACTCAATTAAATGAAAGCAACGAGAGAAAAATTGTGGTACATGTGAAAATCCCCATTCCCGCAGATTCATCTAACTGTCGGCAAAGAAGCGGAAAACTCAGTGATCGACATCAAGCAAGTCGAAACCTTGCCAGCCGCTCACGTTAACGCGGAACCAACTCACATTTTGAATAAAGCTGGGTTATTCACGGGATCAGTTATCAGCAGATTATTTTATGCAACGGACCAAGTAAGAATCTTCTGCCTACACTTGTCAGGGACCCACCGCCTGTGATCAGTTCTGGCCATATGTACTATACTTCATTGCATACTTGTCATTGGGATCTGACGCGTAATAAGCCATTGGCTGCAGTTTTCGAATCCCCGCTGTGAAATAGGAAAAAAAACGGTAACAGCTCCAAAGGCTGAAAAATAATTATAAAGATTGTTCAAGACATTCATCAATATATGCAAAAAGTAAGGCAGATGGCATTTAAAAGTATATGTACAGTTAGTCCTAACGCAATACCTAGATAATAAAACTTGATCCACAAGTTTAGAATGAGTTGTTGGCTATGCTTAAAACAAACAAGTTTCAGTTCGGTTGAAGAACACCGAGCGCGATGGCTGTTTGTGTGTGGCGCGGATGTGAGAGATCCGGGTTCAATTTCGGTGGCAGACCTACCTGACTTACCGGGGATTTTTCTGTGGTCTGGGGGAGGAACCCAGGGTTTCCAAACCGGCCTCCTGACTGTTTCGGGGTCATGGTTGTCCTGGATTGCCAAGGAGATTCCATTTAGTAAAACTAACCCCGAGGATTCTCCATTTGTGGCATATATGCAACATACCAGTCTGTTGGTCATGCGGAATCCCCTCCGATCAATCCAAACCAATCATTTGAAGAGCACAGAATACTAAAATATAAACTCAAGAGAAAATTACGATAAAAATGTATAAGCCAATGTGTGCCCTACTTTGTTATACGTTTTATCAGAAACAAATTAGAATCATAAACTTCCAGGTGAAGAAACATTTATAAAATAGATGAAATCAACATTTTAAGGTTACAGATTTCACTCCAAAATCGCTGGAAAGCGCATTACTTAGAATGAATGTGTGTACAATAATAACTGAAAATCACCTTCACAAGCCTTGATGAAAGATAAATAAAGGACCGATAACCTGTGGTTGGAACGCTCCCATGACCCATTCCTTGGATAAAGAGGAGGTTATCATTGAATTATTGTGACCATTTACCGAACTCTTAGCGCATTTATCCTTTTGAGGTACATACTAATGACCAAACGTTTGGAGCTGAAGTCCCCTCAGTATATTGTAACTGCGAATATTTTGTCAGAACCATCAGAGATACGAAAAAGTCGTCCAGTTATAGCTCTCTTTTCATAATATGTCATGAATAAAACCAATCATTTGGCATTTTCTATTTTAAAATAGCATTACAATACAAAATCTAACATTACATGCTATTTCAGATGCTACTCTTTTATTACAAAAGATGATGTCCTTAAATAGAAGGTACCATAAAAGAACTGATGCAAAATTGTCGCAGTTAAGTTTAACCTTATATTTCCTCGAAAGCGGCAGTTTTGTTGACTGGAATGTCTGAACGTAATATCATTTATAGCATTATCATATCTGCTACAGCAGGCGAAACTTTGATGCTGGCATAAAATAGTCTTCGTTATGTCATGTCGTAATATTTTTATAGGGCACACATTTGCGAAGCGGGCATTAGCTCGAGCCTTATTTATGTCCGTACGATTCTTACAGACGCCGTTATCGCAGACCGCGAAATGGTTTCTCTCTATTCATCTCTTGGCTTACTCCCGATGATAACACCTACCAAGCACAAGTCTATGTCATTTACATAGCAATTATTTTTTTCAGTAAAAGCTCACTACAGCGTTTATGATTGAAACAATATAGAAGCCAAAGCCATCAAAGTCGCATACAAACTGCATGCAATTTAGACGAAATTTTTAAATCTATGGAAATCCAAATAAACATCAGAATGAACCTAAAGCACTTCATATGTTATAAACTGATTTTTCAGTAACAAAGTAAAAAATCAACATTCTTTTGTTAGCAGCCGAGAACTATAACTTCATTGCATATCACATATTTTACCAAGTTTTTGAAAGGAGCAAGTTTTAATTTAAGAGGAGGCTTTAGTATAAAGTATAATTCTTTACTGGAGTTGTAATTTGTATTCAAGTGATAATTGAACAAAATACAACATTGTATCTAATCTATCAAATGAAATTCCAAAGTGATTTTACAGTTCACCACTTTATGTGAAAATCAATCTATCGTGAATGTAGTACTTTTATTATTTAGTTCAGTAATGCTGATAGTATATAAAATAACCAAATTTTGATAAAATCTACAGATTTGTACAGAAAACTGCCAAAGTGCTAGAGATGTCACAACATTTATTTTGCCATAAATTTGAGAAACTGATTATGGCGATATTCAGGTTTCTTGCCCTGAAATTCCTTAGAAAAACTTTATGGGTTGGATCCTTGACAAGTAAATATAATAGTTATGAAAGAATAGGTGAAGTAAAGATGTTTTCTTGTCTCGGCTGTTTCATGGAGAGTGGAAATCATAGTTCCGTTGGCTTCAAGTTGGCTTAAATAGCTAATTTATTGTTATGTTTCCATAAATTCTGAATATTTATAACATTTAAGCATGTAAGCATGAGACATCTAACTTAAACATGTACCTCTTAAGACTTGTGAATAACATTTTATTTTTTACATTCACATATTATCCATTTGAATGGTGGGCCAATATAATTTATTTCTGCCTTATTTCTTTATGTATGCCATTGCTTATGCAGTCACACACTGTCTCTTGGGTTCTTTACTACATGGCACAACGAGAAAACGTATCGGAAAAAATTCGCAACACAGGTGTTTACCACAGCTTATCGCACATACACGGTGTATGTATAGTCTGTTCAGGTATAATCATATCTTCTGGACAGCAGCCTTTCATACATCGGCAGACGCGAGAAAATATATCATATAGACACACGCAACTTCCAATCGCTCTAATAGTGTTTCGTAACTTACTGTACATCAGCTCACTAATAATTCACTCTTCTAATCGACCAGATAAGACCCGATAAGAGATGATCACAGCGCTGGTTATCTGAAGGTCAATACCCTCAACGCTCTGTCGAGTAAAGCATCACCATTAACGTCTCCAATATCTCGTCAAGAAGCTTAGTTGTCGAGTTCGAGGAAGATACGCACGCACTGCGTACGCTTGACCGAAAGAGAGAGAGGGGGGTGGGCGGAGAAGGGAAGGAAGGGCACTAAATCACTAAGAAAATATCAATTCGGAACCGTAGTTCGTGTTGTAGTGTCCAAACCTAAAGTAATACGCAAAATGATCCAAATAAAGAAATCTTACCAAGAAATCAATGAATGAATTCGCCCTTTATATTTAGTCAAGCAAGGATCTCTGCTTTTTTCTGCACACATGATGCTAAAATCCTAGTTAGAAAGTTTTACAGACAGGCAGTCCAAGACACTGCTATGCTTTCATGAAAGCTCCCTTCTTCACTTAAAAATGTTCTAAATGATCAAACTATGTACTTGCTACCGAAGAGACGTGTTTTCAACTTGGATTTCTATAAACACCAATAGTGTTCGAAGACAACAAGCTTGGTATCCTCAACTAGACTGCTTTTACTGAAGAACAGGCCTCGGTTATACGTCGCGGAGCAGACTGATTTTGGGAAACGCACCGAGTAAGGTGATGGTCGATTCCGTTAGATGGTGTGTACAGATTGTTATGTAGCAAAGGTTATTGCCATCGTGCTACTCTATTAGTTAGAGAATTAAGAAACACATTTATTTAAAGGAAAGTACCTTGAAAACTATTATAAAATCTCTTATTTAAAAATATTACTACAGTCCTTTCTATTCAATAAAGAAGTTTTGAAAATTTCTCTAAAACCGTATTGCTTCAGCAGATATACATAATTTATTGCTGTTCAATTAAGCCTCTTCCAGAAATTTCCTGTAGAAAATCTCTGCCTTCGAAGATAGGTGTGTCATAACGTTTTATATTTTAATGATATCTAATTCTTGTAATATCTCATTCTTCGTTATGCATCTGAACGAAGCTTCTCTAGATTCAAACTTATTTTGAAGGAAAATAGGACTTTTAAACCAAAGTATTCTATTCATTTAGGTTATTTGTGAGTTCATTTCTTTATTTTCAAGATGCAATTTGCGAACAGATGTTTTGTGAAGTGGTTTTAGTATTTTGTTCTCGCACATGAAAAATAGTTATTTTGGAACGTTAGTTAATGATAACTTACTTCAAATATATTTTGTTAGGCAATTGTTCTCCAAACTATATTTTATGCTCTACTTGAACGGTTCACATGTTGAGATAAGACTACGTAGAGCGGTCCTCTTCCATCCCTTCTAGAAATACCTGCACATTATCGCTGTGCTCACAACTCTAAGCGTTTCGGAACCTTAGAGCGAGGCCTGCTCATGAGGTAGCCCCATGAAGTACGCCGAAGCTGACCCCTAAGAAGGAGTAGTGTGTTAGAACTTCTCTCAAAATTATAGTAATCAGCGATAGTTAGATATTTACGTTAGATACAAAGAACGGCTTATTTCTTTATAAAACTTTTTTCGGAACTTTGAAAAAGCTTTTTTTTTTTTTTTTTTTTTTTTTTTTTTCTGTGAGAGGCTTATATTTCTTTAAACCTCGAATACCGTGGCATGAAGCTGGAGGAACAAGTGTGGCGGCAAGAAATTACAGTTGTGGCCTCGTTAACACAAACCTCTGTACGTTTATAGCTACAGTGGACATGAAGTAAAGCTGTAGGCCAAGAGTACTGCCATCCAGTTTTGGCTGGATTACATCGCGGTAAGCAGGCTAAATTTCAATAGCCGTTCTTTTGTCTTCACCACAACAATATTCTATCTTCTATTAACTTTCTTAATATTTTGTTCCTTCTTTTTGGAAAGACTTGCCAATTGCAACTTCAACCTTCTTTAGTTGGAATAGAGTTCATGCTAGCTACTTTACCGCTGTAGAAACTTTAATTGCGATTTCGTCTAATTATAAAATTGACTACATATTTTTTATGAAAATAACTACTGTACATTTATCCTACACAGTAGAGTTTCTGCAAACACCAAAGTTATGCACTGAGGTTTCCATCTGAATCTTTATTGCACCATATATGAAATCCGTCCCAAGGATTTTCATGTTTCTTTCTCGACATCAGACTTTATCCCCTTATTTCTTCTAGAGCTGCTGTTCGTGTTGGATATACTGGTTACGGCCTTTGTTTGGGAAAAAATGGAAGCATGAAGACAAAAACGAGAGTCATCTGTTGTTGGAGCTTGGTTCATACATATGAACTCGTTTTGTGCGTGAAAATAAAATTTTTACAGAATCTAGAATACAATGTTTTCTAGCTATATTTCAATGAAACTAACGGTAGATTGGTGTGATTCTGAGTGTATAGACGAAAAATAAAAGGCAACCAAGAATATAATTTTTTGTACTGTATATATGAGTTGTTCTCGCTACGTAGCAGAACATAAGAGGGGGAAATTTTACCAAACTCCAGGTGTTTTACTTGGGTGTTAGACACGTATGTCTGAATAAGTGAATATGCCTTGGTTCATTTGGGAAAATCGAATTTTGAGCAACTTTTAGAGCCTACTCGTATTCAATAGGGAATTTTATCTTTCCCAAGATAATTCCTAATAATACCAATGATGAAGTTCCTCAAACGCACAGAAGGCTGTTAATCAGTTCTGAGTATGCTTTTGGAATCCACTTACAAGAAATAATTAGAAGTAAGTGCTTAGAAAATGTATTAATAATAATCATAGAAATGGAACCTCCACACCCTGGAAATACTGAATCATCGTGTTTCTAATGCTTTGAGAAAGATCCTCAATACTAATTTGATACACGTGCATTTGTAGTTTTCAATTTTTTTAGTCAGTTTTTCAAAGAAATTTCCAAGCAGATCATTAGCGCTGATTAGGATTAGGATTAATATGGAGGGGATTTGGCACTGAACAGTCTTCGTCTAACATATGTACCTATATTCCCAAGTAGGACGGGATGAGGTGAGAGGAGACAGGGTCCGACCCTACATTTACTTAAATGGAAACCTCCCCTGGTAGGGCAGCTCAACGATCATTTCCCGCTATTGTGGTTTGGAAGCGATCCCAGCAGCTGGTTCGTAGTCCAGTGACCACCTACCGGAGTAGAGTGTCCACTCAGAGCATATCATCCTGTCATGCACCGCCGAGACACTCGCGACACTTCTACCCTGATGACAGATAATGTGAAATGATAATGAAGATGAAATGGAGAGACTGGAAATTCAGGGGATGTAATTAACCGACCCGGCATTTGCCTGGCCACCCCGGAAACAGCTCAAAAATGCCTTGGGTCAGGTATGTTGGCCACGGGAATCGGGCCCGGGACTACTGAATGCGGGCCACAGATCAAAACGCCTGTAGCTATCCCGCTCGGTATTGGCGCTGATGTGTTTCGTTTTTAATATTGACAAAGAAAGATCCAGAGCAAAGAATATAACCAAAATGTTGCCCCTACTCAATGCATTATTCTTAAGCTACAGGTGAGTTCATTGATATCAATAGGGATCTATAACTAAATAAAATAATTCCAAGGAATTTAGATGTTGGGAATGAAGCTGGTTTAGCTTTTCTCACTTTGCTGTGAGAAACAGAGTGAGATTTAAGCTGCATGGGTCTCATCGTGTTCCTCAAGAGAGAATCATCTGTGTAACTTCCCTTGGAGCATTAATAACAACCATGAAGAAATTGCCAGGCGAGTAGTTTCTCCTTAATGCTCAACGTTACATGCCCTCATATGACATAGAATGTTGTCCTAGGTAAACTTTTCATGACAATTAGGGCTATTCTACAACGTCTGGTTAAAGCTGAACCACTTGTTAAAGCCGCTACACTGGCTACGCGCTATTTGTCGCAAAGTGCCGGTAAACAAACTATATATGTATGTGCTAAGTGTAAATATAAAGTCCTACCACCTTATGCTTGAGCGGAGGAATTTCCTAACTAATCCCTGACGAATTACGTTAATTTCGAACGGAGAAATACATCTTTTATATGGTGTACAATTATTCAAGTGTGTGTAAAACGGCATATTTTTCAGATACATAGAAGGTTCATGCTCAGGATGCACTAGACCTTATACTTCTTTCTAGTACTGGTTGGAGAGTATTACAATGAAAATACAAAATTCAATTTTAATTATGCTATTAGTACTTCAAGAGGCACAAAGATGTTATTTGTTTTATTGCTTTGCAATAAATAATTTATATACCAATCAAATTAAAATTTAAAACGCTTACTTTATATAAGACGATATTTACAAAATATTATGTACCACCCTAACAACAGCATCTTTTCTTATAATTATAAATCATTATGTTGAATTAATCATGGCATTAATTCTGCAATCATCAATATATATTTTGCATTGCTTTTCCGAGGACTTTATAGCTCGCTTGCGTTCCAACTTGGTCTGTACAGAACGGACGTCTTTAAGTGACCGCAATTGCTATATTTGAACTGGCGTGCCGAGAGTTGTGGAAAAACAGAACACGCCTGCAAAGCGTATGAATTTGCGATGAGTCACTCCAGGTGCTTAACAACATGGTTGAGAAGATGCGTCGCCATAACAAGGACGGCTACGGAATATGAAAACCCGCCATACTTGTTTGCGTTCGGTTGTTAGCCGTAACAATGATTGTTAGTATTCTTAACCAGAAGTTAACAGAACAGCCGCACCCATACTTCTGCAGCGTTAACACTTCAACCATTAGCCTCTTTCGGCTGGTTGCAATGCTCTTACCGTTTGACCTACCATAGTTACAAACCAATACGCACTTTAGATCCTCTCACGTCAACTTAAATGTTCTAAGTAAGGTACAATTTCAAGCTTTCCATATTAAATACTAGGTAACCCTAAGAGTAACTAATTAACCGTAATATGACGTACGAAAATTTAATGTTTACACTACAACACTGTTTCCTTAATTTCGCTCTTGATATGCAGATTCTCATAAAAGTGGTTCAAATAGCCGTGATCGTAAGGCGAGACAAAAGTAGTTATAATAAAAAAATGGGGAATACCTATTATGATTTTGCTTTTTATTCTAAAATAATACAGTATTATTGAAATAAATTTACAATTTTGCAACATAAAATAGTTACCGCTATGTGCAGTTTATAATTAAAAGTCATTTATACATAATTAAACAAAAACTACACACTAAATTATATAAAAATCTTTGCTAAATATATTTATTTACTAAATGCAACACAATTCAATACAGGTGAAAACATTAGCAAAAATGCAAGCTATCTTTAAGGTTAATTATTATCTAATATCTCAGATTAGTTAGAACGTTTACAGATTATTTGAGTTAGACAAAAAATAGCCGAAACGGGATACCGAAGACCGCCGGTTTTAGTCTCGTACATGGCAATGAATTTTTCAGGTCTAATTCACCTTTTCACCCCAGTGGCAACACATAGGTGGTGTTAAAGTACAGTTACGAGAACCCTCGTCTTATGCTCCCATCAATAAAAATGTGGTAGAGGTCTGTGTATCACACTCGTGGTAATAATCTGCTATTTAACATCTTAAAATGGCAGCTGAGATCATCAAGATAAATTAAATAAAGCAACTTTCCTTCATTTGAATCATCTGTTTACTAATCTAAGTTAGTTTCTTAAAGGAGACCCACTGCTTATGGATTCATAGACAAGACTGCTTTCTGGCGCATAGGAATAATGCTACACGTAACGGTTTAAATTACAGCTACAGAATGAACTGTATTACCTGTAGTAGTATTTTCTCTAACTTAATCGTATAATGATTGTATTACAGCACATTTTATTAATAATGAACAATAAAATTGAATTGAAGACATATTCATGGCTATACCTAACTGTACAACTCAACAGTTGCTATTTTATCAAATAAAAGCTCTAATAATACTTCCTTTTATTTCATCACAAGAGTATCATAGTATTCTGAAGAAAATAATGTTAGAAATTTATCTCCAATATTTTAAATCCGAAAGAACTAGTTGTATTACTAATTTACATTAAAGATTTGCAAAGCTTATGCATTTATACCAACACTTTGGGGTTAAAAAGGAGCATATTTGCGAAGAAGTATAAGAAAATTTGTGTAAGGTAAATAGTACCAATGTTCCATTACATAAAAATTATAAATCAATACGTGCTCGGTTATGACTTTGCAAGAATGGCAGTTTCATAAACGTGAACTGCAGTTCACTTTTATTGAAGTTCGGAAATCAACCTAGTTCAATTCTCTGCTCACATATGCAAATGTGGTTTAGTGATAAACAAAGATGATCGAAAGTGATTTGATAACACTGCAAAATCAAGGTGAAAGCATAACAATATTGCATCGAACGGAAATTGTCTACTGATTTGGACTTTCTGCAGTATTGGTTACGTAAACATGGAATGTCAAAAAATACCTTCCGAGCATCAAATTTTAAAATGGAAGAGACAGGCGTATTAACTGATCTTGCTGTCAAACAGAAAACAAAATTGAGAGAAATAAAAGAGGTAACATGGCTACTAAATGGAAATAAAGCGCTTGGAAAGAATTTTTTTTTTGGGGGGGGGGGGTAATTTACGTCCTCCAACGTTAAGTCATATCGGACGGTGAATGACCGGGGGAAATGATGCTCAAATGAGTCCAGGGCTCATAAGGCTTAGAATTACCTAACATTCGTCATTCAGGATAACGGAAAACCCCGTAAAAGCTTATCCGGGTAGCTCACCCTGACCGAGATTCGAACTCGCGATCTCTTGAACGTGAGGCAAACATGCTACCATCTACGCTACCGAGGCGGGAATTCGGAAAGAAATTTCCCCTGAATGTAACTCCAGAATTTTAAATCTGCTTCTTGATATAGGGTTCAGTATCATCGTTAACATTAAGTAAACCTTCACTTACCATCTGGAGGCTACAAGTTGCAAAGAATCGTAAGGTAAACAGAATCTGAATTGGGTTGAAGACACGATTTCGTTTCGTTTAAGCTCTTAGTCGTGAATGCAACATTTCTCAACAGCAAGCTCGGTAATCCGAATGTCATTTAAACTATTCCTCCCTTAGCTGAATGATCGGATACCTTCTGTGCTGAAATACACGTAAAAATTAAAATATCCTCAGGAGACGTAGCCAATGAGTAGATTATAAACAAAAAACAGCGCATTCAGCGAATAGTTAAAGCATGCAACATCCACACAGAATTCTCTATACATGCGATTAAATACAATTACTAATCACTTCACTTTCCTTTCTTAAAAATTAAAATTGTCTACCTTCACCAAATAACGTTCATTCAGATTAATCATGCAACACTCCCTAGTTAAGTTTGATGATAGGCCACAGTAAAGTGAATTTGGATCATCCTTTGCAAACCAAAATTTGAAGTTCAAGTTGAATGAAGATTAATTCAGTGCCTAAACTATTTATGCCACCGGTCCAAGAAATCAGAATATGTAACAAAATAGAGTGAAACTGAATCAACTTTAAGTGCCATGATATATATGCAAAAACAATGTCGAAATATTTTATTAACTTCCATATACGGAATGTTTTTCTTTTTTATACATATCTTCTAACCTACTTCATTATAAGGCATTGTAATTAATTAATAGTATATTGGAATATAGTTGCCAACATTAGAAATAAATGACTGAAAACTTCATAATAAAATTAACAAATGAGGAGAAGCTTTTGTCAGTGGTCACTCACTATACATCTTTTCTCAAGAGCTAAAGCCAGGGATAGCCGTGCCTTCAAATTATCGGTTTCAGTTCTGTTTCATTATATATGAAAGATTTCTGTGACCCATCAAAACTTCCAGTCGTTATGTTATCAAGTAACTATGAATCACTTGGGTGGAGCAAATTTTTTAAATTCCCGTACTGCCGCTATCTGCAACAATGCATAACCATTTCCACCGGAATCTTTTGCTACTTACAAAAATCATATTCTGCAGCAGTTTCAGAATTTGGAGATCTCTTGGTGTTTGGGTTAAGGGTATCAGACTTTCCACCAGTGTTTCAGGACATATTTTCATCCGTTACTAAGAATAGTGGTGCTGTATAAAATTATAACAATAAGTTATACTGAGAGGTTTAATACAATTTTAAAGTATTGTACAACCATTTCAGAAAAACGAATGGGACAAAAATGTTATTCGAGTTTGAAAAGCTAAAGTATATAACGTTATGTACGAGTAATCCAGGTGGTATTGAATGTTCTCATTTTTGTTTCAGTATACTTGAAACATTTCATTAAAATAAAATCTCAAACTTCAACCATGTCCTGCAGAAGTAATTATCAGGTGAAAGTTCAGCATTATTCTGTTTCACTAAAGGAGACTGTGCAGGTAAATGTGTCCCCATTAGAGTAGAGTGTGGCTGCCATTTCCGTTCAGAGACACCTGAGTGACATCTCTGCCTTTCTGTGCAGAACCTCCATTCCAACAAATCACGTTTATTTCCCACGTCATCTTCTTTCCGTGTCCATTTACCGTTTCTCTACCGCTCAAGATGTTCCACTCTCCTTTTATTTGTTCCTTCCATTCTTTAGTGCTGTCGATTGTTTCAAAGAATGACAAAGACAGCGTTTTCAAATATTGCTAGAAAGGAGCTTTAAATTCCCACTTCCCGTTTTCATCGCTACAGCACACACACTGGACTGGCTTCTACTTCAGCATTATTTGTTTGAACAAGGGAAATTGATTACAACTCTACCTTCTTGAGCAACTTTATTTAATTGAGTTCACCTCAACGTTCAGTTTTAGGATTGAAAGCTTTTAATTAAATAATAGGTATCCAACCATACCTGCTCCTTCTTGCAATTTACTGAAAAATGGAAGCTTTTCTGTTGTGCGAGTCAATTACGAATTACTTAAGTAGTAAATATATAAAAATATAACTTCTTATTATATTTTTTACTCACTCTCTCTGCTTATTACCCATTTTTTAGTTGTAATTTACGTCCTCCAACGTTAAGTCATATCGGAAGATGAATGGAATGGGTGAAATGATGCTCAAATGAGCCCAGGGTCCATAGAGCTTAGATTTACCTGACATTCGTATTTCAGGATAAGGGAAAATCCTGGAAAAAGCCTTATCCAGGTAACTCATCCTGACCGAAATTCGAGCTCGGTACCTCTTGAAGGTGAGGCAGACACGCTACCACCACGCTACCAAGGCGGGCAAGCTCAATTGTATTAAATTAATGGCAGAAGGTAGAGTACGTCAGGAGGAACAACACCCACAGTCCCCATGAATATTTGCTCGTTTGAGCGTTTCTTAATTTTTCTATTTTGTAACGTTTTGTCTTCATAGTTAAACAACTTTTGCGAGAAATTCCTGTTTTCAGCATCAAACCAAGAAGTGAGTAAACCATGTTTAAATTGAATTTTTTCCTGTTTCCAACTATCTGTAACTAATTTCGAGGTATATTAACGCGAACGTAACTACGCATTTTGTATTAAGGTTATCTTATATTGTGTGGTAATTCTACACCACCTACGAGTACTTTATTGTTATAAATTATGATATAAAAAGGAATATAGTTATTCTCTCTCGTTCTCTCTCTCTCTCTCTCTCTCTCTCTCTCTCTCTCTCTCTCTCTCTCTCTCTCTCTCTCTCTCTCTCTCTCTCTCTCTCTCTCTCTCTCTCTCTCTCTCTCTGTTCCTCTATAACTTTAAACAGGCGACCTTTCAGGCGTAATGTAACCAATATGGGATCAAATGTTAGGATTCTAACTAAACTTGCATATTAATTAATTTAGTAGTCACATCTGGCATTTTGTATGTATTATACTTTTGTCTTTGTAGTTCTAGTGTGCCTATTTGAAGTCAAACCTCCTGTATATTTAATTGTTCGATGCTCTTTATTGTGAGTATTTTAAACAAATTGGCTACTTAAATAATTCAGCCAATAAAAATAATTTCGTAAGATGCTAGGCTATAATTGATGGAAATATAATTTCTTTCACACTAGCCGTGTGCAGGTTAAGGTTTGGATGAGAGAGCCACACTCAAAAATGCAATGCCAAAGCCGGGATTTGAACCATGTCGGCATGCTGACCATAGCAGCTCAGTGGCTTAGAGCAACATCACGGAGAGCGGGAGATCCGTGGTTCAAATCCCGGCTATGGCATTGAATTTTTCAGTCTGGCTCTACTAATAGTCTGTAATTATTATTATTCTTCCCAGATTTTAGAAAAGCTTTTTACTCCATGATAAACACGCTTTGACTTACATCTCCAAAAGCATTATACTTCCCCGCTGACTTCAGTTACTGGAGATACTTAATTTATAAATTATTTGAAATGTGATCAGAATCTTGAAAACGGACTATAGCATCAATCATTATTATATAAATATAGTTCAGTGGGTTCCCAACCTAAACTGCTTTACAGATTTATTAAAATTTCAACATTCTGGATGAATATAATGCGTAAAAGTACAATCTGAGACTCAGATGTGAATTAAAGCTTGCGACATGGATTCTAAATTAACAGAAAACATTTTATTTTTGGGTGAGAAATTAACAGTAAAGATTTAATTTTTGGGTGAGAAATGAAATTAACTAAAATCCTATCAGCCATAAAATTATTCTGCAAAACTCATAACAGTTCTTCAATGAAGTTGTTCGAAATGTTACCAATATATTCCTTCAAAATTAAAAAGAAATATCCGCAAGAAACAGGATAGTCAACGTAATTTAACGTGCGATATTTATTCATATGTTTAATAAAAGTGATGGCGGTCCATATTTGGAATTACCAACATGGAAATTTCGATTTTTTTTTATCAAGGACGCTGTTGGTTCCAGTGGATAAATTTTCTGAAAAAAGGTCTTGTTGAACTTCAATCATACAGTGCGCGCAGTATTATCGAAGGTAAAGACTTCCTCCTAAACAGACTATTTTTATTAAATTGTACCAACATTAACGAGGTATATTATGTTTTCTTCTGATTTTTTTAGAAGTTCCTCTACCAGCGAGAGTCCAAAACATCTGTAATCTGAACCCCCAGTTTGAAGCAAAAATAGGGAACTCAGAATTTCACGAAGAAGCTGTCTCCCAGATGTAGTAGTATCAGCACAGCAACTAAAATGAGGAGGGAAGGGCATGTATCAAACTACAAGAAAAACGATGGTCAACTCATGTTACCCAGGCGGGAGAAGAGAAACAGAGAGCGGAACGGCATCTTGAAGATTGTCTGGATGATGGATAAGTAAAGTGCAAGATAGGAAAGTTACTGAAGAGCAAGAGTGAAAGAAATTGCAAATGTAGGTTATTGCTTAAGCAATGTGTAACAAGTTAAGTGTTGAAGTTCGCCACATAAATAAAAGGCTAATAAATATACTAACAGTAATCAAGCTAATAGGGGCGCTGCGTCCAGTACCGCACACCTAAGGTTTTTCCAAAACTTGAAGAAAATACAATGGAGAACACTTAGCGTGTTACTATTATCATGAAGCTAATAACATGCAGAAAAAGCATTAGTAATGAACATTCAACACGATTCGCGTTCATGACTTTGAGTAACTAAAGTAAATATTAGTGATAACTGTGCACCTCAAAAAGTGTTTCCCAGTACCGTACAGACGTAAATAAATATAATATTTCTAAATAAAGGAAGAGGAACTGCATAGTAATTCCCAAGATAATTATTCTTATCATAATTATTTTATTTTTGAGATAAAAACAGAACACGGTAACATAACAATATATTTTTAAAAGGCACTCTAGAGATTATCGCAACAAAATAAAAATGTCTTAGCACTAATTAAACATTTTTAAACATAGTGATCACATCTAGAAAAATAAATTTACTTTTGTCCTGTACATTCAATATGTGTCCAACCCTTGCACGATAGACACTGAACCCAAGCCTCGTCTGTGATTTCTAAGCAAATGATACACTCTTAGAACACCTCATTCGACCCTGCTTTTGGTTCCAAAATTTAATTTTCGCTTAGTCAATTCACTATTTCCAGTTTCTGTTGGCACAGAGTTAGAGCTAGGTTCTCTATTTATAGTTTTATTAATGTTAGTCTTGTGTCCCTTTGCTATTGGTTTTTTCTTCTGTTTTGTGCCTTTTCCTGCAACATCAACTTATACAGAGTCGATGTTAATGTTTCAGTAATATAATATTGCTACTCCCAGGCTCACTGATCTTTATATCACATTCTTTATTGCTTGTTTCATATTTTCTTCTAACCATTTTCCTTTCTTTTTGGCCACCATGTTGACAGGAATGCCTATAAATAAAAATTAATCTAATGTCAGTGCAAGTTCAGGGGATAAAAATGTACTTTCGTGTACGGCACTGGGAAAATTGCTATCGTACGGTACTGAGCAACTCACACGTACGTATATATAACGTCATAGCACGGCCCGATTCTTTTAAACCGACACTGTATTTTGTGTTTGTGTAGTCTACTTAATACCAAATAATATGAGTACAAATACTTAATTAGTTCTTCACCGGACAAGGCAGCAGCAATGTCAGCAAGTTATTAACAGTACAGTTCCAGTTCACTATATCACTAATCTGAACAACTTCTGATTCAACAGTCAAAGAGGGGGGAAACTTTCCGCTGATAACAAAGGTAGTTGTTTGTCTAAATACACACCATGATCTACTATCGATCGGCAACTACGAAATACTGACACTGTGCTGTACTGGGCTCATCTCCGTTGCGTTTAAAACTTGAGTCATTAAGTATTGTCGCGAAGCCGATATCTACGATAGCGCAGCTAGTGTACACAAAGAGCCGATAAATAACAGACGGGTAGTGTGTCACGGAGATAAAGCACTTGCCGGCACAGATAGGATTTCACATTTGGAAGATTCTAGTGATATCTTGATTGACAGAGAAAAGTTGTTTTCTTATTTGTACCAGAAACCTCTCGAATTTATCAATGAGGTATTTAAGAGAGCAACGACTCGCCAACAGCCGCTAACAGTCGTAAGTAGTAAACAGCTGAACTGATGTAAACTGATCGCTGTTTGTTATTGTGATTGACCTTGGTAGATTGTGTGGTGTATGTGACGTAATGTTGTTACATGAGAATTGATCAGAGTGTATTTCTACGGAAATAAAGAACATTTGGAATATCTGCAACTCAGACTTTTAATTCTACGAACCCACAAAGTCACACTATGTATAAAGGTTAAATGAGCGAAAGTAAACTGTAGACAGAAACTTTACCTGTACGAGAGTGTTTGTGCCTCTGTATTCCTACATTGATTACATGGTATTTACGTCACGTGACTGATCAATGTTCCTCATTTTAACGTCCTTTAAGCAGAGAGGAATATATTCATTTCTGTAAAATGAATCAGATTTTCTCTTTTAGACGAAAAGGAGATACTTTACTTAAGTACAATTCCCTACCTAAGGCAATAGGGAACCTATGAGATGAGAGGTTGTTGTTTGCGATTTGACTAATGAGCTCACTTTTAATGTGTTATCTTGGCACCCCTCGGGTTAGCAATGTTCCCAGTGACAATTGTTTGTTTCCTCCAGTTCAGGATATAGACAGAATAGCAACAACCAAAATTATTTAATGAGCACTAACAATCGAATGGCTTCTCACGCAGAATTCTTCTAAATACTTTGTTTCAGGATGTGATTCTCTGCAATTGTTAACGTACAGTCCAAGTAAAAGCTAGCAATATCCCTTTTCGCGTAAAATTGCGTTAGTTGTTGGTAGAGATCATTGGTAGATGTTAGCTCCACCTCTTTCTTAGAGGTAAATACTTCAACTTGTACTGAGAACTTTAAGTCTGATAAATACTTTATGGTTTTTTCTTCAGAACTATCTGTTGAAAGCCTTATACATTATGCGAGTGTGCTTAGGCTTTGTAACATCACATTTTATGTACACATTTTGTAAGAGTCCAGTCAGATGTGAATTAATGAAAGTATCGATCAAGCTAAAATTAACTGAAGGAATGTAACAGATGCACTAACGTTTAATTTTGTTTAATTTTAAATCTCTGAGATCTCTTAGACTATTTGTCATGGAATTGAAATCTAAGTGTGCTGAACTTTCCTGTGTTAATGGGCACAACTGTATGAGCATGTATAGGAAGCTACATTTTGGTTGAAATTGCATTTATCACAGAAACGAGTTTCAATTCGTCATATTAATATTACAAGAAATGCATTACGTCCATTACTTCTGGAGAGGAAGCATTTATGTTAGAGCCGTATCAATCATAATTTCTTTAAATTTTATAATCCTGGAAACAGTGAAGCCGTATTTTCCGCATGTCTCGATTTATCAGGCCGGTCAATAACGTGAACTGCGGCACGTTATATAAAGTAGGAGATAGCAGGGATTAGATTAATCCACGCAATATAGGAATTGGTTTCGCTGTCGGATTATTGACTGTAATTTGAATGGAATTTCCCTGAAGTAGTCGTAGTACGTATACCATAAGATGATTACTTCCTCTACCGCTTGTTGGTAATAAAGTACATCATTTCTCCGAAAAAGTCTCTATCCATATCAAAGCTATGTACAATATGAAGTCCTCTGAAGTCCAGAAGCATTCATACAATAACTATTCTTATGTATGTGAATACAAAAGGTAAAATAACAGATTGAATATCACACGTTTTATCATTTCGAAGTTAAACAGTCAAACTTCGGATCTTTAAACAACACATGTTCTTGGAAAGGCAGAGTAAACCGAGTTTATCTTAAAGGTTTCATATATTTTCTACTTAATCTCTCTTTCCAATGCCAATTTGACAAAAATACCCTTAATTAAATATTTTAAATTCCAGGTGAAAGTAATATATAATTCATTTTTATACTGATACACAAGATCAACATCACGGCGCATGATCTTATACGTATATAGAGATTGATTGGTTTGTTTACAAGATTAACCTTATAGTAAGAATTATGGCAATTAACAATGATTTTTATTGCATTTAGTGAATGATCTGCTGTTCAGAACTAAAACATAGTGATTTCTTCTAAGCATTCGATCAAAATGCCCTACAGGGAATGAACAGACAAGATTAATCATTGCAGTTCTTATAGGTGTGTAACAAACTTAAAATATTTACATTATTTTGAAATCTTCATCTTCAATACTATATCTAATTCTGCTTATTTTAAATTTCACGCATAATATCAATGTTAAAACTAAATTCGGAATCATTGTGTTTATAGCAAAGTTGCGACCGCTTCAATTCTAAAAACACTAGGTATAAAATAAATGTTCCCAAATAGCATCAAATTCACTACGGAGGATTTATTTTGGCCTAGTTATACAGTGCTTCTTGCTTCACTTCATTAGTATTTATTTCGTATTAAGTTGTAATCCCAAGAGCACACGAGAACGCCTTTATCGTTTTCGCTTTCAGTCGCTTTACAGTATTTATAAATTACATGACATAGGCAGAAATCAGGAAGAATGGCTCATTAAAGGGGACAAAATATGTTGCCTCGGCTCAATTTTTAGGAATTCGACACAAATATTGTCGAAATCTCATACCATCCCAAACTGGTACAGGGCCAAAGACTCCCGTGGTCAGAAAAATAGCCTCAAAGACTCCCCGACCCATAAGGATTCCTTCATTACATAGCCCCCAAGCCTTCCGGTTCTAGTCCTTAATTACATAGGCCCAAAATATCCCGGTCAAAACAAGTACAGTTCCAGTTTTGTATTTATAATATTTGATGAAGAATTACATGCTTCTACTTGAATATTTGCGTTTATGATTAATAACAAATAAACCCGGATCTTATACTAAAAGAAAATGAACCTCTAATGCAATTTGGGTTAGTATTTGTTCCAGTTCGTTTAGCGTTACCCAAGGTGCACCACCAGAGGCGAACTGGCTCACACACCATTTATCGGCTTCTTCCATGTTTATTTTCTGTAATTTACTCACAATGGATCTGCATTTAGATGCTTCGTTATTTTGACATTCTAAACCTATATCATACAGTAAAATGTAATTTTCGTCTTTAAAACAAGCTGTATTCTTCTTTTTAGATTTTATTTCCATGTTGTATCTCCAGGTTTGGTTTAATAAGAAATCTACTTCACGAATTCCATTTTTGAAATTGTATCCAGCTTTGAAATTTTCTACTTGCTGCATCATGATTTTCAAGAGTATATATGACCTTTCCTTTTTTATTTGTTGAGGAATTAATCGCAGTTTTAATTACCAGCTGAATTTGCTTCAGTACTTTAAAACATCTATACAGAACTAGGCTGCAGGAGTAAACAGATTTAGTACCTATCAAGCTGAATTAGCTTCAGTACTTCAAAAACTGTACACAGATCTGGGCTGCAGGAGTATACTGATTTAGTATACAGCTGAATTTGCTTCAGTATTTCAAAAAATCTATACATATCTGGGCTGATCGTTATATTTGTTGTGGAAACTTCCGCAAGCTTTGGTAGTTCTCTCTATTTCAACTTAGTTTTGCCCACATGGAAGGAGGAATGAGTGCATTTTCGTCTGTGCAAATTTCCAATAAGCAGTCGCAAAACATCTGCAGTCACCAACCATATCAAGATACAGCATTGGCAAACTAAATATGTAGTTCAGAAATTTTACGATTTCATTACTGGAATAGTAGTCATGTGCAAGTCGCAAGTTTTGTATCTTTCGCCACCAGCTTTGTGTTAGATGGAATTTAAATCCTTGAATTTTTGCACCAGTCCACACTTCTCTTACAGAATTCATTATGCTTTATAAAGTTCCATCAACGTATATTGTATCATACTGATCGAGTACTCAGAGGTTTCCAGATTCACAAAATATTACAAAGTTCTTTGCAGCATCGCTGTGTAGCAAAAACTCGGCTCCATCTACAGTCTTCACATTTAATGTGTTCAAAACATCATGAACCTCTTCTATACTCGTGAGTAATTTTGGAAGAATTTTCCGCCTAGCTTTGTATGTGAACTTACCTAAACTGTGGACGACTCCAGTGCTTTCACCTTCCGTGTTTTCTCTCTTCAGTTGCTGGTATATTAGTTTTGATGGCCTTTTACAGATATCTTCCGTAGCTTTTTCCTTTAGATTAAGAAGTACTTTCTGTCCCTGAATTTTGTCACTAGGTGGTGCCGCGTGGTTATTGTCCACTTTAATATCCGGGACATCTATTTCTTCAATAGAAAAGGTTTTAATAGAACTTTTGCAACTCTTGACATTGTACGTTGTAACAGTATTTTTGGGTTATGTTAGGAGGCATTATGAAGGCATTACGAATGTATATAAATATATGTAGTTGTGTGATTGGCCGAGGTAGTAGTGGTGTGACGTGGTATGACGTGATGTGGTGACGTGCCATTGGATCGGCCAATCACAGATTTGAGAAGTAACGATAGAGAAGAGAAATCGATATTCTTTAGAAAAAGTGATATGTTCTTCAGCCTTGTTTAATTACGATAAGTTAATAATCTTTAAAAGTGATACGTTCTTCAGTTTTGTTAGTTACAAGAAGTAAATAATCTTGAGGAGAGTGATATGTTCTTCAGTCTAGTCGTATAAAAATAATAAAATAAGAATTCATCGAAATAATTTGACTTCTTTATTCCGAACCACGCCTTGAAACACATGTCTCATGACTTATTTAGAATTCGATTGATACTTCAAAATAATCATGGAAGTGAACGTATGAACATAATTTTGGATCTGATGTTGGCGTGGATGCCTTGTACGAGAGGATCCAAGTAAGAAATCAGAATTAACATTATCTGAAACAAAATCCCGTTACAACGTCCATAGCGTTACTCCACTTTTAAGCACTTCTAGAATACGAAAGTATATCTTTTCCGAAGTAAATTTTCCTTCCTGTCCTATTCACCTAAATGTCAGTCTCGTCGGAAAAAAAATGTTAACTGCTGGCTTATTACACCTTTTTACGCGGGAGGCTTAGGGATTGTTACCTGCTAAGCTTAACTGGGTACGGGAGGTTTCGTACCTGTAACTCCCCAAACTGCTTTTTGTCAAAGAAATACCCTACTTTAATATTCTCTAACATTATCCCTAAAACTTAACTGCAATGCGTCCCACCCCCGAGATATTTCTTATAATTATTTTGAACGTTCTTTATACTTTTCCCTACTGTAAAAACTGTTTCACGGAACACAAAACCATCACAAAGCAATACGCTGTTAAAAAAATCTGGGTAACCCTAACTACGGTATTGTACGAAATGTGTAAACGCCAATTGTTAATTTATCTGGATTAACAAGAACCAATAAGAATAATAAGACTTTGTAAGAATGGAAGAGCTAATAGGGGAAGTCATATGAACATACACATATCACTTTTTGTTATTAACTTTATAGAGTAATTTTTTTCTAAATGGATGTGTTTTCACCCATGTGACATGCTATTAGCAATACTAAAATAATTCAGGATATGCAATATTACGCTCAATCATGAGTTCCACATTAAACTGGTAATAATTAAACCTTAATTAAAAATACATATTTATTATAATATTTATAGCCTGAATTTGCATGACAAAGTCGATATTTCACATTGTAATAGCACTTTACTGGACCATAGCATAAATAAACGTATACTAATGGGCTACATATATGAGGAGGTAGTAGCAGAATGGTTTTATTATGTTTATTTTATGGAAACCCATCATATTAATGGATTTTAAATAGCTTGAAATAAAACATTTTAATAATGAATGTTTCTAAATGCAATAACCTGAATAATGAGTGGTACATGAACAGCCGCACGCTGCGTTCACTCATATTATGAGGCTAATAAAGAAATAAAACTGGGATAAAAAAGAAGGTTATCACGTTATGTCTTAGACCTTTATTTATTGTCTTCAAGTTTGATGACAGTAGTAGTAGTAGTAGTCATTTTTTCAGCACGGGAGAAATCTTATAAAGACGCATATAGCGAGTTCGATTATCACCAACTAAAAAACCCTTGCCAGCCTCAATGAGCTTCTCTTGGAACTACCAACAAAAGGTATTACTTCAAGAGAAGCGGCAGCTACAAATGGTCTGGTATATCAGCTCATTTGTTAGATTTGTTAATCTTCTTGTTCTTTCCTCTTTATGGGCATCAAATCTTTTGCCATCTCGCTTATTATCTTCCAATGTTTGGCTGAGTCTAACATTTTGGATACAAGATTTCCTGGCGTTATTTCCCCAGTGTACTCTATTTCTCTCTTTCTACAGCTGACACAAATAAAGTATGTATGTTCTGCTGCATATATCTGTCCAAAACATAAACATTCATCTGTTCTTTTAATGCCAAAGTGATGTAAATAGATATTGAAGCATCCATGTCCCGTAAATGCACTGTTTAAAAAAGCAACCTGTATATGAACTTACTGGTCCAATCTGGAGAGAACTCTGATACCTTTAGCACAGTAAAAGTTATATGATACTATAAAACATACACCAAACTGTTTTCAAACATTTACATAGCTAATAAATACGTAAAATATGAAGCTATTAACAGTGAAGAACACTAATATATACAAATATAACAATTTGTAACTTAAAACTTCACTTATCTTATAAGAAATGGTGATAATTGTCTTTAAATTGTCCGGGATCGCGATTTCATGTAAAACTTTTACACATCTTCAGCCGGAAACAACAAAGCTGTCCCCGTCGTTACGAGCACTAGATGTTGATATGTTGTTCTTCTTAGTACTGCCAAAATCTGAAAATAAAACATATTTAAAAAAAGAATCGACTGCCGATATTTCAAAATTCATTACGTGATATTTTTTTAAAATTAATGTCTTTTACCAAACCATTAAATCTATTCAACCATTTAATTGTCTTAATAATTTAACTTTTTGATGTATTTTATGGTTAAATGACCAAAAATGATATGCTGCGGCCGATATATCAGTCTGTTTATACTTAATGTTAAGAAAATGTTCTTTCGTTATGGTTTCTAAATTACGTTTTGTCTTTCCAATATAAACTTTATCACAATCGAAACAATTAAACTGATAAATACCACATTTATATTATTAGCAATTTTACCTTTTTGAGAAAAATGCAATACATGTTTAATACTATATTTATTTTGAGGAACTAAAGTTATACCAAACTCTTTAAGGATTTTTTTTAAAATGTTTACTAACCCAAGGATGGTGAGTAAATTTTTGACAATTATAATCCTCTTTTATTTTTGTAAGAATAAAAATATTATTAACAGTTTTTTTATATTTGAATTGTTCACTTTTTATTTATTTAGTCCTTATTGAAACCGTTAATTAAATAAATATTAATAATATGTATTAATAATATTAATACTGCTTTAATTAATGGTTTTAGTAACGACTTCATAAATAAAAAAATGAAAACTTCAAATATCAAAAAAATGTTAATGATATTTCGATCCTTATAAAAATAAAAGACCATTACAATATTAAAAAATTTACTCACCATCGTTGAGTTAATAAACATTTTCAAAACAGAAAATTAAAAAGTTTGGTTTAACCTTAGTTCCTCAAAATAAATATAGTATTAAAAATTTATTGCATTTTTCTAAAAAGATAAAGTTGCTAATAATAAAAATCTGGTATTTATAAGTTTAATTGTTTAGATTGTGAAAGAGTTTATATTGGAAAGACAAAACGTAATTTAGAAACCAGAACGAAAGAACATTTTCGTAACATTAGGTATCAACAGATTGATAAATCGGCCGTAACAGATAATTTTTCGTAATTTAACAATGAAATAAATCCAGAAGTTAAATTATTAAAACAATTAAATGGTTAAATAGATTTAATGGTTTAGGAAAATATATTTATTTAAAAAAAGGGAAACATCACGTAATGAATTTTGAGATATCGGCATTCGATTCTGTTTTTAAATTTATTTTATTTTCAGATTTTGGTAGTCCTAACAAGAACATACCAACATCTAACGCTCGTAACGATGGGGACAGCTTTGTTGTTTCCGGCTGAAGATGTGTAAAAGTTTTACATGAAATCGTGATCCCGGACAATTTATAAGACAATTATCACCATTTCTTATAAGATAAGTGAAGTTTTAAGTTACAAATTGTTATATTTGTATATACTTATATAGCTATTACGCTACAGCAGTTTTACCTCTCCTGGCAAAACAATACACATATATGACATACAATGTGGAAAAAATATATTCGAAGTTCTAAGCGCTACGTTCAGATTTATCAAGCTCCTCCACAGTGCATCACTTTATTCATTTATACCAAATGGAGGTCACTTAGCTATAAGAGCGGTTAAAAGTTATAAAATATTTGCAACTTTCTAAAAGTACCACAATAACTGTTCATGGAAGTCTTTAACTATCTGGAGAAATATTAATCAAATATTAGTTAATCATGTTACGCTATACAAAATTCAAAACCTTCGTCTCCCTTTTGCAGTCTAGAAATCTGAATCTTTTGACAAAACTGAACAACAATTTGTAATATGCAATTATCCTTTAATACCTAATAGAATTTACATATAATATCCTCCAAACTTAAATCGGACTTGTTAATCACTTACACAAAGATCAATAGCATTGGACTGTTATATATTGTGCGCTAAAGTTTTAATACAAAAAAGGTTACATTAATATCTTTTAAGAATTTATTTCAGTCTTTACATGAACATTTTAACCCTTTAATTAAATTACGATATATAGATTTAAAATACAGAAATACACAAGAGCACTTTCGGTTAAGAGCGTTATTATTTGAAATCTAAAACGTAATTTATGCGTCAGTTTTCAGTTAAAAGCTTTCGAGTAGTCAAGCGTTTTAATGGAGAGTTTTTGTTTATAGCAGATACCATTTCGTAAATTGCAAGCATGAACAATCAGATAAGTTTGTTATGAACGTTATCTAGCTTTGCAATACGTAGCGTTACACAGATTGTATTCTGCTTTGACATTTTTCCATTCGATATACACGAGGGGAGTTAAAAGAACAAATCAGCTGACAAAATAAGATATTTTCCCCTTTATATATCGACCTTCATTGTAAAACGCTATATCCATGCTGATAGTTTCATCAGATTACACTTCGAGGTTCAAATGTATTATTTGTTTCATATGTATCACTTTGTATCAATATACAATATCAAAATAAACGAATTATAACCCCACTGTTAGCGCATCAAAGCTCTAATTGTTTATATGACACACATATAGAAAATGAACCATATGCTATAAATGGGTTAATTAATATATTGTACAAGGTTTAATTACTGTAGGGTGAAAAACAGAACCATTGGCTTATGCAAACATATTAAGGGAAGTTTCTTTGTGTGAATTAATAATGGTAAAATTATAAATGCATGGACTGTCACCGTAATTCCTTACCTAATGCACAGTTACAAAGTTTAATTTAGGAATATGTATGTGAAAAACATACAAGTCAATATACATCTTGACTGTAATACCGTGGACCTGTTGGGTTAAATTCTGAAAATCGAAAATGAATTCAAGAATGTCAGTTATGCTACATGCACTTAATTTTAATTCTCATGCACTAGGCGCTATGGATGAGAGTCGAATTGCGCTCAGAGTAGAGGATTTATTTCTGCCCAGCAGAATAGTGTTTAAAAGTATGCTTACACACCTTAAAAACCTAACAGGAAAATTTATTTTTCGTCAATAAGACATATCAAAGGGTTTTATTAATGTAATTGAACAAACCAATGTGTATCAATTACACTGGGCAAATAAAAAAAAAAAAATATTTTTTTAATCTTTCGAGCACTTCACGAGGCAATTCCTACTAATTTTGGGTTGAGAAAAACAAATAAGAAATGAAAACTTTTATTAGCTCTAGTTTCTGTGATATACACAAGGTGGAAGTATTACATATTAACGGATTAAGAGAAAAGGATACATTTTAATTACATGCATGCTAACAACAATGAAAGTGCATTTGATTTTTTAACTGGTAATTACATGCTAAGAGTTCAAAATTGCTGGAAAAATACTTCGCAGATAGTCGTGACCTATTGACTTCGTCGTTTTAGGTTGCCTAATGTGATGGAGTTCCGCAGAATCCCTATACAAAGACCAACAGTAACCCACAAGCATTACTTCATTCCAACGGCCCTGATATCTTTGTGACATTACAGAAATGTCCTGATGGAATCTCTCCCCATGTTCATCACTAACAGCTCCACAACTAGGAGGGAAAAAGTCTAGGTGGGACTGGAGAAAATGGATCTTAAGGGACATGTTGCATCCAAAGTTACGGTATGATGGAGGAGCACTGTCACCAAATGCTTGCATTCTTTTTTTGTGTAATTTACCTCCTCCAACGTTAAGTCATATCGAACGATGAATGGAAGTGATAAAATTATGCTCAAATGAGTCCGGGATCCATAGAGCTTAGAGTTACCCGCCATTCGTCTTACAGGATAAGGGCAGACCCCGTAAAAAACCTTATCCAGGTACCTCACCCTGACCGAGATTGAACTCGGGACCTCTTGAACGTGAGGCAGACATGCTACCAATGCTTGAAGTTGACATCTCTTTTGCTGCCTAAAAATCCACGAAAAAAAACCTTGAAGACTTCCCAAGCTTCCCTTCCGTTCCCCTCCAAAATTTGGCCAAATGCAGGATCGTTTACAAGTTCTGTTATTTGTGGTCCGAAGAAATGCCTACCTTAATTTTTGCATCACTTAATTTCCAAAATTTCTCTCTGATTGTGTTTTGTTATTTTACAGGTGTGCCAACTCCCAAATAAATCCCCCATATTTAAAATCTTCACTCTAAAAATAAAATGTCGCTTTATCTATCATTTTTATGGTGATTTTTGAATTCAGCCGTTGGAAATACATGTAAATTCACTATGTTTAAGCCCTAAACATTTTCATAGTTGCCCAGTGTAATCAGTAATTTTAAACGTACGCTTTTCAAATGAGCGTGCTAGTCACGATAGGAATCACGAGCGCACCTATAAAATGAGAAACCACTGATAAGTTCTCTCAGGTGTGTGCAAGTGAATTATAGAGCTCACTGGACATGTAACCGAACATGATTTCCAATTCTTACGGTAGCTAGAGGTATTAAATAACAGCAAAGACATAATTATCATCTTTATCATCATCATTATTCAGTTCGCATTCGCCTCGAGAAGAAACTTTGTTTCAAAGAAAGAACATTTGCACTAGGTTTACTTCACTTTCCTAAAGAGAGAGCCAACTATTACACTAAAGCTGATGTATGTACTCATATGACTTTCTCTAATCTTGTACGAATTGTTGTTTACTCCAGTGTCTACTTAATGTTAATCGAGATAAACATTTGCAGAAATTATCTTAGCTGCTAATTTTCTTGTAAATGCAAGGGAACTTTGGAAATACAATAGAATTTAAGAAAGGTTTAATCTTCATGGAACTGGTTATTATGCATTGAAATGTCATTCTCTTTGCAATACATAGTCTCCTTATTTGAAAAGAAATATGTATCAGAAAATTTAAACAAATAAGTAAGAATATTTCCGAAATAGTTTACCCCGCACAAAATATATTTTACTGAAACTATTGCTTGTTTTAGCAACATTTACTACGCGTTCGGCTATCTTTCAAAGTTTACGAATTATACAAAGGTCATTAATAATGAAAAGGATTCTTGAGGACTTAGGCAGAAAAAGCGAAATATTTATTTCATTAGGCATAAAAATGCCTTAAACATATGAAGGTATTTCCGAAAAGCTTTCTAGTGAAGGTTAGTCCGGGAGGGCGGATTTTCTACAATAGCTTGTTTTTGAAGAAAGTTAATTCTGTTGCACTGGACCTTTGAAAGGAGTTTCACATTGTAACTTCTGAATCGTTAAGCTGTCCACACACACACACGCCCGCACGCGCGCACGCACACACGCACACACACCAACACACACACACACACACACACACACACACACACACACACACACACACACCAACACACACACCAACACACAACACACACACCAACACACAACACACACACACACACACACACACACACACACACACACTTTTTTGCCAAAAATACCTTTTTGTATACTGGGAGTATTCAAAACTGCATTTCTTGTGAAATCTCAGTAACAAATTTTTGAATGGAATAATTGGTTGCTTCCCCTGCTTTCGCTAACTGGAGTAAAAAATCGCGTGCTCACGCATTTCTATGAATAGCATGGAGGAATAAAAGTAGTTTCTTCAAACAGTTCATCTGAAACAGCAGGAACCTATATTAAAAACAAGTTGTTCATTATTTGCTTAGAGTAATCATAGTACGAGGGTGGGTTAAAAAGTAATGCCTCCTATTTTTTTCTCTCTTCTAATTGCCAAGAAAATTCAATCCAATTTACATAGCTTGACCACAGTTTTGGTCCACCTTTTAACTAGGGTATATATTCCATTGTGGTGTTGCTTCCTAAGCCATTGACGCACGGACGTTTTCACAGCCTCCTCATCTTCAAAATGAATCCCACGATGAGCTTCCCTTAGTGGCCCGAACAGATGGAAGTCTGATGGTGCCAGGTCAGGGCTCTATGGGGGTCAGGTAAGACTTGTCGTCCCAATTTCTCTATTTCTGCAGTGGTGTAACGGCTAGTGTGCGGTCTTGCATTGTCATGCAAAAGAAGAACATCCGCCATAGTTTTTGTTGGGTGAACTCGGTGAAGACGTGCTTTCAGCTTTTTGAGAGTTCTGACGTATTCGACAGAATTTATTGTGCATCCCTGCTCCAAAAAATCAATCATAAGCACACCCTCTGCATCCCAAAACACAGTCGCCATAACTTTCCCTGCCGACCGCTGAGTTTTGAATTCTTTTTTCTTCGGTGACGTTGTATGATTGCCATTCATTTGACTGCCTCTTTGATTTAGGTTCAAAAAAATAAGCCAACATTTCGTCTTCAGTAACAATTATTTCCAGAAGCTCTTCTCCCTCCATATTGAAGCGCTGCAAGTGTTGGGAGGCTATTGCTTTCCTTGTTTCTTTGCTTTGGACGGTTAACATTCTTAGTACCCAACGTGAACAAACTTTTGAGTAACCCAGTTGTTGAATAATCGTAATCACACTGCCCGTACTGAGGGAGGTAATGCGACACAATTCACCTGTTGTTACTCGGCGATCACCACGAATAATGTCATCGACATGGAATGTTGCATGGAGTCACTGCTTTTCATCTGCCAATGATGTTTGCCCTTCAGCTTCGTTACAGCGACAAACCCATCATCTAACAGTGCTGACATCCACCGTTGCATCGCCATACACATTTTTTAGCCTTTCGTGAATGCGAATTGGCGTTTCACCTTCCGCAGTCAAAAGTTCAATCACAGAACGCTGTCTAATACGAATGTCGTGTCAGCCATTTTGCAATAGGATGCAGTGCTGCCACCTGTTGACTTAGGAAGTTACTAATGCAGAAGAAGGTTTGAGAAATTGCGCCAAATTCAAAGTTTTCACATAACTTGCTTATTTAAGGAAAGAAAATTGGAAGCATTACTTTTTGACCCACCCTCGTAAATATCATTGCCTGTTACTGTTTGGAAACCGCTGCGCCATAAAGCAATTTCTTCATCCAAGTGCCTCAAATATATTTTATATTTTTTTAAAGCCCCTTGTTTTGTTTTCTCTATTTGGCAGAGGAAATTTTGCGTCCTACCCATAATTTCAATATTAGAATTTCACAGGAAATATACTTTTGAAATGGATGAGTTCAGAAAGGCCGTTTTTTGGGAATAGGTGTCTATGACTGCTTGTGTATGTTTGTAAACAGGGAAAGAAACGTCTAATAAATACTAAACGTACTATTAGTTCAGTATCTTCCAAACACTTAACTTGAAGATGTTGAAGAAATCTCTACATATCGTAATGGAAGAATGAATGAAAAAAAGCCTATAGTGTCCCGTGTGGGCAAAGACCTACTGTAAAAGCCGCATTTACAACCCATGTGGGGAGCTATTCCATGGGGCAAAGTGTTCGTTAATCTACTCACACAATTGTTCTATACACTTATCTAGAGTTAACGTTCATAAGAAGCAGTTCATTCATTCGTCTTGCTCATGAGTTCTTTCAAGGGTTTTCCACACAGCTCTACACCATGCAGCACTGAACTACTATACTATGAAGTAAACTGAATCCCAAAGATAACTATTATGATTTCGATTAAAATACCCTATATTTGAGATACTTTAAAAAGATAAATAATCCTGCTAGAATCTTATGAAGTCCTTTTCAGTTTGAATGAATTTTGTATGCTTTAGCGAATCTGGTAAATTACCTATATCACACGCACATGCACACACGCACACGCACAGCAAAAAAGTGAAAGGCAACCTGTTTGTCAATTACGGTTACTATGGCATTACCTAACTATTCTTGCGAATACTGTATTTCTTTTCTGAACTCCGTAAGTCGCCATTGATTATTTTTCTCATGGTCATTCACAGAGTGAAGTATGAAAGCGAGTGTACATTAAAGGTATTCTTAAGTTTTTCTTTCTTTTTCATTTGAACATCGCTTCAAGCTTACAATGTTTATTTTGGTGAAATAAATTGTTGCATATTTAAAAATTAATGCTGAATTTTTTTAAAAAATATATTTTTCGCCAAATTTGACATTGTCACATTACCAAGTAGTGTATAGAAGTATAAGTTTGCAAGAATACTTTGTAGAAGACTTAGTAGAGAAAATTTTTCTGTAGGATCGATTTTAGCATATTTAGAGAAATTATTACATTTGCGGTTTCACTTGTGTTAATTGTTTTAAGATTCTCTGCATTCAGAATATTTCACCAAAGTGCTTATGTGCGACTAATCACTGATCTCCAACAAGCTAAGTAGCTGTCTTTGACATGAATTGTGTGTTTTAACGTGTTCTGATATAAGTTGTAAAATAGAATTAGTCTACGGTTTACCAATAATGCGAAAGTTATCCACAGTGAACAATTCCAGAGGACATTCAAATAAAATTGAAGACGTACTTTTCAGTTATGAATACACATTAATCAACTTTTAATCAAATCGTTAAAACCATATTTAAGGAAATCAAAACTTTCGAATAGTATCCTCCATGTGGTGGAGGATTTATCTGAAAATCTTGGGGCCCAGACCTGGGACGATGTCGAACTTAAATACCAAGTATCCTATTTAACCAACTTTTACGTTCACCAGTTATGCTGTTCACAGACACACGCACACATACATATTTCTACAGATGCTTCTTTTCAGATTCAGAGTATGTCGAAACATGTATCTCTGATTAAATATCGAGGTAAGGTATGGATGTATTGTTATACTTCTCATACTTACATTCACAGTAATGGAAAAAAAGAATATATCTTGCTCTCAAAATAATTTAGAATCACCCCGAGATGAAAATTTTGCATTAAAAGATACAAATTCAACCAAAGTAATTTATTAAGTTGCATTTAATTACAATGGGTATCGAGGGAGTTGCTACCGTGATTAAACTGCCAACATTTTCATTTCAGCTTCCAAAAATATGCAAATATGGCAGATTAATAAGAAAAATCCTACCTTTGCAATCATTACACGCCATGTGGAACAAGTTTTCATTATGAAATCATCAAGCCGTTGGTATTTTCTCATCCTGAAACCACATCTTGCTTGAGCATGTATGTTAGTGCCTGGATAATACGTCACCAAAGTGCCACAATATACCCAATCACACTTAATATACACCCTAAAGCGAGAAATACCCCCCTTGACAGTACAGTTGATCCGCGTGATATTACGTCATATATTCCTCTGGGATGCTAGAGTGTTAGACAGTGATTTCCCTCAGTTTCAATATAACACTGTAACCTCATCTGTGAATTCAATCTATTACCGGTATAACCTCACCCAAATCGTCGTGAGATATGAGTCTACTACCTCCAAGAGCTTTTGTGGCTTTAGACGTAACATACACTGCATGTAATGAGTAATTACTTGTTAACACCATTATTCAGAACTCGGAATAACAAAGCAGAGGTGTTTTGGTTTATTTTCTGTGAGACGCACGAGTATGGACATATCAAAAAGAGAAGAAGCGGAAGAGAAAACTACATTTGTATTTTGGTAATGTTCAATATTAGAACAAAGTAAACTTCATGGCAAACGGCATATAATAATGATGATGATGATGATGATGATGATGATGATGATGTTGATGATGAGCAGATTTCTAAGTAGATCTATATTGTGGAAGAAACTGGTGTGTTATTAATATAATAATAAACAGCCCATGGCACGACAGCCCATATAGGGCCAAGGCCTGCCAAACCGACTGCCTGCCTCACGTCCGCATCGCAAGGTCGAGGTTGGATCATCCAACCAATACTGGAAGGAGATGTGGTCAGCATCCTGGAAACCCTACCCGGAGAGTTGGCTTTCTTGACCAGGGCTGCTTACTTATCGTAAGCTCCTCAATTTCCTCATGATGCTGAGTGGGCACCGGTCCTGTACCCGGGACTTAAAATCCGCACCCCCAGCATTGGGATCGAACCCGGACCACGGAGCAGGACGTTATTAATATAATACTTATAATAATTATTAAGTTGCCTTTCACTTTTAGCTTTGATTTTTACAGAAATGCATTAAAGATATGATTGTGCTCCTATATTTTAAATTTTAATTTATATTCTGAACCTGAATTATATCAAATCCATACAATAGCTGGTCTTGCACTACATTCCTATTTATAAATATCCTAGAGTTCCTTAATGCTTCAAAATATTCATGCAAAACTTATATTTACATTTTCAGTTCTACTACACATTTAAACTTTTTGAAATAGTAAGCTATTAAGCTATGATCTACGCTAACGAGATAATGGAGCAAGTGATGGAATGCTGACGTGGGAAGCTGGAGGACCCGGAGAAAACCCGTCCGAGTGCCATGTCCACAAATCTCACTTTGCGGTCTCTGGGATCAAACCCGGGCCGCCTTAGTGAGAGTCAAACTATCTAACCACACTGCCATGGACAGGCCTTATCTTAAGCTAACAAACAAATAGACTTGATGTCAATGTTCAAATTAATGTATCCGTGATAGGTATAATGGTGATGTTTTCAGTAAGGTTATTCAGAAGCGTTGTGGCCATATGACATTCTTCACAATTACTGGAAACATGAAAATTGTTTTCAGAAATACCTTCAAGTTTATGAAATAAAAAATTAAAAAATAATAATATTTAATATTGTTACTTGTTGATGACACTTTTAAATGCCAGGATCATATTAGAGCCGACGTTGTGACGGAATTTTGTCAAGAAAGACTTGCTTTATATGCGAGTAAGTCTAAAACAGCAGTCGTCGTTAAGTCGATTCCAAAAAATAGCCAAATAGGCCAAGTTTCAGCCTGCATCCTTGGCATTAGCAGACCAGCACCTAGCAGAAGCTATTAGCAGAACATGCCTAATGATACCAGGATGTATGGAAAGAACAATAAAATTACAATTAGCCATAGTTTTATATGGCCTTAGCTGCAAATATATTCAGAAGTAGTGTAGAATAAGTACTGCAGGACTAGCGAGTAAAAATTAGTTAATATTATTATTCAACAGTAAATAAACAGACAGTCTCTAAATAAAACTGAAGGCTAATCGTATCTATTTTTCTGACAAGGATATGTTTCTTCAAAGTAATACGAACGTTTACTTTCAAGTCTTAATTAAAGCGAGAATAAAGAGCAACCGCTATACATTATTGAGCTACTCGTATTTCATAAAACAATAGTACGAGCACTGTTCCACTAAGCATGGCAAGAGGCGTAATGTGAACTTCAACATGAAGTTATCTGAATATTCCGTCTTAAACAAAAGGAGTCGGAGAATTCTCCGCTTAACATCAGAGATCCCCCAGTAGCACTCAACTCATTACTGCGACTGCAAGCTTCTGCTTATTACCTAACTTTTAAATTAAAACTGTAGACTCCAAAAGTTCACTAATGGTGTTAGCTTCTTCCGAAACAGCACAAGAAAACGGAATAGGAATCTAGATACGAGTTACCAGAAAAAATATTTATATTCCTCAAATCGGTCGCCGAACATTCCAACTGTTTATAGTGTGGCCATCAGGGAATAATCTGATTCATTTGTTTCATTCTATCGGCCCCTTTACCTTACTTAATGATAACGTAGGCTTTGAGCAGGAACTAATTGGGTTAACCTTTGCTCAATAGCGGAGCTATTATACATTGATTTATCAACTCTTAACTGATGAACACACTCGCATACATTAGCACATTCATAAACTCAGATTCGAAATGATAGGTTCAACTAAATCTTCCCGCCCAGCTGGGAACGAAAGCAGCGATTTCTATGTTGAGAAAGCACAGCGCTGAGCACCTCTGTAGCGTAGATGATAGCGTGTCTGCCTCGCGTTTGAGAGGTTTTCAGTTCAAATCTCTGTAAGAGGGAGTTAACTGGGTAAGGATTATTCCCCTGGGCTTTCCCTTATCACGAAATATGAATGTTGGTTAACTAATCTCTGTGGATCCTGGGTTCATTTTAGCACTATTTAACCCGTTTTATCCACCATCCGATGGCTCAACGTTGAAGGATGTAAATTGAAAAAAAAAAACAACAACAACAAAACAGAAAAAAAAAAGAAAACGAAGAGCGCCAAGCTTTTGACCATGAGAAATTCAAGTATTTTTATTGTTTACACTGTACTTTTATTAGCATCGCAGTCTGTCTTGTTGTATACATAATATTAAACTACCCTATAGGCATAAACACCAGATGTTCACAATGTTAGTTTCATATTTAGTTTTGTTGCTGAGTTGTAATTAAGTTTCAGAGGTTTCTAGTTTTAGTTGTAAGAAAGAGCCTCCCCCATTTCACCATTTCTCTGATATTCATATTAAAATGATTAAACAGCAAGCAGTACGTTAACATGTCACAGCTGATACTACATTTTGCATTTGTGAACTATCTTTACAAATATATTATGTTTACTATACACGAAGAAAGAATGTTAATTTTTGGATATACAATACACCTGCATACATAGTTCCTTTGTTATCATATATCAGAAAGATACAGAGGGAGCAATTATAAAATGCATGTTTTACATTCAACTCGCTTTACTTTTATTTATTATAAAGCGAACTATTGATAAAACCTGTACTGTCTATCACATAATTTGATTTCATTTTTCATTAATAACGTTAATATTCCTAATAATAACAAAGTCATTTTAAAGTAATATAAAACACAACGTTTGGTTATTTAAACTAACTCTCTGAAACCATTTAAAAGTCGTGAAACTTCATGAGCAAAAGCACCGGGTGATACAACAATTCCTTCAAAGCTCCAAAGCTACTAAATGGATCGAAAGAAAGTAAAACCCATTTTAGCTGTTATTTGCTATATACTCCTTAGTGCATTAATTACTAAAGAAGTTTGAATGAATATAACTTATATAGCAATGGATAAATTTGAATGCTCTACTTACCATATGATCACAACTTGCAACAAATCTGTCCATAAATATCGAATAAACAGTTGATTTTTAGCGCCAGTGCACGCGATCACATTTGAACGTTTGCTCTTTTGTTTCATTTCATTGTTTTGTAAACATTTGGAACAAATAAGCATTGGACAATGCCACATGAGATGGATAAGGGCTGTTTGATATTCCTGGAAACGTCTAAGGAAGAAGAAGCAGGTGGTTGGTTGCATGTCATAGAAGCAGCAACACATGAAACGCGAACGATATCGACTGAAATCGAATTTGATTATCAATATCTCTTAGTTCACATTGCATCGTTGAACATTATAGAAAGAACTAGCAGACTGGGGATGTTCCAGTTGAAGCGTTTCCGTGTTTGATTCATTAGAGGTTGCTAACTTGATAGCGCTAATGTACTTGTAACGGATTTTCCCGGCATTTAAGTTGCAGCAACATTTTCCTTTGATCTGATAACAGCATGTTAATATTTGCTCCTATAAAGGGATAGTAACTCAGTGAACTGTAAATATCAAACCTATTTAATCCAGTAATAAGGATAAATTCCAACACAGTATTACCTTTGATCGTATTATAGATGCTTGGGCACTATAAATATGGTCACATTTTTGCAGATTGCTAAATCACACACCGCCTGAAGGTGAAACAGAAATGTAACCGATTATAATAATGTAGTTTGCTGCCTAATCATCAAAAGTCGTAAAGAAATAATTTAAAAATAAACAAAAGATTGACTCTCTTATCAAACCACTGCATCAAACTGCGTTATAGATATTCCAAGTTAGAGTACGTGTATTACCTGTTAATTGAAAATAATTAAGGAGATGAGACAGTATTTTATTTTGATACAATGCCTAAAGTAAAAATGAAATATTACTTATTTCCTTATTTATTTCCTTATTTATTTCATTACTTATTTATTTAACTATTAATTAATTAATTTACCTATTTATTTATTTTTGCTACAACAGAGCGATGCTCCAATTACCGTAGCTACATACATAATTTACAAACATGGCTTAAATATAGACATAAAGGTAAGAAAAAGGACAATGAAAATGCAATACTAAAAATTAAGACTAAAAAATTTAAGTGCAAAACAAAGAGTTGTCGCGAACCCGAACGCGATATTCGGCTTGTGCACTCAAAGGAACTGATAGGCAGCACGGAGATAAAGAGTATGCCGGAACAAATAAAGATAGCGGCGAGATAAAATACCTGCCGGCACAGATAAGGTTTCCCGTCTGGAAAATTAGAGTTTCGTCTGGTGACGGAAAATTCGATTTCTTGATTGCTACAGAACAGTCTCCAATTGTCAATGAAATATTATATATAATAGAAGAACAGACATTGGTAAGTGTGTTATCGTTAAACATAAAACGTAGACAGCACAATTGAAATACACATGCCGTTAATTCCTGAATATAATTGCTGCATAAATTTCTTGTAGGAGAAAGTATAATCCAGTTCTGTTTTACAAGATAGTTCACTGTACTAGGCATATAACCATAAAATAGGGAAATTTTTATGCGATGACGTTTTTGCTGTTCTAAACTGGAGCAATTGGCGGTTTCTGAAATTTGCAGTGCTGGCATTAAAATGGATTTGACTAAGGAATTCTTCAATACATACCAGGCCATTCACAACTTTATAAAGGAATAAATTCTACCAACGTATTCTACGAACAGAGAGTGACATTTTAAATTCATTTAGAAGTTACACCTATGGAATACACTGATAAGTGAATACGCCTGAATTTTCTCCAGGTGACCGTTATAACATTTTACCATAGGTGACCATATAACTGAAGCATATTCCAAGTTACTTCGAACAAGGCTTTTGTATAAAATTAACATACCTTCCATATGTTAATAACATACCTTCAGTATCATTTAAGTCTCTGGAGATTCTGAATACAAAATTCAATTTTTTGAGAGAGTTATTGGTTATAATTACAATGTGTTGACTAAAAGATAAGCCTTGGGTCATGGTAGCACCTAAATCTCTGATGGAATTCACTCTAGCTAGTGGAAAATTGTCTAAATGATAATTAGAATTTAAGTAGTACTTCTTTCTAGTAAAACAATAAAGGAACGTTTTCTTTAATATTTGAAATGAAGTTTGTTTTCCAAGTTCTATTTATAAAAATTGTCCATATCTTGCTGTAACTTTATTATAACATAAACATCGTAAATTTTTCTATATAATATGAAATCATCAGCATATAAAGCGCATTTGGAGTTAGTGACACAGTTTGGTAAATCATTATAGCATTTTCTGGCCCCTATTTAATAATACGTGCAGGGATAAGCGTCTACCTGCTAGTAATTTACATCAACTACTGGGCCGCAAAACTACTTCGAAGAGGCAATTGTCATATTGATGTCGCAGATTGCGATAATATTTTATTAAAGTAGATCAAAAATAAAATACACGTCTTTCTCTCCCATAGGTCCAAGTAAACAAGAAGAACGCTTTGTAAATTAGAATTACTCACCCTGAGACACTAATGTTTAAAAAGTGTTAAACAGGCCAAATTACAAAAATATGTGACTTTTATCTCTTCAGTAGAAAGTTATATTTAGTACAATCTTGTGCACAGATATTTATAACTACAGTTGTTATAAATCTGTCCCAGCCGCAATTTTATAGACACATTGACTAAGAAGTAGAGTATTTTCTTTACTCCCACACAGTTCTGCCTTCCATGCAGAGTAATACTTTAGTTCTTCTTAAAATTAATTGTAGAGTAAGTCTATCAATTATAACTGATTCACTTGCTATAAGTATCTGTAATAAATGAGTTCAAAACAGATATATTACGATATGTTTAACGTAGCATTCTTTTAAAGTTTCTCTTTAAATTCTAGATTTAAGTTCCTATATCGCAATATTTACAAATTTTAAGGGTATTTGCAAGTCTCTGTCGAAAAGAATTGCAAGTCTACGTTCCATCAATCAAGTTTGACACTGTTACCGAGTTCTGCAACATTACCAGCAAAAATAATAATAAATAGCAAGAAGAAAACATTCATAATTATGGTATACATTCTTTCCATTTTTCATAATTATTTTATATAGTGTTCTTATGGTTATTCAATTGTTATTTCATAAATAATAATACTTAAAATGAAACGTTATTTTAGAAAAGGAAATTAGAAGATCCTGTACTTATTTGTACTACAAAATCTTTTTTTCTTGTTTTTACTGCATATTGTCTCACAGAATGTGTAAAATACTCCTAATGATACAGAAATAAATAAGAATAAGGTAAACGGGCATATAAGAAAATTAAAAATCGTTCTTAGTGTTAGTACACAAGGTTCAGTTGGCCACTATCAGAGGAAGAAATTGTTTAAAATACCTTTGGCTGTTTCGCATACAGTTATTCACTGTAGAGTCCGGCATAGTAACAGGCATCTGAACTTTACGGCAGAAACCCGTCTGCCGTTATAACTTCATAATATTTCCAAGCCAATAGGGGAGATCCCATGGGAGAGTGACGAGACCCTTGGTATCTTTGTTTTCAATACATTTGCATAAAAAGTTTTCAGTTCTATATACGATATTAATAGACAAAACCCTCCTTGGAAATATATTTTAGGAAACAGGAAGGTCAGTGAACGAAGTAAAAATCATAATATTTAAGTTGAAGAATGGAGCAACTACAAGAAGTATATTCGAGTGGAAAATGTTGAAATAGGTATTTTGGAAGTGGATTATTTTTAAATGGAAGGTGCCAAAAACGAATCACAAAACACAAATCTCTACCAACCATATATTAATTAAATGGGTTAGCCTATCAGTTCTGATGTGTGAGATTATGTCAATTCTGTGGTGAAAAGAAATAATGGATTCATGCCCAGAGAATTAGCATTATTAAGAAATACCACCAAATTTCTCCAGGGGAAATGCAGGCTTTTTTGGATGTTTCAAGCTCAATAAGGGGTTCAGCTAACCAACAATTCAACACCAACTTATATTTACATAATGCTTAGTGTAAAGCTAAATATATTCACAGAAATACATCACCTATACCACATTTATGCAAACCACTGGGTACAGCTCATTAATTTGCTTGTAACATGGATATACCTCCACCATCACCATAATCCAACGTGATTGGTAAAGATGGTTCTGTTCTTTATGAGCTATGCACTTTTGGTAATGGGAAGATGTAACAGAGGAAATGGTAATTTAGGAATGTGCTTGTTGTTATTATTTATTCTTGAATTGAATCCTCCTGAAATTGAAAGCGGAATTATGAATCAATTATATTGTCTTGCTTTGCCCCAACATCCCACTATTTCTTCCATTGTGCCTCTGTGCTCTCCTGATCTTATGCATCCAGTATCAATTCGCATTCATTTCTATGCAAAAATTGCATTCAATATTTAAAATATTCCGAAAATACAAAAATAGACCTTGCTCTTTTAAAACACAGGCGCAATACTATATTTCCATCTGTTGTTAAGAGTAGGATTTACATCAATCTGTCAATCATTCAATTTCCATCAAACCAAATAAGCTCTACTGCTTTTCTCCTTCGGCATTGTAATATTAATTTCCTACTTTTTACACTTCATAAATTATGATTAGCAGCACATTAGTACAGGCTTAAAAGTTAAGTGAAAATGGCTCATTTTACTTCTTAGAGATGTCATCCTTTCTATAGCCGGCTTCGTATCAAGTTGTATGGTGCATGCACGGCCGCACCGAACTTAGAGATTCCCCTCATGATTGTTGAACGCTACCTAATTGAAGCTGTTGAGCGGAATATTTTTATACAGAGGCGTTCATTGTTGATAGCTACGTTCTCATTTTTCGGCGACCTTTTATTGATTTATAAATGTGACAGTAACAGTCCCGCATAAACAGTGCAATAAAAGAGATTTGTTTTTTCGTATGTTTCTCTTCTTAAGGTATCGGGCTGAAATAAATGTACGAATTATTGCTGAAATAGTAAACTTTATGCATACATATGCACAAATTAGTTAAATATGCACTAAGCCCTAGATAAGCATTACATATACTAGAAAATTTCCGTAATAAACTCCTTGTCGGTTAAAGGACAACTAATGAAATATTGAAATGGCGCTCTGATAAAGCCAAGGTACCTGGAGTTAGGGTGGATAAAGGCAAACCCTTATCCAGGTCAATCAGCCTAACAGATTCGAGCTCGCGACCTTATAAATGTGAGGCAGACACGCTACCTGCTTCCGAATTTGGGTCTAGTCATTGTGTCCGTTGCGTTTATTTCTATGAAATGCTATTGTAAAGAGATTTGTAAATTAGTGGTATATTGCAATCATTACTTAAAATACTACTGCAGGTACGTATAATTAAACTATTAACATCAAGTGCGTTCTTCGGTACGTGTACCAAGTAAATAACCTAAGTGTATTATTACTAAGGATTAATTACTAACCAATTTTAATTAAGTGCCTACTTGAATTTAAGTTAGTGATTGAATAGTGTTTATTAGTTACAGTGGATAATAGTGCGCCGGTATAATTTAATTTACTTCAAAGTTGTGAAAAGTCAGAATCTGTTTAGCAGTGCCGCTAAGTGTTTGCAGAATATCTGGATACATGTCTTTGATAACAATAGCCCAGAATTTTAAACTGCTTTCTACTTTTGATGAACAAGCAGAGTAAATTACGGACATAAAGAGCATAAAATCAAATAGACATTCATCCTCATTTCCAAAACAGCACATGTTTGATATCACCGTCAATTCTGACTTTAAAGTTATACCGGACATGTATTCATGTCATTCAATAATTAGTGGCAACGTTTGAATTAACAACAAATAAAACATTTTTGGAACAGTCATATTATTGCAGTGCTTAGAAGTTAACTCCTCTAACACGAACTCACCTCCACAAACAAGGGAGCCGACAGATGCCATTCAGAGCGTCTTGTTGTCCTGTTCATAGCGTTCTAAGTGTAATTTCGCTGTTTCCATCCTCTGTCACAGTGCTTCCTCTGTAAGATTGTGTGGAATCCATCGAGCGCATACTTTTCTCATCTTTAGCTTCTTAAGTATGTGGAGAATCGTACCAGGAGAAACTCCAACTTCTCTTGCTAGTTCAATGAAAATCCAACAACGATGTTCTTCCAGCAGTACTCTAACAGCATTTACATGTACATCATCACTTGCTGATTGCGGTCTGCCAGCTCCACGTTTTTGATGAACTTCTTCTCTTCCTCTACGAAATACATTCGCCCACCTAAATAAGGTACGGCAAAGTCTGTCCACCACAAGCTTCCAATAATTCTGCATGGCATTGTCGAGCATTGATACCTCTTGTGGTCTGAATTTCAATTAATCATCTTTGTTTGTATTTACTAAATATATTTAGAGCACTAAAAGTAGCATCCTACAATTAAACTTACTAAAATGTTATTAAATAAAATTATTGTCTTCACACTCACAGCTAACAAATGTTAAATGTTCTTAGTTTTCATTACTATCAGCTTACTGATTTACCGCTGATAGCGCCAAATACAGGCAGTGTTACTAATTTTTAATGCTCCATAATAGATCAACAAGAGCAATAGTATTAAATACAGGTAAATCCAAAGATTTTCTTAAATCTATGATTATTTAGAGAATCGTGGTCCAAATGTCGCATCAATGAAGCCTTAAGTGAATAGGAGTTGCATTGTGCATAAAGCATACGCATCTCCCATAAAGTTCAGTGCATATCGTTATTAGAATATACATTATATTTCCGGGATTTGCTTCTAACAGGGTGTATTGTGGAAATTGATGAGCCCACTATTGTCTACACTCAGTAGCTTCAAGAAAGCAGTTCATCCAATGTTACAGGATATTGTACAGCTATCTATAACGCTTTAAAGGAAAATGCGCAGAGAGATTTCAGCAGAAGAAAAAGTGAAAAGCGTATCCCTCATCATAGGAAATTACCCACTTATTGATGTTATGAAGTTTGACTAACCTAATACCTCTCCACTCACATTTTCATCGCGTAATACAGCGCTCCCAATGCCTTGGTGTGCTGGTAACTTTTCTATCACACTTCCCTTGCGTGAAAACTAATCTCGAGGCGTCAGGACCATATATATTTCCAACACCCTGTCAGCAACATATTTTCCATCGCCCTCGTGGGGAATGTGGAAAGGGTGAACTTTCAAACACCCCTCGAGGTAAACATATCCAACCCCAGACTAGAGGCCAAATCTTGAAGGTGCTGCTCTAGGAAATCACAACAACTATCTGCGTAAGTTAAGTGTCAAACATGAGTCATGTTACACTTATATGTATCTGGAATATTTATGCACTGATATACGAGTATCCCCTAGCAGACATCAATAATGTCAGTAAGCGCGGAGAACTGGCTATTTCCTCGCCATTTGTCAAACTGTTCCTCCGGTTCCCTGAACTTCCTATCTGGCCTTTTTGTTTCCATAAGATTTATACATCTCCATAGAGCTATGGAACTTATAACACCTCGACTCCACTTATGTACTTACTTAATGTACTTACCGGCTTTAAAAACCAGAGTGGGATATCATAAATTTTTAGGTGAATGAGATTATGAAAGTTTATGTCATAATTATTAGTGAATCATTAAGAGAGAAAAATATATGAGATGGTGAACTAAAGAGTTTCTCAAGATATTAACAATTCGCATATACACCTTAGCCTAATCTTGCTCGTAGAAAAACTACTGCTTTCATATAAAGTGTACGTACGCTCAGATTTCTTAACACCTAACATCAGAAACTATATTTATATATGCACCAACGATCCTAACTAAAGTTATAGATGAAAGTTTACACAAGCCATTACTATCTCGTCAATATGGAAGCTTGTATTTTCCGGTGACAGTTAACAGCTCCGAGGATTTGATCGGTTTAATGCAGAGATGTGCAAGTACAGATTAATGCAGTTTTCAAGCCAACTCCATGTCAACTGGACTGTGTTTAGCAGTCCATTAGTGGCTCATAAACGCTGTTGCTTGCAGTATCATGTTGCCATATTTGTATGAGTGAAAATAGCCTGAAGCCAACTTCTGAAAAGCTTCTGTGCCTGGTTATTAAAATATTTCACAACTTAAGCGATGTGTTAGGCGAAATAGATGTTTTAAGGGCCTTAAATCTGTCATTCCCAGGTTCCATTTCTCGGATTTAACATATGTGGGATTTATGTATGTAACGAAAATGATTGATTTTTGAAATAAATACCTTCATAGTAAGACAAACAGCTAGTGCAACGAAAACTGGTGCAAGCAGGTATAAAAATAAAATTGTCTGTGGTATCATATGGCACACAATTAGCTTTTATGTATGTAAGTAAATAAATGTTTCATCATACCCTATTAATTACAGGGGTGACATAAGTGCAGTTGAATTAATAGCACGCAACAAATACTCCTTCTACAAGCCCGTAAGAAGCTTTGCATCGACATCCAAAAGCTAAAATAAGGACAACTTTTGTCACAGTGTTAAAATCGTCAATAACTGTGCTGCAGCTGACATAGAAGAAGTAGCTTAACGTCACTATTAGGCACCTCATGCTCACTGTGGAAAAGTCTTAATCTTTTGCTGTTACTTACGAGGCGTTAACTCGTCCCTCAGTTAATGTTGAAGGCCCTGATAATGGCTAAAAGGTAAGTTGACAAGAAAGGGAAGGTAATAAGCAAGTTCGAATATTTGTAAAGCTTACAGTGATCACAGGAATTTTAATTAACGCATTTATGGGCGAAATAGTTTAAAAAATGGATATGCACCTTTAAATGAATAATCATATGATTCTTGGTTTTTATTAATATTATTTCTACTAGAGTACTTTAAGAACGGCAAAAATTCTGAATCTCAACTTAAGTATACTAATAAATTGGCCATTTAAAGACACACCACTTATGCAAATGCTCTTATTTCAAGAGATTTTCATAAAAATTATACCCTGTATGATTTTCCAAACGCTTGCATTTCAACAGGGTTACCAGGTCTATCCTGAAAATTATAGCACTTTGTACCGAATCATGGCTTTTACCACACATGTTCGTTAGTCCTGCAATAATGCATCATTCAGAAGCTCATAGGTAGAATTACTATTAAATGCAACGTGAGAAAGTTCTACTTCCCTGAAACTGACTACAGTACTTAGATTCGTTTACATGTACGAAAGTGGAAAATACAGTCATTCTCTTCACTGTATGTCCACCCAACGAATAAATAATACAGATAACTCAAACTGTAGAATTTCGGGAAACGTTCTCACGCAACCGGTGGCCTGAAATCAGATTATTACCTTATTTGAGAAGAACTTTAAAGGAAGAAATTCAGCATCCAGTGCAAACAGCAACAGTATTATGCATGTAGTTTTTTAAGCTTAAAATCATAGTATAAATTGATAATTATTATTTTAACATCTAGCAACGTTATATTGCATACTTAATTCACCACTTTAAGGAATGCCTGACACTCGTATTATTGTACAAATAATAGACATACATATCCTTCGGCTAAAGAGAACTAGGAGGGATTGAGAAACGATGGAAGGATAATGGAGACCAGAACAAGAGATCTCTCCCAAACAACAAAATTGAAGATGACATGGTTCGGTCTGAGAAAGGTTGTGACTTTCCAGTTGCATGTGATAATTGGGTATAGACTGGTATAACTTTAGAGAAAAATAAATGCCGAATGCTGACGAGATTATAATTTTTTGCTTCTGTAAATTGCTTTTCTACAAACTAAATTGAATTCCATTTTTAATTTGAACTTAATATGATTTTAATTTGGTGAATTTTTAATTTAATTTGGTATGGTATATTTCACTTTTAACTATAAATCAAGCATTATTTACAGAAAAATTATCCTATATACTTTGGAGTGGAGATTATATTTTGGGTTCATTTTAAAGGGAAACTCTCCCCTATAAATTAGTACTGCTTTAAATATAGCAGTATCTGCTTGCCCAGGTTGGCTGCAAATATATGGGAGCTTCTTTCTAGTTTGAATTTAAATAATGTTTTCTAACTAACGTTTTATGATATCATTGACCTATTACAGATCGATGGATAGAATTGTGAAATAAAAATAATAACTCAATGATGCTTCTCGTCTTACTTGGTACACGTAAGTTCGCTCGTTGTCTTAAAAATCAATTGATTATATCTACATTCTAACACAAACTTTGTCTCGCCATTAAACCTATTAATATATTTCTTAGTAAAGTACTTTATTACATAAATGTGGGTCAGTAAACGCGTAAGCTTTGATCTATATCCTATCAAAACCCCAGTTACAATGTCTTATATAGGTCCCGAGATGAGAGGTAACAAATTTGGTAAATGTATTATTGGTGGAGTAGGACCACATTCAGACCCACTTATATGATCCCAATGGATCTTAATAGTTGGGAAGTTGTGTAATGAGACACAACATGGTTATTTTCCAATCTAAGTTGCGGTCAGTAAAATTGTACATGTAGTACAGTTCTGTTTAGTTCATCACGTTAGCCAACTGTTGCTTCATTACGTTGTTGCCTGGATGTGTTTTGCCTGTCTTCACACGTACACAACATTTAGCCACACTAGGCCTCAATTATTCCACATTCACATGTGTGAATGGGTGCTCGTTTGGGAATTTATTAACTGCTGCCTATTCTACACGCCCATGTTGCGTAATCCGGAGCATTATGGTAACAGAAAATGTACATGAATTTTAGGCTGATTTCAGCTCCCTTGGTGTTAAATAGCAAAAAGGGAATATATGCAGCCCACTACCCATTAAACGGTGTTTAAATGGGAAGGAATATTCAGAATGTGCTTAGGCACTTAAATTTAGTTAAAGCGGAAATAAAAAATAATCCCCTTTCCTCCACTCATATGAGTTAATGACATACCATCTGAAAAGCCTATTCAAGAAACCAAAATAATGGATGATACAAACTTAACCGTCTCTTAAAGAAGCTCATGGTTCCAAAATGTTGCCATCTTTATGAACCACTCGTCTAAAAAATACTTTAATTTTATTTTAGAAAGTATAGATTTAAAAGGTCCAAAGCTATGACACTTTGCACGTTATATAAATCACGCACAAATTATTCATATTTATAAGCATTCCCTTATACCAAAGTTCTCTAAAGTAATTAACGCACAGTTATGTTTAGCATGCTTTAAAATAACGAAATATTAGACATTAACACGCTTTGATTTAATATAAACGTATGAATTGAAAACTGAAAAAGTTTTAAGAAAATGGGGGAGTAATGGTGTGGGTTAGAGTCTGGAAAGTGTGGACCCGCTAGTTTTGTACAAAACTAAAACATGTTTTCTTACCATACGCGAGAAAAATTGAAATCTTCATATGCTAAACTAGCATATTAAGGAAAACATAAAATCAGCGAGTAAGCATCAATGTTAGAGACACAGTTACCAAACTTGCTCAGTACTAAATGTGAAGTATCGTAAACTTCAATATTGATACGTTGTTTATCACGCCATGCTGTTATAGCCTAAATTCTTCAGAAAAGGTTTGCTCTCATAGTCAATGAAGATAAAGCTTTAGGAACTTCTTGTGAAAAAGAGCGAAAGAATTTGGTTCAAGTTCAACAGAATGCAATTATGACAAAAAAGATTGCATTTAGAAAGGTAGGATTAATATTGAACAACAAGAAGTGTCAGTTTCAGAGGTTAAGTATTCCTATTGGAGATACAGAGTTTGTTAAAAACCAATTATTCATTTATCCGTTTTGGCGTACATTCATACTAAATGCATTCACTTCAAGAATACAAATGAAACTAGTAGGTATCATAATTAAAAGGATAGTTTAATTGTTTATGCAGTTACAAAACATCTGAAATATGTCATGGCGACCATGTATTTTAAGAATAGTTATCTTAATCTAAGAGTGACGTACATGTGCTATTATAAGTACGATTAAATTATCTTTTCCTGAGGAAAAGAAATCAATTTACTCACTCTATTAGGCGGGATTTTTCTTTGTTTACAAAACAATTCATCTATTTTTAACTTTAGAAACTGCAAATAACCGGAGGAAAAATAGATGGTGAAATGATATTTGACTATTTAGGGGCAAAAATAATTTCTAATGGAAATTGAAGTGAACAGAAAAAATGACGGTAGCAAAACGTAAACAGCCATTATAAGATCATGTTTAAGAAAATTTTAGGACATAAGCGTTAAAGCCTTGAATTAATTTACATAGTCCCAGTGCCGGATAAAATATTACACCAGGTTGAGATATGGGCAGTATATGAGGCTTGAAGCAGGTAGACCAAATAACAGATGCTTCTCAAACTGGTTTTTGGTTTACGGATAGTACCACTGAATGACGCAAAAGATTTAGAAATCTAATCAACATTATCACAAGATATTGTTTCTATATTGAAATGAAAAATGGAAAGGGTCAAGGTCTTCAATAATGTAAGAAGTAATGAGAAATACTGGAAGCCGAGCGCAAGTCTCTCAATAGAGGCTTTTAGAAGGAAGTAAAGTTAATATTAGAAAATATTGACAGACGAGATATCTTTGACGGGAGAAGGGGTAAACTTTCCCTAGGGTTATATAGAGGTAAAAGAGCAGTCTGGGATAGGAAAAATACTTAAATGATGAACTAAGGCTAGAAGGAATCACACTGACAAGAACAGGAGTCGGAACTTTGAAAGGAACAAGTGAGGCGCAGATACAGGAAGAAGTCCAATCTATGGCAAAGGTTCCTTGTACAGGATAAAGGTACAGTCTCAAGGTCTTCGAGGCGGCATGGACTTTTTAAAGAGCAATATAAGATGCAATTTGAACCATGGTAAAGGTATTCTACCTTAGTGGTACTCATACTCATAATTTTGATGGTCCTTGAATGCGATGCACCTTTACCAGCGTCTCTGCTAGTCTTCAATGACATGCTGGAAACCATTTTTGAGAGATCCTTTAACATCACCTCCGCAGCATTCACCACTGCTTCTGATGATGGAAAATGCCTCCCACAAAGGCGTTTCTTCAAGTTAGGTAATAGACAAAAGTCACATGCGGCTGAATCCGGACTATAGGGAGGGCGAGGGATGCACTTCGCGTTGATTTTTGCAAGATATTCAGCAACAACATTGACAATATGCGGCCGCACATTATCGCGGTGGAAATGTGGTCTTTTGCGACTGATATGGACTTGCAATGTTTTCAGATATCCATGTAGTATTGTCCAGTTACTGATGTGTGTGCAGGTACAACATACTGATAAACCATTCTATGAATATCAAAGAATGAGATGACAATAACCACTTTTGCTTTTTGGGGAGTTGGTGATGAAGGAGATTTCCAAACTGAGCTTTACTGTTTGCTCTCAGGATCAAAATTATGTAGTCAAGTTTCATCAGCAGTGATTACGTTTGGAAGAAACTTCGGATCTTCCTCTAACATCAACTTTAAGTGCATGTTATCTCCATTGCAGCTGTAGGCAATACTGAACATGTCTGAACTTGCCTGGTTCTCACAGGCGGGAACCAGAAGTAGCAACAATGAAACTACTACGGCGTGTTTGTATCACATTAGGCTATCAGAATATAATAAGTTTGAATTTTATTGCGAAAAATTATGACCCTAAAAAATTATGATCTTCCGTTATTGAACAGCCCTTGTATATAACAAAGTGCAGAAACAATTAAATTAAATAAATAATAAAGATACTGAATAAAAAAGGAAAATCTTAATTATTTAATAATTTTAGCTTCTTATACAACTGTACGAAAGTTCAGAGTACATTCTAAGCAGATAAATACATACAAAACTATACTTGTGAAAGTGATGACAGTCGACATTTATAAAAACTTAGTGAGTGAGTGAGTGAGTGAGTGGGTGGGTGGGTGGGTGAGTGAGTGAGTGAGTGAGTGACTGAGTGACTGAGTGACTGAGTGACTGAGTGACTGAGTGACTGAGTGACTGAGTGACTGAGTGACTGAGTGACTGAGTGACTGAGTGAGTGAGTGAGTGAGTGAGTGAGTGAGTGAGTGAGTGAGTGAGTGAGTGAGTGAGTGAGTGAGTGAGTGAGTGAGTGAGTGAGTGAGTGAGTGAGTGGGTGGGAAGTTTAAGGTCGTTTTGGTCAATAGCTCGGTTATTTGGGCCAGATAAACAAATTGGTAACACAGAAGCACTTAAAATATGACATTTTATTGAAAGTGAAATAGGCTCATGTCACTTTATGGTTTATTATCTATAAAAGGTTAAATAAAACATCTATATTTCAGAAGAATATCTTATATTAATGTATCCCACCGAGCGATAGTATAAATATAAAAGACAAAGAAGATCACTAGTGCAGCACTTACAGAACAATGTGCAAATACTAAAATAAATTATCTAAACGGCTTTAATATTTGCAATAAGAATGTAGAGAGTCTAGTGAGGGTTAACAAGAGGGCATATTAGCTCCTCTGAAAACTAAACAAACCTACATAGCAGTTAACTTTTTTCAACGGTATGAAAGAAAGGAGTGAAATTACCATACCAGTATTGTGGATGTAATGTAGTGAACGTTGAACCTTATTAATATTAAAAACATCAATGTGCTTTTTTTTTTCAAATATTTCAAAATAATGTTGCAAAACTTCCAAATCGGTTAAACATATCTAAAGTAATTTAATTCGCATAGAAGTGACAAAAAGATCGCAATAATCAGGAGCCAAAAAATCTTGTGTTTTAACCACTCTGGGACTCAATTATTCAAAGGTCGTTCCGTCGCGGGTGTGAGTACCGTCCTGGGCATGGGTGTATTGTGTGTGTGTGTGTGTGTGTGTGTGTGTGTGTGTGTGTGTGTGTGTGTGTGTGTGTGTGTGTGTGTGTGTGTGTGTGTGTGTCTTGTTTTTATTTGTACAACTAAAGAAAGCCTTCGATGACCAAATGAGTTCTTCCTCAAAGGTCAAAGAAAAAAAGGCTGATTACGTTCGTTCGCAGCTAAGGGACTCGCTGGCTTATTTTGAGATACATAAGATAATTTACACATGGCAACATCTGATGTACGTAGGAAGAGTTAAATGAAGTCGCAGCCCACAGTTACTAGTTCCCAACACTGACTCTGCTGGGTTGTGGTTTTAGCAAGATGCCACTACATCTCATAGCTAAGTTTAGCAGACACCGGCTGTTCCAAGGTTGAAAGTGAAGAATTAAGTTCACCGCACGATCTACTGATGCCAATAAGACCGTTAACGTGGTTCATATTACAGAGTGATGCACATAACCAAGAGAATGCAAATTTAGTAAAAGAAGTTTTAACCTTTTGAATTCTATTAGTAGAGTTTGACGCCCGTTGACACAATAATGCCACCGCAGACGGTGGATACACGAAATGAAGTTATAATCTGAAAAGTAAATTTATAAAAAAAAAAAAAAAAAAAAAAAAAAAAAAAAAAAAAAATATTCCAGGCCTATGTTTATAATAAATGCCCAGCATTTGTCTGTTATGAGGATTGAGAAAACCTGGATATGTGCCGAACATTTCGTAAAATTTGGCACTGAGATAGATGTTTGTGCTAAAACTGTCAAGCCAATTTTCGTTCAATGTGTGTTAATTGACAGAGATTGTCGTAACTTACTAAAGGAAAAGGGAGGATAATATTGTTAGGTCAAATTTAATATCATCAGAAGTAAAGCTTTTCGGAAATAATATTAGAAATTTATAGTAAAATAGAGTATAAAAAGAAAGAATTTCTTATAGCTATCCATATATTTAACTTTGCAACTATGGGTTGTCACAAAAATATACGTTGCCATGGAGACTGGAAAAAAGATAGCTTTTGCAGGAAAAAGAGGAATGTTATGTCGAAGAGTATATATTATAAATATTCTATCTGCAAATAAATAGCAAATAGCTAATTCATAACTGCGCAGTCAATATTCAGTAAACGACTAGTCAACCTTCACCTGTGAGAATTACTTCATAAGCAATATTTTGAACAACTGCCCAATGCCATCGCCCTGAGGACTGTCAGGTACATCCCAGTTCCCAAATATTAAAGAACTTCCACCGATTTATACAACATGGATATAATTGAACATTTAAAATATAATCCTTCATTTAACATTACAGTATGAGAAAAAGAAATTAACCGTTTAGTCACACCTGTTGACCTTCAAAGTGAATATTTTCTATTCGGTTGTGGAATTTTACGTTCAATTCCTAATAAGTTAGTAGGTACTGCTTTAGTAATATCCATTGCAATTTTATTTAATGCTAAGCATTAACCAAGAACTGTGTTATAAATTTGACTCGGCCTACATTAATAATTTTAATTAAGTTGCGAACATGTTTATATGGCAGCATAGCTATGATTCATACGCATTCTCTAATGTAGCGTAGATGGTAGCGTTGTTGCCTCACGTTCAAGAGGTCCCGAGTTCGAATCTCGGTTAGGGTGAGTTACATGGATAAGGTTTTTCCGGGGCTTTCCCTTATCCTGATAGACGAATGTCAGGAAACTCTAAGCTCCACGGACACCGGATTCATTTGAGCATCATCTCACCCATTTCATTCATCGTCCGATGTTACTAAACGTTGGAGGACATAAATTGAAAAAAAAGAAAAAGACGAATTATTATCTAAATAAGTGCGTCCTAGTTCTAAAGGTATAAAAGCTATCAAATTACATAACTATTAGCAAAGTGATGCTTTGTTTTCAGACTATTGTGACGTGAAACAAGGGAAGAAAAACATTTGGACTCAGGTGAACTTTGTTCTACTCTTCTCCAAAATTTAACAAAGTAATTGGAATACTGTGGGCTTTGGCGCTAGTTTCGCGTTCGGGAGGTCTCGGTTGGAACCCAGTGGCAGCCTGTACTATTCAAGGGGTGTTTCCTTGTTTCCCGGGTCCGTAAGGCAAATGTGGGAGTAGCGCTGTCCTTTTCCATTTGCCTGCCGATGGCATAAATGCTTACGACTTGAAACTTATCAGTTCCTCATATGGTGCCTGTTCTAGCCTCCAATGCTGGATAAAGCATCTGGGGAAGGAGCCTCCAAGCCATTTGCCTGCGAGCATCTCTCAGACGGGTGGTCAAGCCAGTAACTGTTACACAAATCTGTGCGTTTCTGCTCCTTTACATTGTCCATTCCTGTAGCCCATACGTCTGCTACGATTCCTTCTACTCATCCATTCCTCCCAGGAGTGTATGCACAAAAGATCCAATTGCAGGTCTCGAAGCTACATGTCCCTTGTCTCAACTAATGTGTTTCTACTCTAAGCAGGGAGTACGTTCAGCTGAATAGAAAGTTGATACACCGGCCTCTTTACGCTAATATTAACTCGTTTATATTAACTCATTTTGTCTCCTGATTGCTGTTGGTGTCAAATAAAACGTTTAGAATAGGATGTTTGAAGTATTTGAATTGTATTTGCCCTCTTCATCAACTTTACGTTTAACCCATCATTGAGCTCTTCGGTCCTCTTAAGAAACGCTTGGTCTTTCTATGTTTCATATGAGCATTAAAAAGTCAATTTTGTTCTTGAGAAATAGTCTAACATCCTTGTTGGCATACTTGACTATACTCTTATCAGTATATTTTTACTAATTATTTATGGATATGCTGCATATACACATTCTAAAGAGTGTAAATATTTAGTTATTTTCAAATCTTTGTGTTTATGAGTTCTAATCATTCTATTATGACCTATAACTACTCTCAGGAATTTCACTTCAGTTGTTTTAATTGTATTGTCCTATTTTTTTCAATGTGCATATCTCAGAGGAATATCAAAATATTTTTGTTGTTCATTTTGTATATTAATGAAAATAATATGTGGGCTTTTCGGTCTGGAGATCTGCACTGTTGGACGCGCCGTGGCTGAGTGGTTTGACCACTCGGCTGTCACCGATGCGACCCGGGTTCGATCCCAGGAGACAGCAAAGTAAGATTTGTAGTGGACAACACGGCGCTGGAGTGGGATATCTTCGGAATCTCCGGTTTCCCCCACAATCTCATTCCATCATTTCTCCATCATCATCATCATCATCATCTGATATATTCGGTGTCACCGCCTGCGGTGCCATATGTAGTAGCGGGCGTTAAACACTACACATCATACATCTGCTCTGTCATCATAAGAGCCATTCTACGGAAAAGAAAACCCTAGTGTTAGAAAATTAGAATTTTTTGAAAAAAAAAAAAAACCGAACTGATAGGTCAAGAAATTTTACAGCGAATCTCTAGATATTAAACGCCAATTCTAGCCTTCTGAAAGGAAGGCTACAAGTGTTTATAGATCTTCAGCTTTAAGCTTGTAAAATCTTCATGTCCAAGTCCTAAAAGTCTGTCTGTTCGACGAATGACTTTAAGTTGTGGTTTTCTTTGAGCATTTCAGGAAATGAGATCAGCAGTTAGAGCACTTTATAGCCCGTCAGTGGCAAAGTCTTGGGCATGGCATTTTACGACCACTGCAACTTGTGCATCGTACTAGCTTTAACATGTGCATTCAGGACAATTACAGTGCCCTATATGACCAATAGTGTGATACATAAGAAGGAAGGACAACATTTGGAATTTAGAGTTGACTTCAGCTCTAAATCTAGAACAAGTTTCTTCTGCTTGAGCAAATCTTTTGCTTGCCGTATCATCTATTATAGGACTCCTTTGTTAAATCGAAGGGGAAAAAGCAACTGAAGTGTAAAATATCTTCCTCTAATGGCCAAGCAATGCTGGATGACTTATTTTGTTTTTCTTGAACTATGCAATTTTCAAGCAACAACTTCTGGCACTGTCTAAGGTGACAATATCTGAATTTTGGCTGTAATAAATGATATTTTAAAAAGCGAAATTCTGAATTTTTATTTCATATAGAATTATTGATTTGCATAAGCTGGATGTTAGTAACTTCTTATTAAAAGCTTAGACAGATGTGAGAAAAACCATTTACCAAACTGCTAGAAACTTACTAGTGGAATCAAATGTATTTTATCCTCTGTAACTTAAAATTAAAAGTTAAATGTAAAGGTTAATAAAATGAATATTTTTAAGAAATTAGTTGACCTAGTAGGTAAACAATAATTACACTTATGTATGACTGGAATAGTATGTGAAGGACCAAAAACTTACTGTAGGTTCTTTAAAATTCTAAAAAATATAGACATTTTACATAAATTTATGTTCATTGTGAACAATATTTATATATCTGTCTCTATTCACATAAAACTAGATACGTAATGAAACAGGAAAAAGATAAGAAAATGGTCATACAGATTGTATTGAAAGGTACTCAAGTAACAGATTAATGAGTTAAAAGTAGTAATTTTATTCCCTCACAATAAATGTAAGTTCCCGAAAATAGAGTATTAGTCATATACACTTTTTTTTTTGAACCACAAAGAAAAGAATGAACTTTTAACCAAAGTGGTCAAAAGAACATTTCTGTTCTACCATAAAAACATTTAGAATATACAATACACAGTGGAAAGGATACGTGTAAATGAAATTAAATTACCTTATATGTATAGAAAAGTAAAATTTTCAGTGAAATTCATACATTAAAAGTATACACAGATGAATACACAAGCTTACATATTGTGTAAGCAAAGTATACATAATTATACATTAATTACATCTGTAATTAAATCGTACACTTAGTTTCCTAGTTTTATGTCCTTAGGCCACATCTGGATGCAAGTTAACAATTACTTTTATTTCTTGTAGTCTGCACTTCGCAAATGTATGTTTAGTTTATCGCCCCTGTCTACGTCCACTCCACGTATCATATCACTAATTCAGAGAGAAAACGGATTACCTTCTTTATTCAATAAAAATTTAAATTCAAGGGTGCTACTTTTAGGGAACAAGTCTTATTTCTCCAGGTATAACCTTTTGCTACGAAATGATTTGAGTCATAAATCTCGGAACCACATTAAATATTTATGTGGGAGGCTATATTTCTCGCGTCACATATTCCTTATGTTCATACACATCTCCGGCTATATTATTAAAGCGTACTAAAGAAACTCGCCAGAACTTCCGTAGGAGTTATGTGCTAGCTGTTCTGATATGCTCAAAGGAAATACCGTGTTTCACGTCCGATACCGCAAGACAGCTATGTTTGTGATGTGGGAACAATCTGTAGTACTATATAACGCCTCTGGGCTAGTTACATCTGCAACTTAGATGGTGAATAATAAGAATAATAATAGCAACAATAATAAATATTTTAATATCACCAGTTGAAATTGTAATTCTGTTCAACAACAAATCTATCTTAATGAGAACCTAATTAAAAATTTTAAAATTTAGTATTAACCTATGGCCACTTCCTAGCGGTAGGTGTTTGTTAGATAATCCAAATGAGTTCAGAAAAATAAAATCCTATACAGGGTAAATCTAAATCTCTTAAAATATACACCTCCACTATTTCCTAAATGTAAAGTATTATTGATATGCGGTTTTCATAGCATTGTTTGGTAGTTAGGGGCTCATAGTTTCATAAATAGATTTTAATAACAATTAGAAGGTGCATTTTTAGAGCAAACATACACTTTTTTAAATTGAACAATGCCTAACTACATAAACAATCAACAGTTTGATAAATTATAAATTTAGTGGTGTTTTTCTCATGATTTCACGAGATACCTTGTTTTGGAACTTTTTACACACCGACACTTGTACAACCTCTGGTAGCGAAAACCAAAGAAAAACGAAAGGGAGAGCAGTGCCTCTGTGGATCCTGACAAGTCAATAAACATATGACCATCAAAGTTTGTGTTCAAAATGACCATCTGCAGCTTCAATACAAGCTTCCAGTCCCTTGTGGTAAGACTGCTGCACACATTCTAGCATTTTAGCGGAAATTTCAGAGCAGGCAACAATAATACATTGCTTCATATTATCTGGTGCAGTTGGTATGTCCTTGTAGAGAATGTATTTCTGTTTTCCCCATAGAAAATAGTCAAAGGGAGTCAAATCTGGTAAACGGGCCGGCCAAGGTAGAGGTCCCCTTCGTCCAATCCATCGATTTCGAAACAATCATTGTAGACCAGGTGTGCACTGGACAGCCATCATGCTGGACTCCTACTTTGCAGAGAACGTCTTATAGCATCGGTGAAAGGTGGTCTGTTAGGAGGCTAAGATGGTTGTGCAAACTTTGTGTTCCTTCTATGAAAATAGGGCCTATGAGCTGATGGTTCACTATCACAAACCACACTCAACTCTATGGACGCTGACGTTCCGCCTGACCAAGCCAAGGGGATTGACAACAAAGTAATACTGCATGCTTCTGCAGCTCACCTGGCCCTGATCAGCAAATGTTTCTTCATAAAAATACAAATCTAATCTAGAGTATCATGTTTTAATGCCCAAGTAAAGAATTAACACGATCGTTTCACCAGCTGTTGATGGAGAGAAAAGTGATACCTATGGCACCTATATCGATGGAGAATGCAAAGTTCACTTGTCTGACTCATTCCACTTAACACGTGCGGGAACTAATTTGGGGATCTACTGCAATATCAGCTAAACATTAATTTTTCCTGGTGGATAGAGTCAACATGAAAAATTCAATGCCATGGCCGGGATTTGAACCACGGATCTCCTGGTTTCCGTCCAGTCGCTCTTAACCTTTGAGCTACCATGGCCAACGCACCGTCCTGACATTAAATTCTCCAGTTGACTCGTATATTTCCCCGGTAGACCACTAGGGGCTCTCGCATCAATTAACTAAAATAATAAGAGTTAAATGATGAAGCCTGGGACTTAAGTACTTACAATAGTAAGTCGCCACAAACGGTGTATCTCGGATGCGAGAGCCCCTAGTGGTCTACCGGGGAAATATACGAGTCAACTGGAGAATTTAATGTCAGGACGGTGCGTTGGCCATGGTAGCTCAAAGGTTAAGAGCGACTGGACGGAAACCAGGAGATCCGTGGTTCAAATCCCGGCCATGGCATTGAATTTTTCATGTTGACTCTATCCATCAAACATCTTAGCCTATATACGGCTAGTGTGGAGAAATGATTAATTTCCATCAATTAACTAAAATAATAAGAGTTAAATGATGAAGCCTGGGACTTAAGTACTTACAATAGTAAGTCGCCACAAACGGTGTATCTCGGATGCGAGAGCCCCTAGTGGTCTACCGGGGAAATATACGAGTCAACTGGAGAATTTAATGTCAGGACGGTGCGTTGGCCATGGTAGCTCAAAGGTTAAGAGCGACTGGACGGAAACCAGGAGATCCGTGGTTCAAATCCCGGCCATGGCATTGAATTTTTCATGTTGACTCTATCCATCAAACATCTTAGCCTATATACGGCTAGTGTGGAGAAATGATTAATTTCCATCAATTAACTAAAATAATAAGAGTTAAATGATGAAGCCTGGGACTTAAGTACTTACAATAGTAAGTCGCCACAAACGGTGTATCTCGGATGCGAGAGCCCCTAGTGGTCTACCGGGGAAATATACGAGTCAACTGGAGAATTTAATGTCAGGACGGTGCGTTGGCCATGGTAGCTCAAAGGTTAAGAGCGACTGGACGGAAACCAGGAGATCCGTGGTTCAAATCCCGGCCATGGCATTGAATTTTTCATGTTGACTCTATCCATCAAACATCTTAGCCTATATACGGCTAGTGTGGAGAAATGATTAATTTCCATCAATTAACTAAAATAATAAGAGTTAAATGATGAAGCCTGGGACTTAAGTACTTACAATAGTAAGTCGCCACAAACGGTGTATCTCGGATGCGAGAGCCCCTAGTGGTCTACCGGGGAAATATACGAGTCAACTGGAGAATTTAATGTCAGGACGGTGCGTTGGCCATGGTAGCTCAAAGGTTAAGAGCGACTGGACGGAAACCAGGAGATCCGTGGTTCAAATCCCGGCCATGGCATTGAATTTTTCATGTTGACTCTATCCATCAAACATCTTAGCCTATATACGGCTAGTGTGGAGAAATGATTAATTTCCATCAATTAACTAAAATTAATTTTTCCTACAAATCTCCAGTCATCTGTTTGTTTCTATTACGTTTTCTTGGTGTTACCTACCACTTTCACATAACTGGTTGAAATGCTTGATGAATAATTGCCGAGATGGCTGACGTGTATTAGGATATATTTTCATATACACCATGCAAGAATAAACCGCATTCTTCCTACACTCTCCTTGCACCATGAGCATGTCAGCTTTTCTTCATTGGTAAATCCCATCTTCATTCACAGCCTACTGCTTGAAATATGACGGTCTAGAACGTTGCAATGATCAAATGAGCCGCAAACCACATCATATTTAGCGACCAAGCCGTTTGAACGAAACACATATTTATTTACTTTATTTATTTACTTTCTTATTATTTATTATTATTTATTTACTTACTTATTATTTATTTGTTATTATTTATTTACTTTATTTACGTCTTCCAATGTTAAAGTCATATCGGACGATGAATGAAATTGGTGAAATGAAACTCAAATGAGTCCCGGATCCATGGAGCTTAGAGTTACCCCACATTCCTTTCAGGATAAGACAAAACAATGGAACAAAAGATTTACCAGGTGACTCGCCCTGACCGAAATTCGAAATTGGCACCTCTTAAAAGTGAGACAGACGCGCTATCATCCACGATACTGAGGCGGACTATAATTGTCGGTGTGCTAAAGTTTCAACATAAGATACGTCGTGATCTAATAGCACTAGAATTCTGCGGAAAACAACATTAACACACTAATTTGCCGTAGTTTTGACTTTTATATTTAATTAGGCATTGTTTCATTAAAAGTATATGATTGGCTATATGTTTCCTCCAAAAGTATACTTCGAAGTGTTATTAAAATCTATTTGTATGTTAAAATTACGAGCTTCTAACTACCAAACAATGCTGTGAAAACCGATAATCAAGAGCACTTTCCATTTCGGAAATATTGGTGGTGCAAGTATTAGGTGATTCACTCTGCATATTTACATCATATAAATCAAGCGATGTAACATTTTGTAAGATTTCAAAAGTATGTTAAAACGATGATCAAGAATCATTTAAATCAATTCCATTGCTTATAAAGCACCCCATGCTAATGGAAGCAATTGAAGTTAGCATGTAACTATTGTGACCTTAGATTTTTGGAAGGAAGGTCAATTGAACGTTCTTACACAGTATAAGATCAAGAGCGCCACCAAGAGATTATTCTGACAGATTCTCCTGTTCGCCATTCGGGAAAATCCTTCAGAGACTACTACGATTTCTCTCAAGCTAGATTGATCCTGTTGGGATGCGAAAAACAGAGACATAGCTACTTTAATAGAATGTTTCTAGGCTGCTGATTGGTGGAGAAAAGTTCATCATTGTCGAGGGGAATTCCGGTGAGCCTGGTAAAGAAGCCTCTGTCCTTCATGACCAATATGAAATGCGACGCCGAGAACCACAACAGTTAAAACGCGCCTATAAATAAAAACAAAAATAAAAAATATAATATTCAGACGACCATGTGTTTTCCGGGAATGTTTGTTAAAGTTCAGCAGCTTCCCATCACAGATTATCCTTTACATGGAAAACTTTTGGAAATCCCTTTTCTCAAAATTGGCTGTAACGTGGTTAATTAACGTACTATATATTGATGATATTTTTATGAGAAATGAAATACACATATATTTAATTTTCTGGGAATATCTTCAGAAGTATTCTCAATTTGCATAACTGGCAAATCGTAAGAGATAAACAAAAATATTACTACACAAAAAATTAGTTCCGTTTAAAACACACGCTTTATAACAAATACACGTTTTGTTGTCATAGCAATTTCAGATATATCATGTTTGTTTGAATTTTCCAACACTCCTTATATGGGAAGTGGTCTCTTTTTCTCTTCTGTACATACAAGCAA
>CM060949.1:116155542-116163042 GCA_030765055.1 Mantis religiosa
TCTCTCTCTCTTTCTCTCTCTCCCCCTCCCTCCCTCTCTCCCTCCCTCTCTCCCTTCCCCCTTTTGCAGACATAAATATACAAAACAGGGTAATCCATTTTTGCTATAATTTCCTTGATATGTTTTCAGTGAAACTCGAAGCTTATCTACGAGGGCCATTTAATAAGAAATGAAAAACTTTTTTTTTTTTTTTGGCAACGTACCTTTAATCATCCTCATAATTTTGATTGTCCTCAAAATATTTTCCCCTGAGTGCGATGCACTTGTCCCAGCGCTTCTGCCAGTCTTCAAAGACTGGAAACCATTTTTGAGAGATCCTTCAAAATCGCCTCCGCAGCCTTCTACACTGCTTCTAATGATGGATAATGCCTCCCACGAAGGCGTTTTTCAGGATAGGGAATAGCAAAAAGTCACTTGGGGTTAAATCCGGACTATAGGGAGGGTGAGGGATGAGCTTCACATTGGTTTGTGCAAGATATTCAGCAACAACATTGGCAATATGCAGCTGCGCATTATCGTGATGCAGCATCCAGGCTGCTTCACCGAAATATGGTCTTTTGCGCCTGATATGGACTTGCAATATTTACAGGACATCCCTGTAGTATTGTCCAGTTACTTAGGTGTGTGCAGGCACAACATGCCAATAAAACATTCCGTGAATATCAAAGAATGAGATGACCACCACTTTCCCAGCAGCAACCACTTTTGCTTTTTGGGGGGGTTGGTGATGAAGAAGATTTCCACACTGCGCTTTGCTGTTTCCTCCAGGATCAAAATGATGTAGCCAAGTTTCATCAGCAGAGATTACGTTTGAAGGAAACTCCGGATCTTTCTCTAACATCAACTTGAACTGCATGCAGACCTGCATGCGAATGTCCTTTTGTTCGGGAATCAACAGTCTTGGAACCCATCGCGCACAAAAACGTCTCATGTGTAATGTTTCTATCACCAAGGTATGGGTGGCACCTAATGAAATGTTCAGTATTTTATAAAGTGATCTTAAGGTAATTCGTCGATCCTCTCTCACAATGGCAGCAGCAGAGTTCATGCTTTCTTCCGTAAGAGCAGTAAATGGAGCACCAGTTCCACCTTCCTTTGAAATTAAGTTTTCCCCTCTTTAAAAATTTTAAACTGTCTTCGAGCTGTGCTGTAGGGAAGAAGAAACTTTCCGTAGGCTTCCTGTAACGTTGTACAGACCTCAACTGAAGATTTGTTGAGACGAAAGCAGAATTTCAAAGCTGCATATTGTTCCTGGCGTGTTACCTCCATTACAGTGGTAGGCGATACTGAACATGTCTGAACTTACCTGGTTCTCACAGGCGAGAACCAGGAGTACCAACAATGAAACTACTACGGCGTGTTTGTTTCACATCAATCTAACAGAATATAATAAGATTTAACTTTAGTGTGAATAATTATGACCGTAAAAAAGTGATGATCATTCTTTATTGAACAGCCCTCCTACTTGCAGTAAAATGTGGATGTAGTGTTTTCAAGTGCATAAAATATTACATATTTAGGGGAATACATTTATACGAGTTCTTATAGAAGCATACGAGCTAGATGAAACTGTTATATATTTTTGTACACAAAAATTGTATAATTTTTACGAAGCTTGGTTTATACGACTCATGCAAAATACACAAAATACCCAACGCTTTACTTCGAAATTCATCAAGAAATTATTTTGTTCAATAAAAATGACCCAGAAATGAAGCGTTAGAGCTTTATGCTATTATCCAGAGCGCTGTGACCGAGAACATTAAAGGACTGATTAACAGGGTTTGCTTAATTGAACTGTAAATCCCTTGTAATTGAAAGAATATAAGAATGTTCTGCCCTATAAAATCTCCTCCGGCAATTATTACATTAGCGCCTTCACAGATGGAATTCGTTTCCGTAAAAGGTGCTACCAATTCACGGCTGCTAAATAAGGGAATTATTTCGGGCTTTTAATGTCCCTATGCTTCGCAATTCATTGTTCCAAAGGAGATGGTAACTTGTAGCACTAACTGTTCCGCTCCCTTTTTTGTAAGAGACTGCTGGGACATCCAAGAGCCTACCTTGGAATATAAATTAGGGCTCAACAGAACTAGCTTTGGAAGCTATAGAAGTGGACCATACGTTAGTGCAGATAAAAGAAATAAAATAAAAGGTAAAAATACTCACTTTTACTTTTTGCAAATATTAGTATTTGTAGTCTTATATGTAGTATAAAGATGACACTGCATCAATGAATACAGTGGAAGATTAATTTGATGAAATTACACTCCAATTATTATATTGAGACAAGCTATTGCCCGGAGAATATTACCTGCTCGTAAATGTTATACCTAGGAACACCATTATTTTATTACGGCATTTTGCTGCACTTCATTTTTATATCATTTGTTGCATTCACAAGAAGACAGTCGCAATTATTACTAATAATATTCTTTTTTCACAGTCATCATTACATGGTTAGAGAAGTTCCTGCATCTCGTCTCATCTGTGTATTTCATGGGTTAGAGGGCTCGTGGGGATTGCCGGAAATGAACGTGCAGATGAGCGTGCAAAGAGATCTGCGACTTAAGACCTTCCAACTTCTTATATGAGGAAAACATTGAAGGAGATTATCATCCACGTCTGGAATTAATACTGGTTAAAAAGTATTTTAGGTGCTTTGACTAAGGATTTACATCTCCCACCGCTTTCCGTTAGACATAAATGTAAATTCGTTAATAATAACTATGATCTCACTCAATTCTTAACTCGACATGGCAAATTTTCAGCTTACTTATTTCGATTTAAAATCAAAACCATCTCTGATTGTATTTGTGGAAATCAAGTTTCAAGATGTCCAACACATTTTATTTGATTGCCGCTCTTTTGTTTTGAGAGATATGAACTTGAATTGTTGCTTCAATCCTTACGTTACGCTTTTTCAAAACGAATTAAATATTTTGATGAATTACAGTACTTATCAATATTGGACCATCTTTTGACTAGTTTTGCGAATGACGTCATGTCACGTGACCTCTCCCTCCTCTTGATAGTGAAGCTTGTACAAGGAAGTCTCTCTGACTCTTATGTAGCAACACTTGACGAGTACGGCCGTGGGTCCGCAGCTTAGAAGCTCAGGTAATGGCCATGCTGGAGTATTTTCCATTATTGTAGTAAACCTTTTGTCTAAATTGTTATTTTGGTATTTTGTAACGTAACTGAATATTGAAGAAAATCCCAACCTCTGCGCAAAGCATGTGAATCCTACCTAAAAGTCCGCCTCGGTAGCGCAGAAGGTAGCATGTCTGCCTTACGTTCAAGAGGTCCCGAGTTCGATTCTCCGTCAGGGTGAGTTACCTGGATAAGGTTTTCACCCGGGGTTTTCCCTTATCCTGAAGAATGAATGTCGCGTAACTCTAAACTCCATGAACCCCGGGCTCATTTGAGCATCATTTCACCCGTTGCATTCATCGTCCGATATGACTTAACGATGGAGGACATGAATTAAAAAAAATCCCACCTAAAGAATTATCCCCCCGTGGATGTTATAATTATCCAGTACCATCCTTGATTAAGTCTTCATAATATCTCATGGCTTTCTTGAACAAAATTTTTCTTAAGGTACAGGATTAATCTTGATATTTACTGTTTGTCAACTTGATATGGTATTTGGTTATCTTTTGCAATTTTATTATATTAATTTTATGATTTGGAAAATATATTCCTAATATATCATTGGGTCAAATAGGAATCACAACATTGGATAGTAAATAAATAAATTGCTGCATCATAATTTTATTCCACCGGTTATTTCGTCTATTTCTGAGGCATCCCACGTGATCATTTTAACTAATATTGGTATAACGTTTTGTTCATATAATTAAGGTGTTTGCTTAAATAACGTATACGTTCCAAAACGTTATTTGCCAATGTTTAAATCCTTTTCATTTTTAGTTTCCTCTTAGTCGTTAAGTAAATTCCTTATTTGGTATTCTGCAGTACGATCAAACGTTTCGCTAAAGAAGGTGGACGGTGAATTAAAGATTACTATCACTACCCACAAATTTGCAATTCGACTAAAAAAGGTCACATTCGATTAACTCAATGTCGGTGTACCAGATAATTCATGATAATGGTTGAGAAAATGAGTATTTTTTGTTAACCACGCTAAGTTATCACATCAGCAGCAGCGGTAAGCCGGAGTTTCGTTACGCAGGAGTTCTTTTATGCTAAATTGACAGGGAACTGTCGCTTTTTAGTACACTTAAAAACCATCGATCTCGGATGAGGTAGGACCGGATGGTTTTTAAGCCGGCCCATACCGATGACACCTTGGTCTCTATAACAGCAATATGCTGATGTAGATGTAGAGAAAACTAAATGTATAACTTAGATCATCTGTACACCATACAGTAGTGTTTTTATATGTACCTGTAGGTGTCCGTTAGATTTTACATAATACAAAAGAGGGACCATTTTTCACAAAAATTTACCCTTTTTCTAGATGATATACAGAATAGTCAATAAATGAATAAGCCCATTTTAGTTTACCCAATTTTGTCGCCATGCCGTAGGAAAAGTATAAAGCTTACAGTATTGAATCGTACACCAAAATGAACGCACTACGTTGTATTTAAAGTACCTAGTGCACCGAGAGGTGCGCAGTGCGAAACGTGCGTACCTACTGTGCACTTGATTTACACACATCACGGTTGAACTGTTGCGCAAAGATATTTCCGTAAAATATATAATAATAATTCAACAGCCATAGTAGTTATTTCAACAAGATGGAATTCTAACATATTCCCATCCCAGGGTGCACCATAACTTACTCGTCTGTTGGTACTTTGAAGTAGCATCTATTTCTTCACCCATCTGTTTAATTTGCGTGTGACATTTACAAAACACCTGTTGGTACATTAATTTTCTTTATAGAGATGACAATATTTCAGTGCCCTCTTCATTCATTACCTTTGTCTTAACTCCAAATACATGCAGTCTTACATATTTTGTCGATGTCATTAACTTGCTAAACTTGGCAACATAAAAACTTTAAAAACGGAATAATTCTGCAGCATGTAAGAACTCTGTGGTAGCTTACTCCCTGTAAATAGTAAAAATACGGCCACCTGGGATGCTTATTTCTAGACCAGAAGTTACCAGAAAGATTTCGTTATTTGGCGCCAGATGGTACTTTGACCAACGTCATATGTCAACTGCAAACGCTTGAAGTGGATTCTGATAATATTGGTTTCGTTCAGATATGTCAGGGAGATACGTATTAACTTTGGTTCTGTTATGAGAACGTTTAGCACTACAGGAAGAAAAAAAAAACACAGACTAAAAAATGAGATACCAGTTATAAATTCCTGCTAGAAATTTCTAAAATCATGATTTTAGTAGATTATATGCTTTAATTTGATATTCGGTCCCGTAACACCTAACACAGCTGTCCTTTTATAATAAATTTAACTCTTGGATTAAAACGTTAGCAAACATGCCTGTGTTACCAGCCTTTGTTTTCAAATACCTAATCACTGTATCCATATATACAAGAAATGTACATATAAATTTAGATGTAAATGAAACTCTACAGATATCTATTACAGTTCTGTGAGACCATTGCCAAGAGATAAAACTTAGAATTTCTAACAGGTCAGTTTAGCTCCGCCACGTTGAAGATAGCGGATTCGAGTCCCTCCTTAAGCATGGATAATTACGTTTGTCGTATGTGTGTAAAACAACAAGAAACAGGAAAAGCGCAGAGAAATAAAGGCGTGGAAAAGGCTAGGGAAAATAAAACAAAGAGGAATATAGGACAGTAAGGTGAAGCTGTACGCAGTACCAACTCCGCCTAGCAAACAAACAAAGTCTTTTCGAGGAAGTCCAGCTGATAAACTTAAGGGCATATACATAGAACACCCAGATAGTAGACAAATACGGTTTATTTATACTTGTGTAATTTATATAGATTTTATTATTTAAAGTAACGTCATGTTAAGAGAATGTAAATGAATGTTGGAAGTTAAATAAGCCGGTAATGTTTATTTATTAAAACCGTTATGTTAATATTACGATTAATTATTTCCGGGCTATTTTGCCTGGTCTGTTGGTGTAAGAACGGCGAAACATTAAGTCCACAACTGCGGTAGACATCTCCGAGAAAACTTCGACCGCGTCACTGAAGATACCTACCACAATTGTGGACGAAACGTTTGGAGTTCTTACGCCAACAGACCAGGCAAAATAGCCTGGAAATAATTAACTGTAGTATTGACTCCAGCCGTCAAAGCTTACGTTCTCTCACCTTACGTTAATTTTCTATGAACCCTCTAACGGGGTCATTAATAATAAGGTATACAACAATCTACTCAGGTGACTGGTGACCTTAGAGGATATAAAACAGTCTTCTTCTTTAACTGCCCTAGTTATACCATTGTCGTGGTGTTAGGTGTTCTTCTGGCCCTTATGCCCGTACGTGACAGTTTGAGGAAAGTAAACGTTGGGTTAGATAGAGAATCCAAGATGGGTGATCAGTGGATGAAGGAATGAGGGTGAAATAAATGTTAGGAAAGGTGAAATTAGAGCAATTGGTAGGATGCTCACGGGGGCAACCGGATAACCCGGACAAAATCCGTGCTGTCTACCACAAATCTCATGCGTGTCACCTGGGATCAAACTCGGGCCATTTTGGTGAGAGTCAAGCGATCTAACCGTTCGGCCACGATACGGATCTAAACACACTAGTGCATTTCTTTCACACATTAACTACTTTAGAACACTCAAAACCAAACCCGACAGTTTTTCTGTGTGCTTGAAAGCGATTGTTTCAGATTCACTGAGCTGTAAAATTATTCATCCGGAACGAAAATCCGACACATCGGTGGCACTGATATGCTACTGGCTGGAAACAGGGTTGTTAAGTCACTTTTTCCGCGAATAAATATTTTGGTGTATTTTGCATAATGCATAATAGAGTTCCGGAAGAAATATATACACAATTTTCAAGAGATTATATTTTTAATTTCACAATATTTTAGTAATTGTTTCTAACATTGCCATGGTTGTAGCTTAAACTTTACTTTGTCAGAGGATTGGTATAACGACAATACTACCACTACCACTAATAATAATAATAATAATAATAATAATAATAATAATAATAATAATAATAATAATAATAATAATAATAATAATAATAATAATAATAATAATAGTCATAATAATAATAGTCATAATAATAATAGTCATAATAATAATAATAGTCATAATAATAATAATAGTCATAATAATAATAATAGTCATAATAATAATAATAGTCATAATAATAATAATAGTCATAATAATAATAATAGTCATAATAATAATAATAGTCATAATAATAATAATAATAGTCATAATAATAATAATAATAGTCATAATAATAATAATAATAATAATAATAATAGTCATAATAATAATAATAATAGTCATACTAATAATAATAATAATAATAATAGTCATACTAATAATAATAAT
>CM060949.1:116170542-116315542 GCA_030765055.1 Mantis religiosa
AACAACACCAACAGCTGTTAGCTGAAATTAACTTTGCTTTCTCCACCCTACCTATATTCATGCAAATATTTCACAGGAAGAAAACGCAATTAGTGCATCGGAATGCCGATGTGTATTTAAAATGTTGAATCGTTAGCATACTGCATTCGTAATTTATTTGCATCAAAAGTAGACTTTTATTTATGCATTGCAAAGGAAAAATTCGGAATGGACGTATGTGGTTATCCAACTCGTATAACTGCACCGCAATCAGGGATATCAGTATTCGTTAACGTATCAACGCGCACGATATCGATAACCCTTCCCCCTCCACTTATGAATATAACGAGGTCAGATGAAGAGCGACATGGAATGCCAGACGCTTATGTAAGGATTTCTCTTTCTCTAAGTCTGGCATTGGATAACTTAATCAAAAGAAATCCTTTTCAAAGGTGAAAATGAATTTTATATGCGGAATGATATATTGTTTCACAAATGAATAAAAAACTACCAAAAATGGAGTAGAAAACTTGAAAACTGTTATACAGAGAATGTCTATATTATAACAAACATTCCATAGGGAGAAAATTCACAAGGACTTTATTCCGAGGACAACTAGTTTACAAAACTCCAGTTAAGTATAAAAGTGCAGTAGCCCTCGAAAGAATCTGCGGGAAAATATATAAGGCAATGTCTGCCTGGTTTTACTACAAAGGCTGTTCAATAAAGAAATATCATAATTTTTTATGGTCATAATTTTTCGCACTAAAATTCAAATTTATTAAATTCTGTTTAATGTGAAGCAAACACGTCGTAGTAGTTTCATTGCTGGTACTACTGGTTATCGCCTGTGAGAATCAGGCAAGTTCAGTTATGCTCAGTATGGCCTACCGCTTCAATGGAGGTAACACTCGAGGAACTATATGCGGCTTTGAAATTCCGCTTTCGTCTCAAATCCTCAGTTGAGGCCTATACCATGTTACAGGAGGCCTATGGAGATTCTGTTCTTCCCTAAAGCACAGATCGAAGGTGGTATAAACTGTTTAAAGAGGGGAGACAATCAATTTCAATGGAAGGTGGACACGGTGTTCCAGTTACTGCTCTTACGGAAGAAAACATGAACACTGCTGCTGTCATTGTGAGAGAGGGTCGACGAATTACTTTAAGATCACTTTCTGAAGTACTGAGCATTTCATTGGGTGCGATCCACACGTTGGTGACAGAAACATTTCACATGAGACATGTTTGTGCGCGATGGGTTCCAAGACTGTTGATTCCCGAACAAAAACACATTCGCATGCAGGTCTGCATGCAGTTAAAATTGATGTTAGAGGAAGATCCGGAGTTTCTTTTAAACGTAATCACTGCTGATATAACTTGGCTACATCATTTTGATCCTGAGAGGAAACAGCAAGGCTCAGTGTGCAAATCTCCTTCATCACCAACTCCGGAAAAAGCAAAAGTGGTTACTTCTGCTGGGAAAGTTATGGTAATTTCATTCTTTGACATTCATGGAGTGGTTTATCAGCATGTTGTACCTGCACACACATCAGTAACTGTACAATATAACAGAGATGCCTGAAAACATTGCAAGTCCACATCAGGCGCAAAATAGCACATTTGCGTGAACCAGGCTGCATGCTGCGCCACGATAATGCGCGGCCGCATATTGCCAATATTGTTGCTGAAAATCTTGCCAAAATCAACGTGAAGTACATCCCTCTCCCGCCCTATAGTCCGGATTCAGTTCCATGTGACTTTTTCTATGTCCTAACTTGAAGAAACGCCTTCGTGGGAGGCATTATGCATCATCAGAAGCAGTGGTGAAGGCTGTGGAAGCGATTTTGAAGTATTTCTCAAAAATGGTTTCCAGCATGTCTTTGAAGACTGGCAGAAACGCTGGGACAAGTGCATCGCACTCAGGGGAGACTATTTTGGGAAGAGCCTTCAAAATTATGAGGATGAGAATGGTACGTTGTCAAAAAAATTGTGATCATTCTTTATTGAACAACCTTCGTAGATAAGCTTTTGGTCAGCTTTGAGTTCCAAACGCTCAACATGCATAATAAAGGAAAAGTATAATCAATAACAAATATACGAAGATTTGGTCAGCACCATACTTCCCCGGCCGGATTATTTTGCGTCACCTACAGCTTGCTACCCAGCGTAGCACCTGAAATCTATCCAAAAATTGAACTCATTCTTGAATGGCTGGAATAGATTTCGTTGCTAACATGCTTCCATTCAGTAGAAATTTACTTCTATGTAACTTTTTGAAATTATTTACCATACTTAAAGTACTTACCAGCCTTAAAGTACTTACATGTTGTAAGTCGGCATTAACGTAGTTGCCTCATGTGTCTATGAGAACTCCTAAGTGGTTTACCCGAAGAAAAACGAGTCATTTGGAGAATTTAATGTCATATCGGCACTTTGGCCATAGTAGCTCAAGGGTTAGAATGGCTGGACGGAGACCAAAAGATCCGTGGCTCAAATCCCGGCTATGGCATTGAATTTTTCAGGCTGACACTACGTTTCCACAGTTACCATACACGCAAATTCGCTTTTGTTAGCGGCATTCAAATACTGCACCCAGCAAATTAAGTGGATTCGCATATCCAAATGTAGCATATTCTTTTAAATTCGTAAATCAAAGGGAATAGATAAGATGCTGGGAGCTGGAAAAAAATTCCTGACCCCAATCTCCATCCAGAAGGAATCGATTTATATCTAACTTAAGGCAATGACATCAGAATACCCTTTGCAGGTAAACCTTAAATTGCGATTTACAGTAGCCTCTATGTTAACAACTGAGCGGAATGACTGGCGAGTTCGTCTGTGGCCTGCGTTCAGCAGCTCCGGGTTCAATTCCCATGACCGACGTACCTGATCCATGGTCTTTTTCGGGGGTTTTGCAGGTGAATGTAGGGTAGGTTGATTACATCCCCGATATGTCCTGTCACTCAACTTTACCTCCATTATGATTTCAGTTCATCTTTCATCTGATAGTTTCTTTTAGGGTAGCAGTGCCGGCGAGTGTTTCGCGCTATATGACAAGTTGATGCGCTGCTGGTAAGCACCTTCAGTGTCTGGTAGGACAGTCTGCTATCCTGGCAGGCCTAGTTTGCGCACTAGTTTGACACTTATCAATAATTGTCTTATCCATATAGTATATTACTTTTTGTGAGTACAATTGGTAATACTGATTGTCTGTGCTGCCAACGATAGGCGTGCCAGCAACTAACCGGCTCGGATTCCTCCTATCCCTTCCTCGCGCCACTTTCCGCTAAATTCATTGTGTAGTAAGACCTAATTTAGTGCTAGATTCCACATGGAGTAATTCGAATAGTAATATGATAGTGTTCAAGATGAGAACTGTAGTGACTTTCTCTGTGGTTTTCTGTCGATAGACAAGACATTTAACTGTATTTTTAACAATTGTAAGCTTGACCGTATTAGGAGTATGCAAATAATTTAACACAGTATTTCGGCCATGGCCCCCGGAGTCGCCCCTGCTATGCGTGAATATAAAACTACTTATCATTCTCTCTGTTCCCGAATAAATACTGCAAAGGCAATAACCAGCAACTAAATCATTCAAACTTGAGTGTTTCACATTGACCTTTGGCCAGCATAGTTGAAAACAATAACTGTAAGATGCACAAGTATTCGTTTCATCATTCCTAGTAGCGTATGGAACACTCCGACAGTTTAGGTGCCATTCTAAAGGTTCATGACTCAAGACATATTTTGAACCTGCAAAGTATTTTGTGCTCATTAAGCTTGCACTCGTTGTCTTTATATCAGTGGCAACTTCTGAGGTAGTGCCGCTGTGTCATGACACCACCTGTATGAAAATGAAAGAAAGATAAGTGTATAGGAATTGCGCAGAAAGATTGTTTCTGAGTATCTGCTCCCTCGTGTGAATAGCCGCGTTAAACGCAAGCGCTCTGTCTTGGTTGTTTTCCTTGGCTTGGCGCCGATTCCAGAACGGCACCATCTACGTTCATAAGCGCTTGCGTTAAGGGCTAGGATGTCTGCTTATACATGGCTTCTTATGGGAGAAGGTGGTGCCAAGATTTCTCTGGCGCATAAATTACGCTTTATCCGATAGAGTGCAGTAAAGCATGGGACTTAAGATAACTGTCTCTGTCGCAAAATCGTACACGAACGCTTCGTATCACATTCTCCATGAATTGTATTATCAAACTTTTACTGTGCTCGTTACACCTGTGCGTAACAAGAGTACGGATGTAATAAATATCTATTTCCATTTCCCTGTACGTTCTGTTTGGTACAGTATAATATAAAATAGGATGGATTATCGATAACATTACCTAAATCGTTTGAAACTGGTACACATATTTATATTTTAACAACCCTTATTTATTTATTATGTATTTATTTATTCATTAATGTATTATTTTGAATTTATTTATTCATTAATATATTATTTATTTTGTATTTATTTATTCATTAATATATTATTTATTTTGTATTTATTTATTCATTAATGTAATATTCATTTTGTATTTATTTATTCATTAATGTATGATTCATTCATTCATTAATTATTATAGCACCGCCAATACAATGCCTCACCGGCCGACCCTGTTTTATATGTTGGTTATGTAATGTGCTAAGATTAATAAATTGAGATCTTCATACATACTGAACTAAAAGATTTGAAATTTTCTTAAAGAATTTCTGTAACTGATGCTTTAATCATTTCAATCAACTGTGCTGCGGAACTTGCCTAAAACAAACATAAACGTCGTTTATTGGAAAATGTGGAATCCGAGATAATACGGATAGTGGATAATAATTAGGGAACAAACTGTTAACTCATTATGAAATGTGGGTCACTTCTTCCGGCTCCTGTTAAACATTGAGCCACCATGGCCAACATGACAGCATGATATTAAATTCTTCAACTTAACTCGTGTTTTCCCCGGTAAACCACTAGGAACTCTCGAACACATGAGACAACTACCTTAATGACTGTAAGTACTTGTAAGTACTTTAAGGCCCAGCTGCTCTTAACCATTGAGACCGGAGATACTTGTTTCAAAACCCGGCTATGGCATTGAATTTTTCAGTCTGACTCTCCTTTCCATGCTTTGGCCTACAGACGGCTAATGTGAAAGAGCAATTAATTTCCCTGTCATGAACTACTTCAGTTTCCTTCCTCTATCGAGCAATCAAAATAATACTTTTATTAGTTTGAAACCTGCTATTGATGGTAATCGCCAACATTACAGCCGTAAATATTCATTCATATTTACAGAACATATATCGCCATAAAAAGTAAGTAAAACTGCAACTGACGTTCCACTACATTCATCCTATGAGAAATTATTTTGCCTCTATTGTTTATGTTCAAAGTGAGCTCTTTATTTTTTAATTTTTATATGCCTGAATTAAAATAAACATGTGTGCTCTACAGAATAGTGGTATTTACAGTGTGTTTATTCAACAGTAGACATATTTATTGCAGAATTAACGCTCATATTTGCTTGTTTATGTATTGGCGTTAAATGTTTGACTATGCAAAAACAATGATACGCGTTTTTTGTCATTCATACATCCACCACAAAGCACGATGTTGAGCTAGTTTAAGCTAGTAACAGCAACATGAAAACCGTTCTTTATTCGCAGCTAACTTTTATGGTGGTTATTTTGCCATGCAATAAAGCTGGCGCTATTGTTGACATTCACTATTAGCTTTGCTTACTCCTGTAAACCGTGTGCCAATATGAATTTAATTTGTTCTTTCCAATACTCGTAGAACAGACAGATATTGTTTAAATAGAATAGATTTTATTTACTGAAGCAGGTTAGACGTTTGTCGCCTGAGAAAACGTAATACGTATTTGGGTTAATGTTATTGGCTGAGTTATGAGCACGCGCGAATTAGCAGCTTGAGAACAAATGCAAATCAATACTCTCTATGACGGGCGGTGTCCCATATATATTTTTTCTTATTTCAAATAGAATTATTTAATAGTTGTATTCAGGTTGATTAAAAACAATGTCACATACTTCTGGCATCACATTCGTATCTGCGAGATCGAACAACATACTGCCCCCCTAAACGATACAAATGCCACTGTTAAGTAAAAACTCTGAATCTGGACAGGTGCCAGGAACTGACCGCTTTGCTTCAGCCCAAAAAATAAATGAAATTTATATTTGTTTAAATAATAGACATATTCTTTGAATAAGTGTGTTGTATTAGAAATAAAATACAAGAATACCATAATCTCAGAGCAGCAGTAAGAAGTAATCTGCCTTAAAGGCAAATATAATAATGACCGTTTAATCTAACTACTAAGCAAATCATCACTGTGAAACAATAAAACATAAAAGAAAGAAATTGGAAAACTATTTTTAGATTGACTTAAGTGATATCATACTGTATAAGGTGAATAGTTTGCCAATATCAGGAGTGAACATCACTAGTGTTTTCGAGAAAGTACTTTAAATCCAAACACCACTCAAAGTAAGGCGCTCCAAAGCAGTAAATTAAGAATATCATCACCGGTCTCGAGGAGATGAGTTAAGAATATGTGTCAAGACTTTTACAAGATATTTCACGCTCATTCATTGCAGCTTTTAGTGCTTTTACCAAGCTGAACAACTGTGCAGTTCCATTTAAAAAGTTCAAGCGGTGACAGCCTTTACCAGATGTTTTGCAAATATGTTCATTATAAAGTGAATTGTTACACTTATTAGCCCGTACCCTCTTCTAACATTTGATCATGAGGTCGGTTTAGTAGCTGTTACTATTAGAACTGCCACGGTAGTTTTATTTGAATTGAACATGAGTTTTGTTTTCTGATCTATTAGTGGGCCATGTAATGGAGAGTATAAAAATGATGAACGGTTGCTATGGGAATAAAATCAATAATCTCCATAGAGACATAGATATATGTTCTGTAATCTGGTTTCATGGTGATGTAAAAATGTCGCGGTGAATATAAAAAGTTTTGCATAGCAATTAAAAGTCCATAATCTTCAGAAAGAGATATTCTGTAATCTTGATAGTGATGAGGGGACATGCAGGAGAGAGGAATTATTGCTTCAGAACTCTTTTCATCAGTATGTTACTTTTATTTTCTATGAAACTTTGCTATTTACTTGAGATAATTTGACTCCCAGAATGCTAACTGCAGATACCAGAAGTTACGTTAGCTGCTTAACAATATTGAACGTTAAAATAACGTGTATAGAAATAATGTTTTTAACAGAGCAGAGAAAGCCACTTGATTCCTGTGAAAAAGGTATCAGAAGGCAAAACAATAGATACATTAATCAAGGACGCCCTTCATTACATTTCCCATAATGAATCTAAGAAATTGACATGTTAGGCAAATGAAACACAGACGAGACCTTTAAGTACCTGTTTGATGTAAATAAATGGAAAACTAATTTGACTTTTTCCATATGATATGCTGGATGTGAACTTCCCGCAATATATTGGCAGTTTCTTAATGCCCTCCTAACTAGAGCGGGGTCTTGTCTGCAGGCAGTTGAGCACGAGGATTTCCACACCTGCATCATCCTCAAATCGGTGCTTCCTAGTAACTCCTTGATGGGCCCAAACAGATTAAAATCGCGAGGTTTTAAAACTAAACTACTGGAAGGGTTGTCAAGTGATGTTCATTTCATTTCTTACAATTTACTGGCATTGAGCTTGTCAGTAAGGTGCCTGGCTTTTTCTTGGAAAATAATGATTTTTCTTGCTGACTGGCCATTTTGTTTGCTGCGATAACGTTCAACCCCTATAAACGGTCGCAGTAATATGACTGTCACGGCAGTCAAAAACATTGTCGAAGGACTTTGTCAGTTGAAAGCCGAATTTTAGTTCAGCCATCGTTCCACTTTTTACTGGCTAATTTATTCTTATTATATTTTTGTATATGATGTTTTGGTAACACTTTCAACAGCGGGAAAAACCTCATGCTATTGAGAACCTTTGAAGTTTCTCATTTTGACAGAAAGTTTAATGAAGCTTTTATACTCTTTCCGGGTGTAAAATTGTTTATATCTGTAACGTCTTTCACCAATAATCGGATGTCCAGTGCATTTACTCGTATGGATTTTTCAAGTTAATATTGCCCGCCTCGGTAGGGTAGATGGTAGCGTGTCTGCCTCACGTTCAGGAGGTCTCGAGTTCGAATCTCGTTTAGGGCGAGTTATCTGGTTAAGGATTTTTCCGGGTTTTCCCTTATCCTAAAAGGCGAATGTCGGGTACCTCTAAGCTCTATGGACCTTAGGCTCATTTGAGCATCACTTCACCCATTCCATTCATCGTCCGATATGTCAACGTTGGAGGACGTAAATTACAAAAAAAAAAAAGTTAATATTGACTTCAATATTATTGACTTCAACTTAAAATGCTTCCACCGCTTTTATACAAAAAGTAATATTTCCCTAAACCAGCGGTCACCACCTGGATCGATTTTGTGCTAGAGCAATTGACTGTGCACTGCCACGAGTGCCGTACGATTTCAGTTTGAGACAAGACATGGAACTGGACAGCAGTGTTGTCTAGTCTCTTGCGGTTTGTTTTCGTAAACATGTCGGTTGGAGAATGTAATGTCACACGTAGGTAATCTACTCCTACATTATACATTCCACATTGCACGTGGTGCAATTAGAGCCAATTTTGCAAATGTTTGCTGAGCCTTACTCTATAGTTGTTGATAATGTTCCATCTGAATTGCAACTTGAACTTATCGATTTGCAATGCAATCGTCAAATGAAAAAATAAATTCCAAAATAGAATTAGTTTCAGTGATATCTATTCACATTTTCCAAGAAATACATTTCCTCGACTACATAGTAATGCCGCACGTGTTCGCTGTAAGTTCACACGCGCACCCGCGCACCCACGCGCGCGCGCACCCACACACACACACACACACACACACACACACACAATGAAATTAAACAAAAACTGCTGCAGAATTCAATTGTCAGATTAGAACTTAAAATGTCAAATTAGACTAGCTACTGCACAAACCATGATATCTAATTTTGAAAAATTAGTGTGCCAAAAGAGACAACAAAAATCTAGAAAACTAGGTTCCACTTCTGAGTAATATGTTGTGCTTACTGTTATTCTTCGAGCTGTTATTTAATACTGCTGTATTGTAAGAAGATTGTCGATTATTTTCATTTTGTTTATACTATCAATTAATTTTCTTTTTCATTAAAATAAAAGTACATAGTTGAATGATAATGAAAGAAACAGTTAAAACAATTTATATAACAATTATATCTTTCATATTACAATTCGATTATTATTGTTGCACAGACAATTGTGCATTTAAATTACAAGATCGGCATTCCGTCACTGCTCTGAAGGCCACGGAGTGCACGGTAGACTATTCTGGCATGCAACGGGTAAACTTGCACGACCTACTGTATACACTGTGCATTGAGATGGTGCCCACTGCCCTAAACGGTAAAGAATGAAAAGCGGTTCTAAATCCTGAGCTGTTTGTAGGTTTAAGAACTGACTGAATCTCATATAAGTAATATTAGAAGATCTAAGTGGCATTGAGATCCTATAAGAACCCTAATACCAAACAGCTAGAAGGTGCTTGAACCATTTAATAGAAAGAGTTTCCCCTAGCTTCGGAAATTATCATATCGGAAAGTGCGTGCAACCGGTGTTTGCCAAGTTTTAATCCATGGTTCGGAGTGTGTACATTAGGTCGCCCACGCGAGCCAGCACAGCGACAAGAGGGCGGGAAGCGAGGTCATTGTTGTTGATGACTACTGCACGAGACGTCGAGTGCCTGTCCTTAATTATACAAACTGTACAGGGTTAACCACAAATACATAAACATAACACAATTTTCTTTCTGTCGCAAATAGAGCAAATAGCATCTAACTTCAATGGATAGGTCGTTATTTTGTCTGGTACAGTTGCAATAAGGCACTCAATACTGTGTCAGTATTGAACGAGCTTAGCAACTTCAAAATAAGTATAAAAATTAAATAATGTATCTCTCATTATTCAAACCTATAATAGCAGTAATGATGATGATTGTTGAGTTTAAGGGGGCTCAATTGAGTGGTCATGAGCACCCTTTTTTTAACTGGATTTTATAACTATACGGTTTTAGAGTTCTAAAATATGTCCATTCTGAATAAAATCACAATCTTGGTCAAAGTCTAAATACAATGTAAAATAAAAAGTTCAAAGCTATAAAGTCTATTGTCCGCTAAATGCGATATAAAAAAATTAAAAAAAAAAAATAAAAAAATAAAAAAAAAAAAATGATAAATGCGATATGCTATCTCTAAATATAATTAAAAAAAACTTAGTCAATGCTTTGCTAAAATATTAAGCTCACCATCTTATGATGACTTCGTGGGTGGCCGAATCAATTTACCCTTCTTTTCGGGTGTGGGGCTAGTACCTTTACCATCCGATTTATCTGGTCGAGTCTTCCTGTTCCATCTGTTCTACAGATGAGGCCCCTTTCCCGATAGAGAATTTTGGTTCAAGGACCCCAAACCGACTGGATACAGAGATCGACGAGGCTGACAAGCGTCGATCAGAGCCCTGACCTGAAGACTCCTCAGAGGAGGAACCTTTAGATGCCCTAGAACTCTGCTTTCGGCTGTTAGGTTTGCTGGTAACTGAGGAAATCGGATTTCTTATAACTGGTCTTAAATTCTTTGGGCGGGGCATCATACCTAACGACCCTTTCAGTCTTGGTGTGTGTGTGTGTGTGTGTGTGTGTGTGTGTGTAGTGTTTAACGCCCGCTTTTACTACATACGGCACCGCAGGCGGTGACACTGATGATGCATGAAATGAAGATGGAGCACTGGTGGAATGAGATGGCGGGGGAAACCGGAGGTCCCGGAGAAAACCCACCCCAGCGCCGTGTTGTTCAGTCTTGGTGGAGGGTGATCCTTTAGCCGGTGACAGTGCTGACGATCTCCTTTCTGATGCAGAGGCGGGCCTACTAGGTGCAGATAGGGGTGTTGATTTATCAGGCTTCGAGACTGGTGATGGAATAATTATTTTCTCGGATATTGTTGCCGCAAAAATATCGCTGGTCGGAGTGCCGATCTCTCTCCTCGGCACCGGCTTAGCTGCTACTCTGCGCTGTAAGTAGCGAACCGCGGGAGGGATGGTATTCAAGTACGCGCGAGTTTCCGGACTTCTGAGAAAGACACCTTATCTTTCAGCCGGATCTCTTGAATCGTCTTTTCCTCGACGAAGCGTGGCCAATCTTTAAAGTTGGAGGGGTGTTCTCCAGCACAGTTCACACATTTAACAGGTGATTTGCACGCACCTTGGTGCAATGACATCGCACAGTTACCACAGGTAGGCACATCGTTACAGAAGTTGCTAGTGTGACCGAAGCGCTGACACTAGTAGCATCTTAACTGGTTCGGTATGTATGGGCGAACCTCAATGGTCTCATACCCTGCTCTAACACTTTGTGGGAGATAATAATATCAGTAAAGTATGATATTACAAGATCAGTACTATTTTTTATATTTGTGGGCATCAATCATTTTATGTTTGGTGTCACTATCAGGTAGTTCCGAAAAGGTCGACTGAGTTGGAATAAACACAGAGGATAGCAAATACCGAGTAACAAAAGTCGTGATTCTGGACGGGGCCTGCATACTTTCTACTTATCGACACGACTTATATTTCTAAGGGTTTGGAGTGTAGGAAAGGGTAGTCGACAGATCATTCGTTTGGTGGTATCGGGGGACTTCATATGTGAGAACTCCAGGCGGTTTTGGTTGTGACGAAAGAATGTGGTTACGTTTTTTGCATTCAGATCTTTATTTTGTACTTTCGCTTCCTTCTTTAAATTAGTTTTGCTGTCTGTACTAAAATCCAAATTATTCCAAATGGTTTATCGGATATAAAGTTAATATAATGTAATACTTAAATGAATAGTTTCTATTTTAATGGCTGGATTAGAGTATGAATATTCTTATCATTAAGTAAAAAGTATTGGACAATCTATACTAGAATTAAAATAGAAGAATTACCTACCGCCTGACCGATTAAATGGACAACCATCACCACAGGAGTCCTTACCTATGGCAGTTCGCGTGTCGCAATATCCCGTGACGATCGACTCGACAAAAGTCAGTTTCTCTGTTATTGCATGTGCAACAAGCTATTCGACGTACTATTCCTATTTACAAGCAACTGAGTATTGTGTAATGAAACTGAAAAACAGATGCTAACCGGATTATGGGCTCTTCATTTCAATAGTAATACCGCTCACAATATTTTGCTGCTTACATAAGGAATGCATTTTCCAATATCCACCGAAACTACCGGTTACATGATCACCACCAAAATGGGTCACAACGGATCCATTGAACTTATTGCCAAGTTGTTTCTGAATGTGCACTTTATTTCCATTTTATTCCACACTGTGAATGTATGGTCTAAATTTGCAAAGTAGAATCAACGTTTAAAAGCTTAGAACCATGAACCTTCTGAAAGTATCTCATATGATAAATCATTATGTTAGTAGGCCTTCAACACATGTAAATCTGAAGTAATTGGACATTGCAAGTACCAAACTTGCGATTCACTGCAGATTTTCATGAACATTCCTCAAGAGTAAATAGATAATCCAAGTAAGCATATTATGAATAATTAGGCATAGGAAAAATGTTCCGAGTCGTTGTTTCCACATGGTGAGCCGAAGATCCTTGGTAGAAGTTTCTAAAATAACAATTAGTTCAGAATCGCTGAGCTTTTAAGAATGTATTGTAACGGGAGCGCTGGAGCACCCTGTGAACCAGCTGTGAACGGAAGGCAGGGGGGAGGACCGCGTTAGCCACACCTCCTCCTCGTTTGTCTTGTAGTGGTGACAGGCTGTGGTCAGGGGAAAAATGACTGTGTCGCCTGTTTCTCCTACACCTGATTCTCGATCTTTCGTTTACTGGAACATTCTCCTGGTCACTAGAAACCGGCGATATTCCTATAAAGAGGGTTACAGACAGACAGAGTTGAGTTGGTCAATGAGTTGGTTAGCGTGTGTGAGTGAGGACAGTTCTTGGTGTAAGAAGGCAGTGTTAGTCAGTGACGTGTTAATGAACGGAAAGATTGTGCAACGGAAGACTGTACGTAACTGTGAGTGAGTACCGGAGCTTACGTAACCGCGAGTACAAGGAAATTGTAAGGGACGAACTGGTGAATTGTAATTGTTGCAGCACGTAATTCTGTGTAATTGGCAGGAGTTTAACTGTAAGTCGGTGGAAATAAAGAACATTGTTGAGTGGTGTAATTGGACTTTTTATTCCACGAACCCACAAAGTCACAGTATTTATTGCTTCCATATCTGTATATCCTAAAACAGTAGAACCTCCTTTACCCGAATCAACTGGGACGAGGGCCGATCTGATTTGACGAAAATTTGAGTTTTTCAGAGAATGAAGGAAGAACGATAAAAAGATGTAAAACATCACCGAAATACTTTTAATGCTAAAAATTATTATTGACACACTTTCATCTAAGAACACACACTATGTACTGTAATAGCCTATATATGTATTTGCACTGTACACTATATAGCTGCAAACTAAGGGGGTAATGGAAAAGACAGTGAGCTTGCGCTGTCTCAATTTAGTTTATTGCTTACGAGTAGCGCCATCTCGCATGCGCTTTTACATTAGAAGTTCATTTGCAATGTTTGGCTTGACTCTCGAAATAAGGTATCAATTTCTTTATATTTGCTACTGCTGTGCATGGGTCATAACCATAGTGGGTTCATCAACACCGTCAGAATCTGAATACTCTATTTTCATTTTCAGAACACTGCATAATGCAGTAATTCTTTCTCTGTTATCGGTTTATAACCTCCGTCATTGTCGACTTTCTACATACCTTCATCAACATCGGAATAGTGATCGAAATTTATAAAAATGTCTGTAAAAATCTACTTTCTCCTTATTTGTTGTTCTTAAATCTTTTCTGGCAAGTCACACACACACCAGGCCACAGTATTTTTCACTACTTATCAACGCTTCTCTTTCAACCTGGCAAGTGGGGTTAGTGCAATAAATTCGCTCGCTGACAAGGGAATTCGAGTAATATATCTACTGATAATAGCAATTTTGTCATCCGTAAAACAGATCTTCACTTGGATAGAGTGAAAAATTCAATGCCATAGTAAGGACTTGAACCACGGATCTCCCAGTCTCCGTCCGGTTGCTCTTAACAATTGACCTACTATGGCCAAAATGCCGACATGACATTAAGCTCCATTAATTTCCAAGTCTTCATTTATTGCGCTTAACAACATTTCTTTTTTAAACTGGTCCATGTTATACTGGGTTAAGGAGGTCCAGATTAACGAGGTTTCACTGTAATGCTTTGACTACTTCTTTTGCTATACATTCATTCTTTTATGAAAGCAATATCTTACTTTATTTTTACAATTAGATTAACTATTAACTATTCCCATTATCTTTTATAGACTATGGTTTTTGTTAATGTCCATAAATCAAAAGAAAGGCAAAAGAAATTCGCATATAGTTTGAGCTTCGTTTGAAAGCCTATACACTATTTTAAATCAACGGTTCAATGAAATTTAGAAATTTGGTGGACATATTAGAATCTCTCTTTTTTCATTATCATTATAGCTACATAAAATATCTACTTTGACGCTGCGTCATTGCCTTTTAATTTCTCTGCTATTATCATTGTAGGTAGAAGCTGTCAAATTTCACCCAAATATTCATATACAGATTTCAGGAAATACAAGTTTCGAAAGTTCGTTGTGTGTGTTTATGTATTTAGTTAAATTCCAAACTTGGAATTTACGTTCGGCGTCTTTCAGGAATGTGACACAAAACCTGGTATCACCATTTCCAACTGCACTTTACATGGAAAGCTTTCGAAAGTTTTGATTTTCTCAAAAATAGCTCTGATGATATAATCATTGTTGGCTTAAATTTTCAAATATTTATGCTCTTCTCTTTTCTGGGGGGCTTTTCGCCTGCGCAGCACAGAGAAAGAAATATCATCTTTAAATATTTGAATGCCCCCAGGGGTCTACTATTGTAGGTACGGGATTGGCGATCCCAGGGTCCCGAGCCAAATCTCTCGATTGGGCTCCTCCGCGAGGTGAGAGAGTTCTTTCAAACGTCCAGAACCATGCTCCACTTCAGTTTTTGACCCCCATTTATTTTTTTATTTATCTTATTTTCTTTTTCCTACCTGAACCACGTCTAACGGATAACCTAGCGCAGGTTGGCGGAGTGGGAAGCGCAGGGGTTACTGGTTAACGCCTAACCCCCAGCTCCTGGTTATCATGTAGGACTGTGTTCGTATCCGCTAATAAAGGCCAGTCCCGGGGAGGGGCCATTGCATGAGCTGTTACATTCCTGTAGGTGATTGGGTCCCTCTGTTTTAGTACTGGGAGGTGTGACCGTGAGGTGAGCACGGTCCAGGCCAGAACTCTCATCTAAGCCTGGGTGGCGCCCAGGAAGTAAGCACGCCATCGGAGACGTTTGCAATGATGGAGGACTTTGTTGTTATGGGAATTGACAATTGACTCTTGACTCTGACTCTGGGAATTGACTCTTCCAGAGAGGATATGGAACAGAAAGAGTCTGCTCTCACTGCCAGAACAGTGAAAGTAGGTAGGATAAATCCTGTGTAAATGCTAGCCCAACCTCAAAAGAAAAGAAACAAACTGATTCCACCACCGTTGAGCAGGTAGTTTTAAATCCCTTTTCCCCCCTCAAGCTCATTTATTAAAGAACGGTTTCTAATGCCTTTGGGCATTTTATTAATTGCTACTTGTAGGTTTTATTGTTTTGTGTTAATTGTGCAGGTTTGTCATATTATTTTGACTTTTCTAATTTATAGTTTAGTTTATCTCTGGCTATTGCCATAATTTAGTTTTTTAAAGGACGCTGATGACCCCGTAGTTCAGCGCCCTGATATACACATCATCATCTAAATATTTTAAATAGTTTAAGAAGCTGTATTCTTCCATTCCCAAGTGCCTATTTTTAATAGCCGATTTTTCCTTGAAGGGCTAAGCCTCCTCTAATGAGGGGTAGCGCAGTATAAATCATGCAGTGAGCTAGACCGCCTACATAGTGACGATAATGATAATAGAGCAATTAGTGTAATAGTGCCTGGGAAAACAGGAGGTTCCCAATAAAACCTGTTTTGTCCACCACAAATCCCACAGACGCTCGCTAGGTATCGAAACCGGGGAGCCTTTTTGAGAGTCCAGCGGTCAAGCCGATCGGCCACAACGCGGTCCTATTATCCCTATAATAAAACAGTTTCGACAAATGTTAACCTAAATAGAATATTAAACAGGCGTTATATATTTTCAAGAATGAAGCTCATGTCATTCAAGGTCATGTAGACGATGTGATGTTTTTAATATCAACATTTTAAAGTCAAATATGGTAACTTAATTGGTCTTATATCTAACGTTTAGGAAATACATCACGTTAATGTAAACTATTTATCTCCATTCGCAATGCTCTTGGGGCAAGTTTAAAGCTTATTGGTAAAATGTTCAGAAGAGCTTCAGAAATAACAGGTTCAAACATCGCTTTACATTGATTAAAATATTAAACATTTCGGCTTTTTCCATGGAAAAAAATTAAGATTTTCCATGAATGACATATCATAAGTTTAAAGTTCAATAGACATACAACAATTTTGTAGCTTTTTTAAATATTTAAAATTAAGAAATATTCGCAGCCATTTTATTTGTTTATATACAACTATGTTACTGAAATGTGTTAGACTAAAATTCTACTAACAATAAGTTGTATTTGTTTATGTATAACTGATACCTTATAATATATTATGAGTTGATTTGTGTGTCATTTGTTCAATTTTATCTAATATTTTCTTAATTATAATTTAAAACTGTGTGTTGGAGAATATTTTCAACCTAAGTCTTTTATTCGATTTTAAATTGTCATTAACACAATGTAAATATTAGCTCAGAAATGCATTTGGAGAATGCCTTTTTTCTTTGTGACCAATTTGAAGAAGGAATCACAAGACCTGCTGTTGCTGATAAAAATATTTCTTAAAGAAGGTGTGAATCAAATATAAAATGTTTTTCATAGACCTAGGAAAAATCAGTCGATGTGAAATACAATGAGCTCATATTGGCTCACCCGATCGAAGCAGTAATGCATTAATTAGTGTAGAAGAACAGCACTTTAGAGCTATTTCCGAATATAGGTGCTGGTAGGAAACCTGTCATATATTGTTATGATCTTATTAAGAAATGTCAGTTGGTTCAATCGATCTTTAGAACGGAACCTAAGCCTATAAAATTCAGAAGTAAACATTGTGCTGTTAACGGGATTGTTCCAAGATGTTTATTTTTGTCTCAAAATCGGGTCTTATTGCTATTGTACCGCATACCGACTGTTTACCATACTAACAACTAAGATGCTCTGAAGGCTAGCACCATGGACCCTCTACCTTTACAGCCTTCACCTAGCATCTTTAAATTTATTTTTTCTTCAAAAAAATTGAAAATAAAGTACATTGAATCACTTATTCGTCATCATATATACCAATGAGAATAACAACCTGGTTTCCAAAGTGCCTCAGGAATGATGGCATCATTGTTTCAAGGACTGATTTCATTGAATGCCGAAGTATATTGGGAAATATTCTGAAAACAATAAAATACTTTGTTTTTTAAAATGTAAACCCAGTTTGAGTAAAAAACAGATCGTATTTTTTTTCGTATTAAGTTCAAACTCAATATTTGAAAGTGACACAGTGCACAGTAGAATCCAAGAAGCACTTCCTCTTAATATATCTAAAATAATTAATTAGGAACTTAAAATACCTATCCAGTTAAAACTGGATCTATGATTTATGTTCCGAGATATAGTAGAACAATCAAAGAAGTCGAAAGAAAACTGCTGGGGCTTTACTTTCACAAATTGAAGGCGGCAAAGATTTTACACCATTGTTCATGGAACTTCGCTGTTGGGGAGAATATTATCGCCTTACTAATCACTGGTATATTTAACGCATCTAAGGTTTAACAGCTGCGAGGAATATAAACCCTAATAATACATTGGAAAATTACGAACAATGGTGAAGGAGATTATAAGGCACAAGATATTTTGATGGCAGCTGCACTTTAATTTCCAGTTGATGCAGGAAGGCGATAATTTTATTGATGATGTTCAACCTTAGAGGATGAGTCTCCTGCAGACTCATCTCACTACGATGCAGGGGTCACAGTGGGGGAGAAGGATGAAATTCACTTACAGCACTTCGCTGTTATGACACGGTTCCTTAATCAAGTGTCTCCAGCTCAGCAAACTACGGCTAGATTTAGCGGACTGTAAAATTGTCAGCGGAATAAAATTTACACTTCAAGAATAGCTGACTTTTAGAAAAATTCATAATAATTATTTCAGAGAGTTTTGAGTTTGGTGATCTTTAAAATGTGCAATTACAGGCAGTGAAACTTTGACACCGATTTAACTTGTCGGATGTAACTAAACCGCTGGTTGTCAGCATCACAATGTAGTGGGAGCGTACGACAAGTCAAAACTAACAGATAAGAATCCACATAACATGATGCACTATCTAAATATCCACACTTCAACATTTTCCGAAGATAAAGTTTGTAAATTTCCTGGTGTGTTTATTTTGCTTGGATGTTTCCTTCACCCATAGAAATGATTTACATGTCTAATAAAACAAAAGTAGTAATTTTACACTTGCTAGGATTAAAGTTATATAAAGGTATTTTCATTTTATGTGAAAGATTAGTAACATACTAACATACAGGTTGTTAGTTGTAATTTCACTTATTTTGATAAATGATTTCTTAAAACTGTGACACTTTTCCCACAAACTAATTACATAGTTTTCTACCTGATATCTTTTTGCATTGTAACTGCGGCGAGAAATAAACAACACGTTTTTGCATAGACGACCCAATCCACTTTATTTCCACTATTCACATCTCCTGCTACCTAGGTAATGTTCGATCACTTGCCTTGCAAAAGTTATTCATGAATTCGCTTTATTTACGGTGAGAACGGCCCGTTCTGCGTTACGTACCCGACCCATCCTTTCGGACAAAATCATGTAAGTTGGTATACTACTGCTCACAACAAAAATTGTAACAGTTGTAAATGAAACAAAATTTGATGTAATATTGTTCATTACAATACTGTTACCAGTGCAAACGTTCTCAGCAGTCTATACAAGTATATGGATGTGTGCAAGCATACATTATTTATAATATAAATACTATATTTTAGTTAATTGATGGAAATTAATCATTTCTCCACACTAGCCGTATATAGGCTAAGATATTTGATGGATAGAGTCAACATGAAAAATTCAATGCTATGGTCGGGATTTGAACCACGGATCTCCTGGTTTCCGTCCAGTCGCTCTTAACCTTTGAGCTACCATGGCCAACGTGCCTTCATGACATTAAATTCTCCAGTTGACTCGTATATTTCCCCGGTAAACCACTAGGGGCTCTCGCATCCGAGATACACCGTTTGTGGCGACTTACTATTGTAAGTACTTAAGTCCCAGGCTTCATCATTTTAACTCTTATTATTTTAGTTAATTGATGGAAATTAATCATTTCTCCACACTAGCCGTATATAGGCCAAGATATACAAGAGATACACCGGATGCGAGAGCCCCTAGTGGTTTACCAGGGAAATATACGAGTCAACTGGAGAATTTAATGTCATGAAGGCACGCTGGCCATGGTAGCTCAAAGGTTAAGAGCGACTGGACGGAAACCAGGAGATCCGTGGTTCAAATCCCGGCCATGGCATTGAATTTTTCATGTTGACTCTATCCATTAAATACTATATATTTATTGTAAAATAGTGTAATCGACGGAAGTATGCTTATTGGGCCGTTTCTTCTCTATGAAGAAAATGGCAATACTGAAGCCTAATACGACTTTTGGAAAGCCTAATGCTGAAGTTTCCTAGAAAATGAACATATAGTTAATGGACGCATTGTCCTGCTCCAGAATTAGACTATCCTTAACAAGACATTTTAACCAGTGTGGTCATTACTTCAAATGACACTAGCATACTTGTGTACTTTACTAAAATACAATGCATACGATTAAAAAACCTATTTTAAATAAAAGAAGTGGATAACTTTTATAATTGCATAAATATTCTAGTAAGGATAACATTTATTAGCATTTTATGCAGATGCTATCTAAATAAGTAATTAAACAAGAAATTATTATTTTGTTAATTATAAAATAGCACAATGGATGTACGGCTTTTAAGATTTTGGACTTTTAATTTCCAGATAACGTGATATTTAATTTGAGAAGGCCCAGGTTTACTAATATGGGATACCTCTATGTTTTGGCAGCTCCTCTAGGCGCCAGTGAACAGGAAGGCGCATTTCTTCCTTCTAATATAAAAACATAAGGACCGTAAATGCGTCCCTAACGTATAAACATAGAAGAGGCAAAGCCAGCAAAAGAAGGCACTTGGCAGCTAGTAAAACAGAGACTCTTGGCACCAGTCTTCTTTTCGGGCTGGAACTATTTAAGAAATTTTTTTATAAAATTGTATTATGATATTCCACATTCTTGATTTATTACGTCGAATTGTAACAGCTTTAAACAACCCATTGAACAAAATGCTTTATTTTTATTTACCTTTAGGACAAGTGAGCACAAATTATAACTCCAAGTATTCTTATGTAGTTGTATGAATGCACTACGGATATATCTCATGGAAACTCTTGCAACTTAACGAACAAAACTTTGTTTTATTGTAATAACCAGACATCGGAATCCGTACACGTTTAAAGGGATATGAAGTCTACGAGTCTAGCAATATATAACTGCTGACTTCAGTCCCAGGGACAACAGGTAGTTATAGTCCGGTTCGTAACAGGTAGCTTTGGCTTCATTACAACCACTGCTCGCCTCGCGGGTAGATCTGTCTTCCAGGGAGTGCAAGGTGTTTGACATATTGTGTTAGCAGCATTATTTTCAGAACAATTATTGGACAGTCACCATTGATAAATCAAAAGTTTTGCGTATTATCAACAACCATTAAACAGTTTGAAGAATGTACTTTCGAGCTGTCTAAAAGCAGTCGAGGATATGTCTGCGAAAATTAACAAAATAGAGAATGCACCACCTACCAAACGAAGAAAATGTGAATTGTCCAGTATTCAACACAAAAATATTGGATTTTCAATGCTGCGTAATTTAAGAAATAAACTAATCCTCGGTCAAGCATATGAAAATGATTTTTATTGCTCATATGCATCATTAACGTCATTTGACATTGAACGAACTTTCTCCCGGTATTTTTATATCATTTCAGCGAGAGGCGCAGAAAATTCACATTCGCCAACTTGCGAATGTACACGTTGTTCATTGTAATTCCCGCAACGAAAGCAATGAGGAGGATAGCATATTGTAACGTAGTTTACATTTTGTATCGGTACGGAACTGTACACACACAGCATTTCGGTACACTTGTTGACACAGACGTTTGTTGATGTCGCGCTTGACCTTGTATAGAACCTGGGCGCGTACATTGATTGTTAAGGTGTACGGGATCCGATGTCTGGTAATAACTAACGAAATTTCAATCAGGTAAGATATATGGTATATGTTCCAAATTTCTCATTGGACCACTTTAAATTTGGGGCTATATAAAGGCCTATAATTTCATAAATTGGTACTAAGTTTTTCTTTAGATGTTCCATCCGTCTGACACTATACTTCCAAATAATTATTTGTGGACACTACTCTTCTACTCAGATTCAAGTGAAGAAAACAAAGATTGAAAAACGTATCAGAAATATCTGAGAAGTTAGTTTCCACAAGTGTATTTAAACACAAAGCCATATTTGTGTAGAAGCCTTCATATTAGCTTCAAATATTCACACCAATTTCATGAACCTAAACTTGTTTCGTCATTTTCCAAAGACGAGTACGCGTCAGTAGGTAAACTAATTCTCTTTGCCAAAATGTGTCAGTAGAAAAATATTAAATTGGAAAATTGAAGTCATCTGCAACATTGTATTGTACCCAATATTCGGCTTTTGTTCAATCTGCTCCGATGATTCGAACTTCTGTTACTGTAAGCTGTGCTAATAATATGAATATTGGATGTCGCTGAAGACTGTGTTAGTGCAAAGGCTGAATGTTTTTATGTTTCTGCTTTATACATTTTTTGTGACTTTACAACACTAAATAATCGGTATGTACGCTTTTGTAGCACAAGAGGTCTTAAAGCATTCACAAAATACTTGGGAAACTTTAATTGAAAGTCTTCAACAAATAAGAAACGCAACTTCCAGCAAATCTCCAACTCCTATTCTCGACTTTTATTTGTAAGGCTTTCAAACTTCGTGAATAACTTGAGAAGTTGAAACAGAAAAATACAAACTGATACTTAACATAAATCCATTTAGGTAGTTACCAACTTTGAAATAAAGATTTCCAAATGACTTTATATCAGAGCAATTTTATTGTAATTCACTGAATTGGGTATTTTAACAATGTTTTTGCATTTCTTTTCATACTCGTTCATACGGCTTTATAGCTGTGTAGCCTTTAATAGAAAATAACTTGATATTCACAATAAGATTTCAAAATTGCATGCTAATCAATAAAGTTGGAGGCTCATTTGAAATTATAATAAATAGGTACGAGTTCATGCAAATGATGTGACCAGGGATGGAATTCCGTACAGGCCAGACTTTTAAATTCAATTAACCAATGATAAAATAGCAGTATTTATTCAAGTTCAACTGTTTAAGGTGGACCCGGTGCTCAAGTTACTACTGTTACGGAAGAAAACGTCAACAGTGCTGCTGCCATTGTGACAGAGGATTGACGAATTTCCTTAAGATCACTTTCTGAAATACTGAACATTTCATTATGCGCCACCCACACGTTGGTGTCAGAAACATTACACATGAGACGTGTCTATGTGCGATGGGTTCCAAGACTGTTGATTCCCGAACAAAAGGGCATTCGCATGCAGGTCTGCATGCAGTTAAAGTTGATGTTAGAGGAAGATCCAGAGTTTCTTTCAAACGTAATCACTGGTGATGAAACTTGGCTACATCGTTTTGAACGTGAGAGTAAACAGCAAGGCTCAGTGTGGAAATCTCCTCCATCACGAACTCCGAAAAAAGTAAAAGTGGTTGCTTTAGCTGGGAAAGTTATGGTCATCTCATTCTTTGATATTCATGGAATGGTTTATAGGCATGTTGTACCTGCACACACATCAGTAACTGGACAATACTACAGAGATGTCCTGAAAACATTACAAGTCCATTTCAGGCGCAAAGAACCACATTCCGTGAAGCAGGCTGCATGCTGTAACACGATAATGCGTGGCCGCATATTGCCACTGTTGTTGCTGAACATCTTGCAAAATTCAACGTGGAGTGCATCCCTCACCCTCCCTATAATCCGGATTTAGACCTATGTGACTTTTTCTATTCCCTAACTTGAAGAAACGCCTTCGTGGGAGGCATTATCTATCATCAGAAGCAGTGGTGAAGGCTGCGGAGGCGATATTGAAGGATCTCGCAAAAATTGTAGCCCGGATGTCTTTGAAGACTGGCAGAAACGCTGGGACAAGTGAATCGCATTCAGGGGACATTATTTTGAGAAGGACCATCAAAATTATGAGGACGAGTAAAGGTACGTCGTCAGAAAAAGATTGTGATAATTCTTTATTGAACAGCCCTCGTATTATTTATTTTATTTAGTTTTAGTCTAGTGAGATCCCTGGTCAATATTGCACCACAAATCTAAATTGTTTAATAATAAAAAATATACAATAGAGTTTGCTTTATATTTGCATTTACGCTATAAGTTTATAGTGATACTATATTAACTGCGAGAGAAAATATAATAGTTTTTGGGTAAAATTAATGCTATTTCTACATCAAAAATTAAGAAAATAATTGCATATAAAAAAACCCAACTGGACGGGCACCAATTCATGTTAATAAAATAACAATAACTACTATTGACCAGAGCTTATAATAGCACACAGCTAAAAGAAATAGAAAAATGTTTATGAGCTTGATGTTTCTAGATTAAACAGGAGCAACTGAGAAGAAAAGCTATAGGTTTATAAAAGGACACTTCTAATGTATCCTCTCTATATTATAAAACCTGAAGTGAAGTGATAAATTTGGGAATAATAAGATAATATCAAAAATTTGGGCAGACTACATAATTTTTGGGGGGTAAGGGCTGTGAGGCTTCTTTACTTTCAGATCCTATAGAACGTAATATTCCTCTCATTTGCAGCTGCTGGCTTATTTTCACAGTCATCTTTTCCTTTATTAACAGATAACAGGCTTCGTATTGTCGCCATTCTGCAACATTTATTTTCACGACTTCGTAGATGATGCCCTCAGTTGTGTACGCGTCGTATTTTTGCACATCTTCTGTTATTGAATTAATTGAAAGTTCAAGTTTCAAATGATGGTACAATTGTTACTGTTTTCTGGCTAGACACACACAGTGTAATGGCGCATATGCCTTATCACCTCCTGATTGGGTGACCTGTACAATGTTGGTCCAAACTGGACAGGATTCATGTAATATCTTATGTTCTTAATTTCTTTTTCTGTGTATGGAACTTTGTACACTGCTAATCTTTATCCAAAGAGTATCTAGTGACTGACACCACTAGATTAGCTGGTAAATGGGATTTAAACCCGGTACCGCCTGTAGCCAACTTAGACTTCACCACCAAGTTTTCTTATTAGATTAAAAGTTCCAACTTGTTTGATTACATTTGCATATAATTGTATCTTTCGCATCTCCAGAAATTTTATTTGAACTGTCAGTGATTCCTTCTGCTTGGTTTTGAAGCACTATATTACTCTATGTAGTTGCAACACTGTTTTTGCTTCTGTGAAATGTAGTTTTGTATTTCAAAGTAGTGCACTGAAAGAGGAAACCCATATCTGAGCCACAAATGCAAGACTTTCAGTACACTTAATTTTGTTTGACGTGTTACAGCAATGCAGTAGAAGAAACATCTGTCAACTTCGTTTTCCGCTGCAGGGAACCGTGGACTAGTCACAATGTGAGGAGATGGCAGAATGTCTCGTATCATAATGTAGTGTATTGCATCAGCTTAGAAACTACACTTCAGATTCCATTTCAGGAGTCTGGCTTAAGTAAAGAACATCATTTATGAACTTCTGGCTTCGTAAATTAAGTATCTCGTTTATATGTAAACGAGATTAGCACTAGCGGAAATATGATTCGACTTACTATAAGGTCGCAAAAGACAAACTTCGCACATCACTGAAAACAGCAGTCAACGCCCCAAGCATTCCGAGGAGATTCAATTGTTTTTTACCATTCTTCCACTTTCTGCTCCTGTTTCGCATATAAAAGAAACTAGAGTTTTGGTTTTCAAGATACGAGACAACAGACTTTTAATCGGTGAAATCAATATCTACGTAACGGCCGAGTCACGCATATATGGAAACTATTGTGTTGCAGTTCGGTGCGCAACAAGTGCTGCAAAGTACCTCTATCATTAAATGCTTTTCAAAAGTGCCTTCTCTTCGTATATGTGTGGAACGTATTTCAAAATGAAATACTTTGTTTACGAAGATGTCAGTTTCTAGAATCATGTTTATTTGCTGGCATGCTCCATTTCTAATAATATTACACGCCCATGATATATGATAGGAAAGATGATACGAAATGAAAGAATTGGTGGAATGATTGCGGGGAAACGGGGAATCCTGGAGAGTAACCGACTCTGCGTCGTGTAGTGCACCACAAATCCCTAGGCGGTTGCCTGGAATGGAATCCGAGCCACATTTCAAGCGGTCTAACCGCTCGGCCATGACCGAACATATCACTGCTGGTGTGCCAGAATTTTGTCCCGCAGTGTTACGTGGCAATAAATCTACGGCCATATGGCTGTCGATACCCGTGGGTTATCGGGTACATCTCCGGACGGGGTTGAGGGAAGTCATTAATATTCCCGCGTACTAGCGGACATAGCTAGTAGGTGTGCTAGATCACCAGGCGGCCCCACCGAGGTCATATCGGTAGTCTTCCCATTTTGGAGTTGGCGTACGTAAGTGGCGTATCCACTTCCATCCCGTCTTGAGTCCATAGGACCAGATTGGGGGGCGGGACTTGTTAGTCTCTAGGTCTTGCCCTATGGAAAGCCCCACGGAGGCGGCCGGGCACCCATATTGGAACAGCTCGGTAACTCCCTGGTCGAAGGAGGCCCGGGTCCTTGGTCCTACGGGTCCAGGACTAATGGGAGTAGAACCTCTGGCATTAACGTGTCAGTTAAAGGTATCATAGATAACAACAGTACATATACTTCATGTAATATAATAACTACGGTCGGATGAATCAAATGGTGAAGTAGAAACGTAGAAAAATAAAGTTATATTTTATTGCTCCAAAAATACACAATAACACAAATACAAAAAGAAGATGAAAAGTGCTGGTTGCATTAAATGAGGCTTGTTATTATAATGTTACACCCTTAGTTTGATCATTTGAACCCAATTTGTTTACTTCTGGGCTCAGTACATGCATTTTCCCCATTTGATTTTACCTGAGATAAACAGATTTGAATGCTTCCTTTTTAATTTTAATTTTAATTTTAATTCTAATATCTGGTTTTACTCACCCGCTCATATTGTTCACCACTATTCTCATTATTTAGAAATTAGAAAACTGAAATTTAGAAACATCCTGTGCACACCCTGCAAGCTAACATAACTCCATATATAGAACACTGGTTTCAAGAGAGTAGTAATGCATTTACAGCACAATTTACATTTGTTCCTGTTTGTGTATTATACAAACCTAGTTGAATTATTTTCAAAAACTTCAAATTAAGGAATATTAACAATATGTAGAATTTTATATAGTATCTATAATAATGTGTCGTTTATTTCTCTATCAAAGTAAGATAACATATGCATTTTTCACAATTTTCTTGCTACCATGATTCCGAGATTCAAGAAAATTATAGAAAATTATCAGCCAATATACCTATTCCCGGGTTTCTAAAAATGGAAGACACACTCTCTAGTAAGCAACCATATAGGTACGACACATGAAGCAAATAAGCTCCAAAAATAAGCAAATAGAAATAAAAAATTAATCAAACATATTTCATGAAATTTCAACTCACGTACGTTTGTTATAGTACACGAGGGAGATTATCTTGAGATTTTCATGTGTGAAGCTCCTGCGTTAGTCAGTGAATAGTTCTTTATGCAGTGAAAAGGGTCTCTCTACGTTGCATGACGTTACTGGAACATATGAAAAGCTGTACAGCTCCTTTTGAGCAAATTCCTCTTCCATATACATTTCTTTTCCAGAAAGCTCTTTAGAAATTTCACTTAATGTTTCGTAGCCAGGGTTTTTCGTTAATACCTTACTAAGTTTCCCAAAGGCAGTTTCAACTATACCGTCAGTCTCTGAAGACAACGTTACTGAAGTTTCAACTATCAAAAGAAAGTGAATATTCCAAGGTATTATTTCGAGCTTCCAGTTGTGTTACAATAGCAGATAATTTGCAGAAATGGTTATGAAAGTACTCTATATTATCTTGAATGGCAAAATTAGTAATACATTACGGTGCTGTGGCAATGCTTGCACCTTCTAGGTCTAAGGAGTACAACACCTTTTACTTCATTGAAATTTTCTGCGTAGTACTACCAAGAACCCCATCGAGTTAAAACAGGTTGAGAAAGTAAAGAAATATTACAGGGATTTCAGGAATATTTTTAACTCCTATTAGCAACAGTATGAACACTTTCTTTACGCTAGAAAAAAGACGATCCATGCCTTTATACTGGCTCCTAACTGTTTCAATTGGACAATGTAAAATATGTGAATGTTAAAATGATGGCTAGAAGTGCAAATTTAATTTTAAATTTAGATGATGTGGATTAAATAAGCTATTTTAAATAAAAATTATAAAATACGAGGGCTGTTCAATATAGAATGATCACAATTCATTTTTGACAACGTATGTTTTTCATCCTCATAATTTTGATGGTCCTTCTCAAAATAGTCCCCCATGAATGAGATGCACTTGTCCCAGCGTTTCTGCCAGTCTTCAAAGACATGCTGGACACATTTTTTGAGAGATCCTTCAAAATCGCCTACGCAGCCTTTACAATGCTTCTGATGATGGATAATGCCCCCCACGAAGGCGTTTCTTCAAGTTAGGGAATAGAAAAAAGACACGGGGCTAAATCGGAACTATAGGAAGGGTGAGGGATGCCCTTCACGTCGATATTTGCAAGATATTCAGCAAGGACATTGCCAAAAAGCGGCCGCGCATTATCGTGGTGCAGCAAGCAGTCTGCTTCACGGAAATGTGTTCTTTTGCGCCCGATATGGACTTGCAATTTTTTCAGGATATCCCTGTAGTATTTATTGTCCAGTTACATATATGTTCAGGTAAAACATGCTGATAAACCTTTCCATGAATATCAAAGAATGAGATGACCATAACTTTCCCAGTAGAATCAACCAATTTTGCTTTTTTGGAGGTTGGTGATGAAGGAGATTTCCAAACTGAGCGTTGCTGTTTGCTTTCAGGATCAAAATTGTGTAGCCAAGTTTCATCAGCAGTGATTACTTTTGAAAGAAACTCCGGATCTTCCTCTAACAGCAACTTTAACTGCATGCAGACCTGCATGCAAATGTCCTTTTGTTCGGGAATCAACAGTCAGGAACCCATCGCACTTAAACACGTCTCAAGTGTAACCTTTCTGTTGCCATAGTGAGGGTGGCACTCAATGAAATGTTCAGTATTTCAGAAAGTGCTCTTAAGGAAATTCGTCGATCCTCTCTCACAATGACGGCAGCAGTGTTCATGTTTTCTTCCGTAAGAGCAGTAACTGGAGCACCGGATCCACCTTCCTTTGAAATTGACTGTCTCCCCTCTTTAAACATTTTAAACCACCTTCGAGCTGTTCTGTAGGGAATAACAGACTCTCCATAGGCCTCCTGTAACATTGCACATGCCTAGACTGAAGATTTTTTGAGACGAAATCAGAAATTAAAAGCCGCATATTTTTCCTCGCGTGTTACCTCCATTGCATCTGTAGGTGATACTGAACATATCTGAACTTGCCTGGTTCTCACAGGCAGAAACCAGGAGTACCAACAATGAAACTACTACGGCGTGTTTGTTTCACATTAAACTAACAGAATATAATACGATTGAATTTTATTGCGAAAAAATATGACCGTAAAAAAGTATGATCATTCTTCACTGAAAAGCCCTCGTGAGCAAGGAAACCCCTTATTTCAGCAGAAAAGCATTCATAACCATTTCGCTTAGAATTCCGGGCTCTAATAGTAAGCCTTTTCAATTTATTCTCAAGTTGTTGTGGTATCCTTTAAGTCAGAAATTTAACTCAGTGATGCTTTAGATTAATGGCATTCACATTATATGTCATTATGAAATGGCGACTCCGAGGTAGGTTTTAGATTTTAGACACATCACAAATCAGCTATGCTTGGGAAAGTTTCCCAATGGTAATAATGGGAATCTATAGTTGATCTTAAACCTTCCAGGCCATTGATTCCTTGCTATAATAAAATAATCTTGTTATAAACCTTGCAAGCAGAGATATATTTAACTGTTTCTAATGAAGGGTCACCATACACCTCTCGGAGCAAATCATGATCTTACTTCCAGTTAGCGAATCTTGGACACTGATGGCACACAGACTGATGACTTCAGCTTAACTGTATTCAAGAGTACTTTAGGTTGTTTACAGCAGAAAACTGGGTCAGTTCCGCTCCTTAATTTGCATGGTTTTATTTACAATAATTCATTAGTAAAGTTACAATTTTCCATGAAAAAACGGGTAATGGTCATGCACAAAGTACATTTTCAACCCCATATTTCTGCACACAATTCCCATGTGTATATTTTCCTACACTATTCAATGAGACTTAGCCGCTGACTCTGTGAAATGCTATAGTCCTTTACAAGTATTCACCATTACCTATTGGTTTTATATGAGACACCATTGGGAGATGTAAGACATACTGTCTCTTTAACGGCCTGCAGATAATTAAGCCCACACCTCCAACCTCCACCACGCCCATTACGGCTTAACAAACATCTCTACTAATTGCCGTGCTCTGGCCCATTATTAGGTAGGGTAGACGACTACACCACCAAGTGCCAATAAAACACGGTCGTACATCATGACAGCGGTCTCGAAGCGCATCACCGTACAGCTTTTCAGTGATGTTCAATGTACGTACATGAATAACGTTCATGCTGATAATGTTAGAAGCCAACTAGTTATTTAAATGTAAATGTCATTTACATGTAGTATGCAAATGATTCGTTGCATTTGCTTCGCAGCTTAACCACGCATTACGATGCGTCTTATGCACGTATAGGACAGCAATCTTTCTAGTGTAGCTTTGTTTATGAAGTTATTAATGGATACGCAGTAACTATACCAAATACCATAGGTAAAATTACTTTAAAATATAAACAGAAAGACGACAAGATGAAAAGCAGAACAATGAAGAGATGAATTGACGAAAGAAAGTATTCTGAAGGCCGGAACAGACTGATTATAATTTTTTTCCTTTTCTTAATTTACGTCCCCAAACGCTAAGTAGTATTGGACGATTATTATGAAATTAGCTGAAGGGAGCCCATGATTCATGGAACTTCAGAGTTACGTGACAATCTTTCAGGATAAGGGAACCTCCTGGACGTGAGGCAGACGCACTGAGGAGGGTAGTTTCCAGTAAAATGATTGCACATTTTCTCCATATTGTGACTTTGTGGATTCGTAGAACTAAAAGTCCAATTTGCCGAAATTCTAAACGTTCTTTATTCGCGTAGAAACACTCTGCGTAGCAGCATAATTACATCACATATCACAATCTACAAGGCCAAGGTCGATGACAATACTCAACTTCCACTGTTGACAAACACTCTTGTTACATGTCTTTACAACTACTACTCTTGTTTCATAACTTGCAACTCGACTCCTAGTGAATCGTCGCCTGTTTAAATACCTCACTGATAATTTCTAGATTATTCGAAAATAGACCAAAGCCCGAACAATCTATCAGTCAAGAAGTAACTAGAAATTTCCATTTATCTCAGTTTGTTTGTTTCGGTAGACCTATATCTGCTCGGTATTTGCGGACTTAGAGTAGTGAACGAACTATACTGTTTAACGAGAGAGACTAAAAATAAATGTTCTTGTTTTCATTTTAGTTTCACATTCAATAAAATAAGCACAAAGCACATTATATACGAGCATAACGCTGTCCATAGCGAGTAATGGTATAATTGTGTCACCGATGGCATTGTTGTGCTGCTGCCAGCCGGATCTGGGAGCGTGGGCGGGAGACCCGGAGGCCCGCAAAGAGAAAGAAGAGATAGAGAGAGAAAGAAACAGAGAGACTCCGGATTTTCTGTGTTTCTCATGCCACCGCGATTGTTCTCGGAAGGTGTATGGCGTTATAGAAACAATGAATGGAGGTATAAGTACCGCAACCGTTACTCCAACATCGCCTCCAGGATCTCTTAGATGAACAAAACTTCCTTCGTCCATAGCAATTTTGTTTTCGCCGGTGCCATTCCACATCACACCAACTTTTACGTCTGGTTGACCAGGTGACCCGTGCCTTCAATAACCGACAGTATGTTGCAGTCCTCTTCCTGGACATCTCAAATGCCTTTGACTCCGTCTGGCATCAAGGCCTCCTTTACCGACTGATTAGATATGACTTCCCTCCCTGCATAATTCATCTTACCAACCATTTCCTTACCCTTTTCCATTGTCAGAGATGATATTGCTTCCCAACCCTATCTTATCAACCCAGGGGTGCCCCAAGGTAGTGTACTTGGCCCCTGCTTTTCTTAACCTGTATCAACACTCTTCCTACTATTTGAAGCTGCAACCCCTACCTGTTTTCCGATGACACAGCAATCACCACAGTCTTATCTGAACGCCTCACGGCTGTACAACGTCTTCAACGATATGCTGACATGCTATCCGCCTGGTTCCTCACATAGCGACTACGCATAAACGCCACAAAGTCACAGGCAGTTACCTTCACCCATCTCCATCTACATGACGGTCAGAGCTACATCTAGCAGGGCAAACATTCCCTGGAGTAATCAGGCCCAATATCTTGGGGTACAACTTGACGTGAGCCTTACTCGGAAGGCCCACATTCTATCTGTTGCCTCCAAAGTAGCAACACGCATGGGCATGCTATATCCGCTCCACAATAAAAAGTCGCATATGAGTCTCAGAACAAGATAATCATTTACTAAAAGATACTGAGACCTGCTATAAAATTCGCATGTCAAATCTGGGGTGCTGCAGCACCCTCATACTTAAATAAACTCCATAACCTGCAAAACCACTATCTAAGGATAGCTACAGGTGAGGAATGGTACATCCCCAATGCCAATATTCACAATGACCTCTCATTTCGTAATCTAACCACCTACATTCTAAAGCTTTCTCAAACATTTTATTCTGATCTACCATCCAGTTTCAACCATCTCATCAGGGGTCTCGGGGAGTATGATATAGACCCCGGGGCTACCTACAAACATCCATAAATCTCCCTAGGCATGCCATAAATCTATGATCCTCGTAACCTTCTACCTCTTCTCTCCCGAATTACACATTTGAAAAAGCTAACACAAAATAAAAGCCAACCGTCTACCCACCACCCGATGACTTATTTCCCATAAAATGTCAGTAAGGGACATTGTCCCGTGATGGCAACAAGTCGAAAGCCCCTGTTCCATGGAGCAGGGTTCAACTTCAACGACACCTGAAGCAGCAGTTGTTGTGTGTTGCGATTTGTGTGATTATCGGAGTTGAGTTGTGTAGTTGTGTGATATTGCAAAAGTGGCCATTTGTAGCTGACGGCAGTGATTTCTTTCACTTTTTACGTGCAACGGAGCACTGAGTCGACCTTAAAGACAGCTAATTGTCAGAGTGTTATACATTTCTACAAATCAGACTTTTGATTCTACGTAATACTCGCAGTCACAATATAATTTTGCACCCACCTCAGGCAATGAGCAAGTAGGTTCAGCTTTCCAGTACAGTAGCATATTATTGTCAGCGTAAATGGCTGCACTTTCGAAGTGAAAACACTAGAATATGGAGAAATGTGGAAAAAATGTACAATATGCTCTATTGCATTATGAATTCATTCGTATATTTCCATTCCTCCATGTTTGAATATTGTGTCTCAGAAACACTACAAAAACATTGAAATACATAACTGCACTTATGTTTTAGTTGCCTCTCTTTTGATCGTGCTAAGCTGGGGTCAAGAGAAGCTGCATGTTATACATATATTTCAAAAAAGCACTGCTGGTTACTGATACAAATGACTGCCACAGTCCTAGTATTTATTATTGTGCTGCTCGAATAGTTACCATGGATTTATCTTTGGTAATAGATACCTCACAGGTAACGCACTGATAACTCCACGTGGAGTGAACATCTATCCTCATTTGTGATTCCTGAAAACTTCAGAGGCTGAAGTGATGCGTTTATTGGGGCTTAGCACAGATCCAAGGACTGCGGCAGTTCCCCTCTCACTTTTACAAGAAATACAGTGGGCACCAATATTTAAGTTGTTTAATTCTAAAAGCAGTATAAAGGTGGTTCTTACTCAATTTTGTGTTCTGATTACAAATATTTTTGCAGAACTTCTCCATCACCCATTGTTTTTGAGTAATTACTTTAAAAATATTTCTTGTAATTATGCAGTTAGCTTGAATAACTTTTACATACCTAAAATGTATGTGAATTAGACTTTCGGCCGTACTTTGCTTGAGGAACATCTCTCTTGAGTGTCCAGCAGTAGTCTGCCAACATATTTGGAGTACATTTTCCCTGGTAGTGTCTTGCCATTTCAGCGATGTCCTGATGGAAACGCCCGCCATGGTCGTCGTGTACAGGGCCGAGGTTCTCAGGAAAGAAGACGAGATGTGTATTTTCAAGGACATGACCTTGTAGTTCTCAATCAGCTCACTGGCAAGTTCTGCGTAATGTGCAGACCGGTGGTTTCCAAGAAAGTTTATGACAATGTTTTTGAAAGAACCATGCAACTCGTTCTTGCATATTTAAAAGGTTTCCAAATAGCAAATCGTTCATAAGTTGTCTAATCTGAGGGCCAGCAAACATTCTATCTTTGATTTTTGCTTCACTGATCTTTGGAAACTTAGTTTTAGGGAACAGAAATGCACTCCCATCACGACCCATTGCTTTCATAAATGTCTTCAACAAACCCACTTTGATGTGTAATGGAGGTAATCAGATTTTGTTAGCATTTAAAAGTGGTTGGTGCACATTTGCTGTCCTGGTTTGAGTGTGTCCCTATTTGGCCAACTTTTTTAAACATGATTGCTTTTGTCTCTACTATCCCACATGCCCAAGAAACAGCAAAATGTTGTATAACCAAGTTGTAATCCAAGTAAGATAGCTATCACCTTAAAATGTGCACATATGTGCCAGGAGTAGTCATCATATCGGATGCTGTATAGTACGAGTTGCAAGTTCACGTAACTCTCCTTCATACCAACTGCATGAGCAATGGGAATGGATGGAAACTGGTTTCTATTATGCAACAAGACTCCTTTCAAGCTTCTTTTCGAAGAGCCAATGAACAAGCGCCAATGTTCAGGATTATGTTGAACACCCAGGGACTTCATCAAAGAATCGACATCATTACAGAACACTAGGTCCCCCTGTTTAGAAAATAAGTGTTCAAGTTCCTTTTGATGTCGACGAAAATAAGTTATTTTGGTGCCATCCTGCAGGAGATGCCAGCCTTTCAATCTTTAAGCAAGTAACTCAGCTATGCTTTTAGATAACCCGAGATCACAAACCAAATAATTTAGATCCTCCTTGGTAAATAAACTCGGCTCTTTTACGGCAACTCCTGCCACAAAATCTGGGTCACTTTGTTGTAATTCACTAATGTCATCAACACTCAAAATCTTCAGTCACATTACTGCTCTGTGGTGAAGTTGGTACGGGAAGGCCTGGTCCACAAGGACCTGGTCGAATTGATGATTCCAAAGATGTATGTTTAATGGTGTGTTTGGATTTGGAACTTATTCGACATATGTTTGTTAAGCAGAAGTAGCAGTCTATTATATGATCCTTAGGTTCCCACCATATCATAGGAATTGCAAAAGGCATATGACGGTTCCCAATAACCAAGCCGGTTAATAGTGTTGTATGTTTGGCATAACAGTTTTGCAGCCTAAAACTTATTCTCATGAATTTTATTCTCACAATAACATTTATAAGATCTTCTAATTCAAAAAGTCAAATTTTGCCTCTGTGCTTTTAAAGTGAGCTCACCACAAATGTAACGAAAATTGTTTTTATTATTTACACATTTGCACAATATTTACCCTCCTAATTCCAAATACTTAAGAAAACATTATTCTAAACACTACACTTGTTAAATTACAATTGAGAACACACAGGATTAGCTTCTATGAGCTTCTAATCCCTTGGCAACTATTTAGGACAGTTTGTATCTGCAACAAACCTTCGCTGTTCAGCTGTTGGAGTAAACATTCACCTGGATGGTAAAAGCACAGTTTTGTAGAGGCTCGTTGCTGGTCACTGTCATTCCTGAAGTGACAGACAACAATCGCCTAAAGCAAATATGTCATTTGTTGCCTTATATGTTAACCTAATAAGATAAAACTTTATTTTAATCAGCACATTCACGCGCTATGCTAATAATCATGTTAGCAGTGTCTTTAATATTGCAAAAATTTGGTAGGTGATGGAACATTTCTAGCTTGATTTTTGGATTTGGCACATACAAGTACCTAAGAATCAGCAGAAATTATTTATTTAACATTTTCATTGTTGAGCAGTGTAATCAGTGCGTTATCTAACAGGTTTCTATTAACATAGGTAACTATTTGAGAAGCAGGATAATACCAGCGTCTAGATCCAAAGGCTGGGAAACTTTTTAGGGGTTAATCATTTACCCTGAGTCTGGAAGTATAAGTGGGAGTTTAAAATATGTATATGAGCTTATAGATGTTATAAAGCAAAGCCGAATGTAAACAAACCAAACATATATATCAGCTAGCTTTAAAATCCTACATATTATTCGAGAAGTAAAAACCGTTACACTACGATACCTTGCCACGAACCATTTCATTTCAATTGTCAATGATATGAAATCGTATTTGATGGAATTGGAAACCGACATCTCGTGTATCAAAGCGGCTTTGGACATCAGAACCAAAAGAATAGAACAACAGTATTGCCTTCATGACCTGTTTGTGTGCTATCATGAACTGGATTGCTGCAAATGTAAAATTACCTGGATAATGTCCTTTTTCCAGAAACTTTGGACGCAACTTTAGCGTCTCAGTGTCCGTTTACGGACTAATTTTGCCAATACTAATTTATTTGTTTTGAACACACTTTTAATTATTAGCGTTAAACACATTGCTGTTAACATAGTCACAAGCTTATTAAGAACTTTAGCTGAACATTCGAGTGGTTTTTGTAACATTTTAATGCAACTTTTTTGCATCTACATCAAGCTTCGAAAAGAACTGCAGTTAGGTAGGGGAATCTGTCCCGAAAAGAGATTAGCGATCTTCTTTGCTAGATGAATTTGTTTTGCATTTTTGCATTTGTGATGTATTTGGCCGTTACTGGGCTAAAGAGCGACGCTCTTGGTCGTTTCTGATCAATTGCGTTTTCGGTGATCGCTCTGTTTTTTTTTAATAGGAGTTTTAAGGGGCCCAAGCGGATAACTTAATATTCATGACATTACAACTGATATTTGAAGGCAAATTTTATTGGTAATTTTTTAGGAGTTATTGTTTTATGTACGATTATTACGAGGTAAGGTAATTTAATTTTTAGCCATGCACCCTGCTGTTGAATTATAAGTCTTTTGACTATAACCACTCATACTTTAGTAACGAAGGGACATATATGTTGTATATTAATCACTAAATAAGAATATAAGTGTACGTTGCATTAACTTGAAGTTAATGCATTTTTTCCATTTTCTAAAATATCGAAATAGTTAAGAGCATTATACAAAGAGTCCGTTGTCAATAAGTTATGTTTGCTTATCCTTCCTCGGGAAATTCTGTAAACACTGTGCTTTAACAAGGAAAGTCAGACAACAATACGGGTACACAGTTTGTTTAGCGTCTTTCTTTTGTGCTAGAGATTTTAATTGCGCTGTATAAACTATTATTTAATTAAGGATATTCTGTGTAAATTAAGATACACTGAGGTTATAGTACGTTAGGGCCCAGATTTCGATGACAGTACATTTTGTTTCTAATCATGCCCAAGCGATTCTATACGAAACATAGGTATGCGTGACTCACACGTTTCACCATTTCGGTGAAATTAAATTATTTTAAAAGTAATTTTTATGAATTTTTAGACGGTTTTAAACGGTCACCTTGCAGACTATAAATATGTTTAATAAGATATCCAGGGTTTTGGAGTATTTCGCGTGTTTAGTTGGATTTATTTATTATTGTATTAGCAGAATCAAGTTTTTGAATATCAAAAGACAGAAATTATTGGAATATATAATGACGTCTCTATTTCTCAAAGATTAGGATGCGTAAACCACAGATTAGTACGTCCAACTAATGGATTTGTCTATTATAAGGCAGTTTTGTCTTCAATAAGAATGCGAGGAGAATGTGCCTGCTACTTTTAGGGCCACACCAAGCCTATTCTTACACTGCAATTTTCACAGAGTAAAAGCTAGTGGTCGTGGTTATACTTGTAATCCATCATCCGGAAGAGAAAAAAAGGCATTTTTGCAAATTTAAATATCGAACAGAATTAGTGGAATCATTTTTAGGCACTCTATTATGTGTTTCAAATGGGAAGGTGTTTGTCCTTGAGTGCTACTAGGTGAGCAACCAATCGGAGTCCTGCGGTGTTGTCGTATTGCATTCCCCCTAGGTGGCGTGTGACGAGCGGCAAACTAATCAATCCCCAATGCATACTATTCGCGCTAAGAAAAAAAAATCAGATTTTGCAAAAACTGATTCATGAGGAAGGAGGGAGTAATGTATTTAACGTAACCGTAAAAACCCCATATTTTTAGCTCAAATAATTTTCCTAATACAAATAAATAAAGTAGATACCATTATATTATAACAATGCATTGCGACGTAGGCACTGTACTGCATATCGTTATTGGTTGGCATATATGTGTGAACGTATATTTGAAATTATTCAGAATTGAAACGTAAACATTTGACATGACGTGGTAAAAGATATATATATATATATATATATATATATATATATATACATATATATTTGTTCTCCAACATTTAGTCATATCGGACGATGAATGAAATGGGTGAAATGATGCTGAATGCGTCCGCGGTCCATGGAGCTTCGAGTTACCCGACATTCGTCTTTCAGGACGAAAACCCCGTAAAAACCTTATCCAGGTAATTCACCCTGACCGAGATTCGAACTCGGGACCTCTTGAGCGTTAGGCAGATATGCTACCATCTACGCTACCGAGGCAGGCAGAAATATGTACTTCGAATAAACCAAGGTGTTTGGTAAATTCAATGAGAGGAAACGATACACTTCTTAATAGTCTGGCAGAACATGTCTGGTCACATTTTATCTTTGTTTATGAATGTTTCGTAATCTCTATTTAGTCAAGAGGGTTCAAAGCAATACTATTCAGTTACTCTTCAATGATAAAGTGTATCAGCTGGATCAATGAGACACGATCCACCTCCCTCGCCCCGTACTACTGCTAGAACAATCCAATTGAGTTAATGTGGGCTCAAATTATGTTCCAAACGGAAATAATATTTTTAAACTGACTGATGTTGAACGATTTATTCACGAATAAATTGTTAAGAAACACTACAAGACTGGGAAAACTGCGTGAGACATCAGATAAACTAAAGAAGACGACTTTTGGAAAGAAATAGCACGTAAAAAGATTTTGGAACATATCATCATAAATTTGCAGTACTCAGACCTTGAAGATAATAACAATGACGAATTATCTCTTAACGTAACATTCACAACTATACGGATGCACCACTGGTGTTTTCGTTTGATTAGCAAAATAAGTAATTCATAAACTATAACATTAAACTAAATATTTGAAACATTTGCGTAATATACGAATATTGATGTTGCAGTTGGATTTCAACAACTGCATTATTATAAAACTTCGGAAAATTCAGTTTGCGTCCCCTTACTTCCAGCGCCACAAACACTCGCAAAGGTCCGAGAGAGAGGGAAATATAAAAAGAGTGACGAGAACGAGGTGGCAACGGTGAAGGCTCTAATGCATCTGATTCGCTGCAGGCGAGAACTCTTCCCATTTGAAACACATAATAAAGTCACTTGAAACTTGAAATTGAGCAGACCTGAGACAATTGCCGAATTGGTGATGTACCTTCAGGTAAGAAGCATACCTTTCAAAGGAGTTGGAAACCCAAAGAATTTGTTAATGTTCAAAGAAGCCTTTTGATGTGTAAAAGTGTAAGACTTACACCTTTACACACAAAAAGGTATGTAAGTCGTAATAGCGGTGACTCAGTAAACACGCTGGACAGTTGAAAGGCAGGTTTCTACCCGGTTTTCCTCGTAGAGCTTTCTTGTGTGAAATGTTACCTTCTGTACCACTGTACCACGTACAGTTGGAAGAGGAACTGAATTCTAGCCAAAAGTTAAACTTCGAGATTTTACTGTAAATATATATTTTGGTACGACCTGAATCTAAAGTTAATTGTTTGCGTTCGTGCGTGCGTGTGTGTGCGTGTGTTCGTTTGTGTGTGCGCGCTTGCGCGCTCGCGCCCAGAAAGTTGGTAAATACCAAACCTCTATATAAGGTCAAAGCGTTCAAACTTTACATAGAATCTCTCTCGAAAATTTTTATTTTCTCAAAAATTGTTTTAAATATTATATGTTTAAGATATTACGAGTATAATGACAAATTATATATCATATTATATATTATATATATCATATTATATATGATATATATTTTTTTTCATTTATCTGGAAATATCCTTATAAGTTTAAACTGACATTACCCAGGTTGGTTTCTATGTTTAATTTTACTGAATATCTTAGTACGAGAGATGCTCAAAATAGTATCTGAATACTAATAATTAAACTATTTTGACAGAATTAAATGCAGCAGATATAGAATTTGTAAACTTGATTGTAAATAATCCTTGATAGTAAATGTAAATATTGATTACATTGATATTAATGGGACTGATTTTATTTATTTTCATTATCGTTGAGCCAGATTTATTTTTACTTTATTAGAGCCAGAAGTTTTAGGATATATTCATTTACCTAAAGGATGTAATAAAGTAGGCACTTTGCAGAACTTTAATGATACCCATTCACTGCGATAGAGTTTACTTATTGATTATTCATAAATAATATCATTTCAGGTTTTAGTAGTTAACGATTTAAAATGTAAGACAGTTGAGTTTTTATCTAAAGGATAAATTTTACGTAAACATTAGTTGAATTGTCTTAACTATTAATAAGTTCAACTACTGCAAATAAACTTAAAAATAAATAAGATGATATCAAAATACATTTATAACTTGCTACATGTTTGACTCATGTTAGGAGGTTATGCATTATTGTTACTAGTATTGAAAAGTAATTACAATAGATTTTAATACATTTTAATTGTCGATTGCATTGTCAGGAGCTAATATTATGTTTACATCAAATAACACTTTAACACTTATTCATCTGTATGATATTTTCCTGAATGTTTGTTATTAATATTATATTTATTACCTTTCAATTTGTGTTTACCCTACGTAATATTTTTGGTTATGCATTTTTTATATTCAGGTTTCCCTAAAACTATATTTTCAGTACAATCTCAACATTGAATTTTTTATATAATGCAATTCCTCCTCTACCTACTATGTAGGTATGTTCGTGGTACAGAAAGTATTGTTTTAACGCTTAATTAAATACTACCAAAAAACGGGTACGAATCTGCAGTTCAAATGACCCGCATGTTTATTGAGTGATTGCGACCACAGCGACACATTGGAACTTTCAGGCAACATGAAGTACAAATAGGATGTTACAGATGACGCGCAGGTCTATTGCTACGTGTATAAGTATATGTCAATATACCTTAGTTAGTAAGAAAGTATTCCAAAACAATTTTAATTATTTGTTTTGACGTAGAACGCGTATTGAATGTGAAGAATACTATATTGGCGCTACATTGCATACAAAATTCAATATAAAGAAACAAGAAAATTGTATTTCGGATGCAAAGTCTGCAGATACTTGTATGAGTTGAACAAATTCAGGGCACTGCTGCTGTTGTCTGATCTACAATTGATTTACTAACTGCACGTGCTTTAATTAAAGTTTCTAACCAATGTGATAGTAGCATATTCTTACACCTAGACCTTCAACTATCCCAAGTTATTGAGTAGATTGTAACATTATGGAGTCGCTTAGACTTCCCCATTGTTTCATCGCGCTGTCAGCTGGGTTACACTTTACTCGTCGTAACAATAGAATGGATGAGGACTACTCACACACAGCAACCTAAGGAATATCGATTGCGGCCATCACGTGAAGAGGAAGGGATGATTTGAAGGAAACACAGGAGGCCAGAAACCGCCTGCGGTCAAACGAAAAGCGTGAAAGTTCCAAACATTTCCTGAACGAAGACGCATCCCACCAATAGAACTGTCCATAAAGGACGATAAACGACCCTTAAATCAAGCAGAACTCTATATCGACGCGAAATCCCTGTTCTTTCCTTTTAGCAAACATTCGCGCCTACCTAGGCGCCTACCTCGAAGCACATCTGAAACTTGAGAAATAAAGGAATGAAAAAGTAATTATGTAAAAAATATCGTGGTAGATCATAAATCGAGCAAAAAAATAACAAAAAAAATCCATCGTTAGAACGGATGATTGACAAGAGACGAACTCGAGGACTACATACACCATGTTTTCACAGAAACTTTCATTTACATACCTTAACCATGTGCGCGGCAGATGACTTAGCATCTTGATAAGATCTCTCCTCGACAATTCGCTTCCATACCATCTACGTACAAATATATGTGGCGTGTCCGTAAAATAAGGTCTCCAATGCGCTGGAGTCGTGAGGAACACTATTACGCAAGATCCATCTATATTGATGTGTAGCTTGGTTTCACCCCTTCAAATCCCCATTACAACGAACCCGTTGCAACCATTAGTCTTTGCTGGGCAGCCGTTTGCGTTGGAGCTTCCTATCACTTCCGTCGCCAAGTGCGAGTTGCGTGCAGTGATCCGTTTTTTGAGTGCCAAAGGCACTAATCCCATGTAATTCATCGTCAGTTATGCGAAGTGTATGGGCCACAGTGTATGTACGTCAAAAACGTGCGAAAGTGGGTCAGAGAGTTCCAAGACGGGCGCAAAGAAGACCATGACAAACAGCATTCTTGGCGGCCTTCTGTTTCAACCACAACAATTGCAAAAAAGGAGCAAGAAATGCTTAAGGATCGGCGTGTGACAGTTCGCGAGCTGTACGAACTTATACCTGAAGTCAGTAAGAGTACGATTGACAACATTTTGACCGAACATTTGCATTATCGCAAGGTGTGTGCGAGGTGGGTCCCCAAAATGCTCACCGAAGACCATAAACGGCAACGAGTTGAAGTGTTGATCTTCTGGCCCAGTTTGGATGGGACATCCTCACCAATCACCCCTAAGTCCAGACTTAGCACCTAGTGATTATCATCTGTTTCCTGAGTTGAAGTCACACCTGGGTGGACCACATTTCCAGACCGACGGTGATTTAAAGAACGAGGTTGAGCGCTACCTGCGCAACTTGGTGGGAGAGTGCTATGACAAGGGTATACAAAAACTGCCACAGGGCATGCAAAAGTGCATCGATCGCAATAGTGAAAATTATCCGTAAGTTTCGCCTTTCCATCAATGTAACATTCATTGACAATAAACATGTTTTCTATATTAAAAAAATTGGAGACCTTATTTTACTGACACGCCTCGTGAGAACATTTGAAAACGTAGATTTTGTAGCACTACTCAATTCGAAGAAAGAATTTTTATAATACTTTTTATGAACAACTTTCAGCTACATTTTTAATCCTGTGACATCGAATATTTGGTGAGAAAATTTCAGAAATATATTTATTTTGAGATAATGAAGCACAACTGCCCGTTGAACTTTACTGTATTCCCTATATCTCTCCGTATGCTGGATGTTGCCTCAAGGATGAGAGAAGTGAATCCTTTGTTGAGATTAACTTCTCCTTGTGGAATTTTGAAAGGGAATACTTGTGCAATTTGGCAAGTGTCCCAGAGCTCTTGTTGGATAGAGGACTCTCTGGATATCCTATGGGACAGCGGAATGAGCCACTGTGTCACCAAAATGGGCTGCGGCACTATATGCACTCAAGTTTATAGATATTCCATTTTCTCCTGGTTTATGTTTACATCGCATTGTATGAGAAAACACACCTGAGTATTCACAAATTCGGGCACTCACTTTACGTCGGCAAGAAAGTGATGATACTTTGAGAAAATCGTACCAAATACATCACAAAAACAAGAAAAAGTATAAACACATGGCATAACATCTACGTGTATCCATGAGAGAAGATAATTCTCATATGCTGCAGATGACAGAAAATGCCAACCTCCTTCCACTTTTTCCCCTCGTTTTGTTTTGAAAGGGATAGACTGCAGAAAGCACGCGATATAAATACGGAATTTGTACTTCAATGTTGTTAATTAATTTTAAATATTTTTATGTAAAATAGTTTTTGTATTATACTGAATGCTCTAGACAGCACACATTTAAATTTAAATCTGTGCTCAAAACTCTTGTTCATAATTAATATATTGACGGAAATTTATATTTAATAAGCTAAAGAGTAACTAATATTATGTTTCACATAGCTTTAAAGTCCTATTTTTGCCAAGACTTTATAATAAATGTGTAACTCCCTGAGCCTTTTAAACCCTTAAGGAGCAGCTTCAGCGAAATAGATTAATGCTTAAAAATATTAGCCAAAATTAAAAGTTCTATGGATAATATTTAAAGGTGCCGTAGGTAAAAGTGTTACGAGCTATGTTAATTAGAGCGGCGTTATGGAAATAGCCTTGTGCTGAGGTATTATATCAGGTAAATCGCCTAAAACTACCACCGAGTTTGTTTCTGTAAATAATGTAATGGCTTAACGTGGAAGCTGTGTGTTAAATTAATATTTTATAGCATTTACAAATATGCTTATTAACTTTCATACATATTTTACTTTTGCAAAGGATCAGTTATTGCAGCTGCCAAGAGTCATAGACCACCAGGTAAACAAATGCCAACAGTCTAACTCGTATTTTGTAACCAGCCACATACCGCAAAAGCTCCGGTAACATTTGAATTTTGGTTTATGATACCGTGGCTTAATGTCTGTTATTACTAATAAATGCGTTAATTTTCACACAGCATATTTCTTTTTCTGTAATGAAAATAACCTAACTCTCATCAAGGCAGCCCGCATGTTCGGGAGCAGAGGGCAGGGGCGGGAGATCTTCGGTTTTCTCCATTATCATTCTACCAAATGCTCCATTATCACCTTTCCATTAATTCATTTCGTCCTCATTCTGTCATATACTTCTCTTACTCTTAAACCAGGCATCGGGCTGATCACCCATTCTGGGTACTTTTTCTCTTCCTAAAAACAAATGCCTAAGGGCATTAGGGACAGACAAGAAAGAAGCAAATAAGCCAAGACTGCTTATAAATACAACAAACAGTTTATTGAAGTACCAAACACCTTAAATGAGAAACAAAAGATTCCCAGGCAAAGACTTTTCAAGAATATATTGCAGTAATCTGCATATGTATGCTACATACCCTAACGCTTTTCGTTGCTGCAAACATCTTCGGGTAACAAAATAAAAATCTTTTGCTCTTTTAATCATGTTGTCCCTCATCACTCTTAGGGGTGGCATTGCGTCTTCGAAAGATCAGTACGAGCAACTTGAAACAATCTATTCTTCCCTGTCGCTTGCTGTGTTTGGACATGAAATACAAATTATATGTAGCAAATCCGCTGGTCTAAAGAGTGATATGGACTCATAATTCATTGCGAATGAAAAGTACGAATATCACGTTTAACGAGGGTTGTTCAATGAAAAATTATCATAATTTTTATGGTCATAATTTTTCGCACTGAAATTCAATCTTACTGTATTCTGTTAGCTTAATGTGAAACAAACACGCCGTAGTAGTTTCATTGTTGGTACTCCTGGTTCCCGCCAGTAAGAACCAGGTAATTTCGGACATGTTCAGTATCGCCTATCGCTGCAATGGAGATAAAACGCGAGGAACAGTATGTGGCTTTGAAACTCTGCTTTAGTCTCAACAAATTTTCCGTTGGGGCCTATGCAATGTTACAGGAGGCCTACGGAGAGCCTCTTCTTTCCTACAGCACAGCTCGAGGATGGTTTAAAATATTTAAAGAGGGTAGACAATCAATTTCAAAGGAAGGTGGACCCGGTACTCCAGCTACTGCTCTTACAGAGGAAAACATCAACAGTGCTGCTGCCATTGTGAGAGAGAATCGACTAATTACCTTAAGGCCACTTTCTGAAATACTGAACACTTCTTTGGGTACCACCCTCACGTTGGTGACAGAAACATTACACATGAGACGTGTTTGTGCGCAATGGTTTCCAAGACTGTTGATTCCCGAACAATAGGACATTCGCATGCAGGTCTGCATGTAGTTAAAGTTGATGTTAGACCAACATCCGGAGTTTCTTTCAAACGTAATCACTGCTGATGAAACTTGACTACATCATTTTTATCCTGAGAACAAACAACAAAGCTCAGTGTGGAAATCTCCTTCGTCACCAACCCCCAAAATCGCAAAAGTGGTTGCTTCTTTTGGGAAAGCTATGGTCATCTCTTTCTTTGATATTAATGGAATGGTTTATCAGCATTTGTACCTGCACACACATCAGTAACCGGATAATACTACAGGTATGTCCTGAAAACATTGCAAGTCCGTATCAGGTGCAAACGACCACATTTCCGTGAAGGAGGCTTGTTGCTGCACCACGATAATGCGCGGCCGCATATTGCCAATTTTGTTGCTGAATATCTTGCACAAATCAACGTGAAGTGCATCCATCACCCTCACTATAGTTCGGATATAGCTCCGTGTAACTTTTTTCTATTCCTTAACTTGAAGAAACGCCTTCGTGGGAGACATTATTCATCATCAGAAGCAGTGGTGAAGGCTGCGGAGGCGGTTTTGAAGGATTTCTCATAAAATGGTGTCCACTATATCTCTGAAGACTGGCAGAAACGCTGGCACAAGTGCATCCATTCAGGGGAGACTATGTTGAGAAGAATCATCAAAATCATCATGGTGAGTAAAGGTACGTTGTCAAAAAAATTGTAATCATTCTTTATTGAACAGCCCTCGTATTATCATTAGATATGAATCCTTGATACTCACCATATTTTCTACTACTGTCCGCTGGCATGTTGCCTCTTATATACCACTACTGATATCACTAGACATTTTTGGAATACTCTGTAACAAACAACAAATCGGCTGTTCTCTATCCGTCAAGATGAATGTTCCAATTAACTCACTTTATCTGTTTTGGCATGCCTTTTATCTCCGCACTATCTTTATCTGTTTAGGCAAGTTATTCATCTCCGCCCGCACTATCTGAACCTTTTCTCTCTGCCCGAACCTTTCGTGTGCGTCGCCGCAGCCGCGACAATATATAGGTATACACTTAAGAGTATCCTCTTGATTCTAAAATTTCACAACCATTACTCATGAAAATTATTGTTGCCGTTAATGTACGATAGAAGAGCTATTGCAGAAGACACGAGGTTTACCTCACCCTCCCCCTATCTTATTCTTCTGTTTACTTATCATGCAAAGCGTTCTATCACCATGAAGTACAAATTTCTTCTTCTTCTTCTTCTTCTTCTTCTTCTTCTTCTTCTTCTTCTTCTTCTTCTTCTTCTTCTTCTTCTTCTTCTTCTTCTTCTTCTTCTTCTTCTTCTTCTTCTTCTTCTTCTTCTTCTTCTTCTTCTTCTTCTTCTTCTTCTTCTTCTTCTTCTTCTTCTTCTTCTTCTTCTTCTTCTTCTTCTTCTTCTTCTTCTTCTTCTTCTTCTTCTTCTTCTTCTTCTTCTTCTTCTTCTTCTTCTTCTTCTTCTTCTTCTTCTTCTTCTTCTTCTTCTTCTTCTTTCTTCTTCTTCTTCTTCTTCTTCTTCTTCTTCTTCTTCTTCTTCTTCTTCTTCTTCTTCTTCTTCTTCTTCTTCTTCTTCTTCTTCTTCTTCTTCTTCTTCACTCCATGGTTTGGGTATATCACCCGTTCCAGCTTCATAGATCTCTCCAGCGTTTCCTGGGTCGTCCTCTGTCTCTTCTTCCTTTTAGATTATAGATTAATACTGCATTTGGATATCTTCCTTTGATTTCTAATTCCTCTCTAATATCCTCATTTTTTTATTTTGTCCAATATTGTACAAACTTTAATACTTCTTAAAAATTTCATTTCTGCAGTCTGTATTTTATTTAAATCCTTTTGTGTTGGCACCCAGGTTTCGCTTCCATATAGTAAAGTGGGAATAGCCATTACCTTATACATTTTCATTTTTGTATCCTTTCTCACTCTGTTTTTATAAGTTCTTTGGATTGTCCCACATATTGCTCGGAATTTTTTTACCTTTTCTCCTAAATCAGCATTGTTTCTAAAACTTGTGTTACATCCTAAATATTTAAAACTCAATAATTGTTCTAAAATCTGATTACCTAAAACAATTTTTGATCTTACATTATAATTTCCTTTAAAAGCCATAATTTTTGTTGTTTCTTCTTATATTTTAAAATTATACTTCACTACATTAATTAGAATGTACATTGATTTTTGCAGTTGATTTTCATTCCTATGTATCCATATTTGGTCATCCGCAAGCAGCAGGTTATTAATATAAATGTTTTCTGTTATTTTGATTTCTAGGTCTACTAAAATCTTCCATTCATTTAGAATATCGTCCACACACACACACACACACACACACACACACACACACACATATATATATATATTAAAAAGATTAGTTGATAAGCTACACCCTTGTCTTAGTCCAGTATTGGTAGAAATTTGTTCTGTTAACCTATCCCCAGAATCAAATCTTATAGTTGTATTTGTGTATATGCCTTTTATTGCATTAATAATATGTGGTGAGTAACCCTTACTTTCTATTATTTGCCACATTTTTTTATCTATTTATTCTATCAAAAGCCTTTTCCAGGTCAATGAATGCGCTATGTGTTTCCAAATTCTTTTCCCTTATTTGTTCAATTATTTGATTAAGGACAAATACATTATCTGTACAGGATCGGCCTTTGCGGAAACCACTCTCTCTTCTCCTATAAGGCATGAAGTCCAAATATATTATCACAATTCATTATCATTTTCTGTTAATTTTGGGATGAACATTCCATTAAATATATTTTTAGCACTCGTGCAGACCTCAGATTCTCAAGCCCAAAGGACCTCTTTGTCGAATGGCCCTTAAGCGTACATTCACTCGTTTACGCTTACATCACCACCCTACGTTACCTCACATTACATCAATAATTTCTGGTTGGTTTACTAAAAAATAGTAACTTAGAGAAGGAAATGTGCATAATGATGGCTTCAAAGAGTTTTAAATATTAGGTGGTCTCATAAGTAAAGAGAATTTTTTTTGTTCTGGTGTCTTGGAAAATTTATTAGGTTTCTTTGGTTTGACTATACTATTTACAGGATGCCATGGCTAGTGTTGCTTACATTGCGATCATGTATCTGCCACAGCTTGAATATGTGAAGTGGAAAGAGTGTCTATAGTGAGCGTGTGGCACAAAGATAGTTTCAACGTTTCAACAATGGAGACGGAAACATTAAAGATTTACCACGTTATTGAAAACCTAAAGTATGAAGTACTGAGTATACACGCCAAGTTTTGCGAGAAAATCCGAAATAACATCACAGGCCTTCAAAAGAACTTGGTGCATTAAAAGATACCATACACCGCCACATTAAGACACTTGGAAAATCATACAGAAGATGTAGATTTATATCTCATGAACTTATTCCTAAACAGGCTGAACGTATAGTGGATATCTATTGTCAGCTTATCCATAATCCCATGGTTGATATATTATCAGGAAAATTGTCACTTGTGATGAAAAATGGGTATATTGCCAAATTCCTGCTGCCTCGAAACAACGGCTTTAGCCTTGTGAACCTGCCAAAGTCATCGTTAACACTAGAAGGACCGCACCCATTATTTTGACGGATGCGCTGCTTTAGAAGACTTATTTCTTTCTTATGCTTTTCTCTATACTTCCCATGGTCTACGACTTTTAATAAATACTTATGACAAACATGTTCATAAAGAATTAAGCATTTTGGACCTTTCTAAAAACCGGTACAAACAAGTCCTACTAGAAGGACCGCCATCCATCATTTTGACGGGTACGGAAGTGTGAACAATAGCCTTCAGATCTGTCCACATCTGTTCTTGTTTTCCTTCCTGATTGGTTATTGCACTCTGCAAACTCTTTTTCAATGAGCAAGAAAGCTTTATTGCCCAAATGGCGCAATTCGTGCTACCACTTATGTATTTACGAGATGTTGGAGCAAAAAACACTCCGTTGAAGTTGTTATGGTCGAATACCTGGGGACCACCACTTTTCAGGAATACAATGAGCAGAAACAACAGCGCTGAAATTTTGTAGTTTATGCGATTTGATGAAAAGACCACACGTTATCAAAGACTTAATACAGATCGCTTTGCAGCTGCTACTCCTGTCTGGAATCCTTTTATAGTCAATTCCTTGCAGTGTTATATTCCAAGTGAAAATATCACTGTGGATGACCAAGTGTTTCCTTGCAAGGCCAGATGCTCTTTCATTCAATATGTGAGCAATAAACCGGACAAATTAGGAATAAAGTTTTGGCCTGCAGTTGATGCAAATTCAAAGTATCAAGTGCAGCATATATGTTTGTGGACCATGTTTAGGCAATGCTGAATACGTCTGTTAGGTGCTACGGTGTTGCAGATGGCTTAGAATAAGCGAAATCAGGTTTCTAAGTGTTTTTCTACTATATACTGCAGTAATCAATATTTCATGTTGAAACACATGTATTTGGTAATAGAAGTTGTCCGTTTTACATTTGGTTATCGTATATGTTTGGATTAATTTTTAGGCTTAAAATGCTCATTTTATCATTCAATTATTCAGATAAAAGTAAAATTACATACTGTTAAACTGTATAAATAGTATTAAATAAATTGGTATGCAGTCAAATATGTTTGCTATTTTAAATAGGGCAAATGAAGCTGCACCTGTCAAAATGACGGGTTGGTCCTCGGTAGACCATACTCTCCGGTCCTTCTGGTGTTAAAATGTCAGTTCGGTCTCAAAGTAACATTGTTGTCTGGTGGAATTCTGAAGCTGTGATTCACTGGGAGTTTGTTCAAAATGGGCGGGCGATTGATGTGGATCTTCATTCGCAACAAATGGAACGAGTTAAGGAAATTTTGAGATGGAGAGACGCAGCATTCCTTACCGAAACAGAGTTCTATTGCAGCAGGAGAATTCAACAGCTCATACTGCATGAACAACTATGGAAAAAATCAGAAATTGGGAGGAATTGAACTGCTATTGCTCCCAGCATACACCCCTAATCTCGCACCAATAATTTTTCTATCCATGCCCCTTTTTTCTGCGGGAAAGAAATTTGGACAACATTGAAGCAGTACAAGTGGCTGTCAGCGAATTCTTCTCAGCAAAATCCAGACTCGTACCATCATGGGACAATAAATCTCGCTGAAAGATAGCTCAAGATCATAGAATCTAATAGTCTATGCATTGAAAGTCAAGTTAATTGCTTGTCACAACGAATTTCAAACAATTGTTTTATTAAAAAAGACATTACTTGTGAAGATATATATATATATATACTCAAGGCTTTAATTTACCCATTCCCTTAATGGTACTGATGTAAAATCGCCGTATTATGGCAAAAATTACTTCAGTTTGTTAATACTGCACTTGCGAAAAGGTAACAGTATGGGTATAACCTACAAGAACTGCGATGTTGGTGCTGAATATCCAGTTGCAAATATCATGTCGTTATTTGAATCCAGGTCATATACTCATTTATCTTAACCTAAACTCGACTGAGTCTAGAAGTCACAAGACTCTTAGTTTTTTGTAAACCGCTACGATATACACTCACCTTATTCTTGATCTGTATTTCATTAAATGAATTAAAATTTTCTTTCTCACATATTATCTGCTCTCCGATTATAAAATAAAAATAAAAATGGTCTTGATGTAATGGCAGGTATAGTGATTTTTTTTTGCCAATTTAAGGGCACTGTGAGGTTATTTTTTACCCAGAGAAGGCTAATTTTTACCAATATTAAAATTTGAATATATAGAAAACTAAACAGTACAGAAACTGAAATTCGGTATGATTACTGTATAAGGATCTGTGCATTTAACTACCTTATAATATTTAAATTAAGTTCACATAGTTCCATGCAAAAGGGGCATAAATTACACTGTGTGTCCTGAAAAACAAAATTGCACCCTATATTTCAGGTGCATTTCACTTGTGGGAATTTAAAGCTACATGCACTGTTTAATCCTAAATAACCTAAGATACAGTTTTATAATGTGACTTTGTGGGTTCGCGAAATTAAAAGTCCAATTGCACAAACTCAAAATGTTCTCTATTTCCACCTATTTATAGTTGAACACTTGCCAATTACACAGAATTACGTAATGCACACAATTACGATTCACCAATTCGTCCGTTACAGTTCCACTGCACGCTCACAGTTACGTACACTCTTCCGATTCACGTACACAGTCTTCTCGTCCGTACACTAGCACGGCGCCCCTACGCTGCTCGCCAAGCACTGGCTGACTTGACTAACTGCAGCCCCTTTTTATAGGGATATCACTGTTTCTCGAAGTCTCTCGTTTCAGTGAATTACCGCGAAGGTTCCAGACGGAAGGGGGAGGGGGAACAGGCGGCCAGCGACCAGTGACAGTTCCCTAATCATCCCCTCAGTTAGTGACTGAGATAAATGGGTGGGCGTGGTCCGAATGCCTCTGGTCCCCTACTCAGCTGCCGTTGGTCGTGCTTCCCGATAATTGGGTGACAGTAATATCGGCTAAATGAAAATCACATATAGTTTATACTTGGCACATGAAAAGTTAATTAGTTTTGAGTAAAAAAGTATAATATTTTCAAGAACTGAATGTTTTCATCCGTTTTATAAATCACATGAATATAAATTTTAGCCGAATGTGTTCAAGGAACATTGACAAATAACCACTACAAATTTTGTGTAATATCTTTTATAGTTTTAGAGAAACATGCACCTAAAGTATGAAAAATCAAGGTTTTGGGAAATCACGATCAAAGATTAAGCACCATTCTCAGGAAGTGGATGTATCATTACGCCGCTATCTTTAAATTGACGAATTAAAGGACTTTAATGCCAGCTGACAACCTACGTTATATATATCATTTTAAAGCTGAAGAATTATATAATTTTTTAACATTAAACACAAAATATGGAGTTTTTTAAACCTTTCGACCTACCAGTGCTCTTAAAGCTTTTATCAAGATGAACTTCAGTTAATATAATGGGAATACCTATGATGTTTACTTTTAGGTCTCTGCCACCCCATCACGCTGATAGTTTTCACATAGTTCTTGCATTCGACTTAATGCACTGAAAAATAATATATAGTCACACACTTAAGTTGTGGTCCGGTATGAATCAATCCTTAAGAAATCCATTCAAGGCATTGTGCCAGACTTAATGACGGGGTGAGTTAAGTGACATAGTTATATTTATTGTAATGATAGACCTGATATTTGTAAAAATTTCATAAACACTGGTATATCCATTTCCTTTTCAATTTGAAATTAAAGTCCATTTACTCAGCTCAACCTCTTATGCTGTAACCACAGCCCTGAAGAGTGAACTTTACACTGGACGTTCCTTTAGCAGCAGGTTGTTGCTCACGTGATGAAGCGGGCCCTTTGCTGCAGGAAAGCCTATTAGAGCGGAAGGACACTCAGTTTAAGGACGTTACGATGCAGGGCTATCAGCGAGGCAGGCGACTATCCTGGTAATTAGATATGGGCCTGGTATTGATCTAGCACTACTGATTGTTCCCTGATAACTGCCTCGCTCGAGTACACGACATTCACATGAACTCCACACAGTGTGTTCCAAAAGTATACTTTCGTCTTATCTTCCATTAAAGAAAACCTCATTGGAGTACACGAGAGTTAAGGAACTTTATTTTGTTGATGGACGAATGCATTGAAGGAGATAAAGATAGAGAGAGACCGAGGAAGGGAGATAGTATTTCAAATATTCTTATAGTTCTGCTTTAATCATATTGCAATATGAAAGTGAAACATTTTAGAGATTCCATTATAAAAGAATAAATTCCGGTATAAAGGTAAAGCAATAACAATAAATGAAATCTATGTATTACTCGATAAAGCGTTGAGGCGTATTGACCTTCAGGTGACCAGCGCTACCGTCACTCCTTATCGGGTCGATTATAAGAGTGAAATATCAGTAAGTTAATGTACAGTAAGCTACGAAACAAATAGAGGCATTAGAGACTGGTGTGTCTATATATGTTTTCTTGCGGCTGCCGATGTATGACACGTTGCTGTCCAGAAGACATTATTATAACTGAACAGAGTATACATACACTGGATTCACCCTGTATGTGCGATACGCTCAGGTAAAATTTATCTGTGTGTTGCAATTTTTTTTTTTTTTTTTTTTTTGCGATACACCTTCTCGCTTTGCCATATGGTACTGTCTACCCACAAATAGAAGGCAACTGGGATCTGAAGAGCGAGAGGGGCATCTGCTCTGGTAGTACAGCTGTTTACTGCGAAATGTGTGAGAGTGCACAGAAGTGCACAGAAGTCACCAATGCTCGTTTCGGTAACTGCAGTGATAGTATTATGCATGGGTTAGTTATGTGACAGCACTGTGTATGTTTGATAAACCTAGCTCCTAATCACGGTGAGCATAAACATCATGCGAACAGCAAAAGTGATTACGCTATACGTTCCTCTATCTTGCCTTCTTGGGTTGGGTGCACAATAGTTGTAAATAAGTTACTACAAATAAACTATGTTTTAAAAGGGTTTAAAGTTCCTATTCTGGACTCGATTTTGTTTTGGAACCATATATACATTTAATACTGGCTATTAACATCATAAGGACGACGTTTGTGTAATTTTAGGCACATATTAAACTTTTCCTTCTTTTGCAAAACGGAACTTACTACACAATAAACAAATCTCGTTAAAACACAAAATTTGTGTTTTGATTAAAGCACTTATGACTTATTCGTTGTTCTTGTATGAATTTTCCAATAAATATTTATACTTTGCACATATGAGAAGTCGGTATTCGGTCTTCTGTGTCTGGATAAGTAAAGAGAATGTAACTTCAGAGCATCACATAGTGATCAACTCTTTTAAGCTCGTCTCGGTAGTGTAGATGGTAGCGTGTCTGCCTCACTTTCAAGAGGTCCCGAATGCGAATTTCGGTTAGAGTGAGTTACCTAGATAGGTTTCTCCGGGGTTTTCGCTAACCCTGAAAGGCGAATGTCGGGTAACTCTGAGCTGCATCATAGACTCCGGACCTATTTGAGCAACATTTCACCAATTTCATTCAACGTCCGTCCGATGTGACTTAAAGTTGGAGGACGAATTTACAGAAAAAAAAAAAATAAAATAAAATAAAACTCTTTTAACATTTGACAATCTCTCTCAGGAATGATCTCTCTAATCACTTACATGCTGTAGGTAATAAAACATCTGCAAAGGTATATCTCAATTAGCATGAAATAGAAAAATAAGCGTACAGGGTTAGCCTCCTAGTCTTTAAGGGCCGTATTCATATTTAGACTTGGACCCACTTGCTACTTCCGGTGCCTAACGGTGAACCATCGAGTTTCTTATTCATAACCCGGGATTAGCGATAGTCCGGGGACCAAACACGTTGGTCCGGCTCATTGTTTGATGTTAGGCATCAGTAAGCCGCATTATCAGCAAACTCGTTATAAATTTTCCTCCATGCCTCCTGCTTTCTCATATTGTATTCGTCGGCACGGATTTATTTTCTATAATGTTCATTCTTTTTGGACTACAGAAAATATTGGTCTTCCTCAGACCAATTGAGACCACGCTTCTTCATATTATCAATATTCACAGCACACCCAGCATACCAAATTTTGTTACCGAACTTCAAAACAGTAGCAACAACCGTAAGAATAATTAAGAAACAGCTGTGAAACTACCACAGATTTATCAACTTGTAGGTACACTGTGGTTTGTCCAGCACTCTATGGGACTCGCGCATGCGCAGAAGAACCTTTCTACATCGTGTAACATTTGCTCCGTGCTGGTCCACGGCTTTGCTTTGCCCGAGGTTTTTTATCTTCTATGAATACCAGAAGGTTAGACCGCCTTTGGTCCGGACCAAGTTAGCCGGAATATAGTCTAGTCCAACTAGTGATAACTATGAATAAGGCCCTAATAGCTTAAGAATATTTAAGTGTCTTGTGAAGGCTTACAACCTACAACAAATTTAAGACCTGAACCAATGAAGCCATTCGCCCCCTATCATAATAACTGCAGAAGATAGATAAAATCATGAAAATAAAGATGCAAAGGTATGGAAAATATCAAGTTTATAATCAAACTCATCGCACATGTTATGTATGAAAAATCCAGTTCAAAACAAGATCAGTGATATAAACAACTGTCACGACTGCCAATAAAGGCACGTGCAATCTATAGTCATCCCAAGAGGAGTTTGAAGCAAAGAGTCCTCTACATGCCGTTTAAGAATTAACATGCATTCCAGATAAATTAACTCTGTTGCGTAATATACTGAATTCACCAGGTTATGAAATTCTCTTCAAAGGTATTAAGATATATCATCATGCTAAATAAGCAACTCCTGTTTACCACACAACAGTCTATACCACGACAACAGCCAATGAGAGGTGATTTGGTCACGTGAGCATTAAGACATGCGGACAAGCTGATTTGAAACAAGAATTATCTAGAATATGGCACGAGTGCTTGAACATATATGTTGTATATATTTGTTAAACCAGCCTGTGTTCAGTCTCAAGAAATCCAATGAGAGCTACAGGATCCACAGGAATTATATTTAGACCGCAGAAATTACTGCAGTTTATCAAAACCACCACTACTGCACAGGAAGCAGGACATTACTACGTTAGTAACCTTGGTTCTTTTATTCTGGAAGCCTGTTTTTACAACGCCGCTGTGAATAGGACGTAGTGATAAATGCTCGGAAACTTCAACTAGTAAGGAACTACTGTTTAAGTTATTTCGCCTGCATAGTGTAATTAACTGCCGCAAAAATATGTCATTCTTTGCTGTTCTGTAGTTCGTTTATTGCCTAGTGTCATATCTGACATATTTTAAGTTAATTTAACAGCGGAAAAGCCTTCACCTAATGCACTGAAATAGTAACATGTAGCAATAGTAGTATTTAAGTGGCAAGTGTAGTCTGTATGATGGTATCCAACTGCAAGCTAATTGAAAATGTTGAGTAGGAAAACAGAAGCACAGTTGAGGTTTCAAGCATGTACGGAGCTCCAGATTAAACAAACACACTCAACAAAATCGAGCAGACCAACAATGGTGATAAGTTGACAGTTAGGACTTTGGTGTTATATATATTTCAAATAACTTTCCAATGCTTTAAGAAATGTTTGAGGAACAGCAGGGCTCTGAAGTGCTTTCTCGCCAAAGTAACTCATTGCAGATGGTGCCTTTTTTAAAATATTGAATTTCATATTTATACCAAAGAAAAGTAGGGAATACATAATTTCTAAACTCTGCAAATCTATAGCAGTTTAAAAGCTGTCACCGCGGCACCGAATCGGTTGTCGGGGTAAGGACATTGGAAATTGGTGTGTCACTCGCCGATACCCAATAAAAGCCGGCACTGGTCAGATCCAGAGTATTTGTTTCCGCATTCTGGAAACAGTTTGGAAATATTGACTCTTCAAGGAGCTTCTTTTTGTTCTGGAACAATTCCATTTAAGCTCAAGTGAATCAACGTCAACTAAAGCTGAGATCCTTTTTAATCATACTACTTGCTGATTGGCTTCTAAATTCTAATTTATAGCAATCATAACAGAGATCAATAAAGCACTCACATGATGGAACAACTGGTGCTGCATCACAGGATGAAATATGCTTTCTGTTACAGCTTAGACCCTTCTAAAATTAAAATAATTTCTCCTAAAGCAGCTAGATTTTTGAACCAAATAATCCTAACTGCGGTGAAAATACATTGAGGGTGGGTAAGCTTAACAAAACTCAGGTTGAACCTCTTTCCGGCAACAGTGACGTGATAGGTGGCAAGGAGTGATTCAGTCAGTAAGAGACCTAAAGCAGCGAAGTCTTGAGTGGACTGTGCAGTCCAATTCAGCAGGAGTCGTGTGTGCAATTGCGATATAGGTGCACATTAGCGATTTGATAATCTGGATGGGCCATTTCATATTTGTTCTGGGCATAAGCAGCAATGAATTACGGGTAACATTTTGGTTACTTCTTGGGAAACTAAACGTGTTTAACACACCTGATATTCTCATTTTGGCATACTGGTGTCAGGAATGGGATCCACAAGACACGATGGAGGCAATGTTTGAAACATTATTGGCCAAGATATAGTCCGGAATGGAGAGGATGGAGGGTCAAATTAAAAACTGCAATCCCTAAATACACAAAATGGCAGGCGAATTATTGAGGTGAGCTCAGCATTGGAGAAGATGAAAGCGAAAGTAAACTACGGAATGGAGGAGATGTAAGCGAAAATCACATTCAGGATGGAGAAATTTATGTCGAAGCTTACCACTGAAAATAAAGAGCAATTTACTGGATTGAGGAGAGCTATGTAAGTGTTTGGCGAAAGAACAACCTTGATATCGCCTTGGAGGAAACGCTTAGGCCATAGAAGGAAGAGTGAAGTCAGCGCAATGGAACTGACAGCCTTAATGGAACAAGTGAGACGTGGAAGATTTAAGAACAAAGATCGAGACATAAAACAATATCCGTGCACCACCCAAATATGATGGTAAGTAGACGATTGAAAGTCTTCTGCCTACAATTTGCCGCCAGCACCGCTCACCTATCCTCGACATGCGGACATCCAGGAAGCTGTCGAAACTGGTTTGGAAACTACGGATTGGCAGCAGTTTATCGTAATTAGATAATATCTAGGTTGGTAGACGCTGAATACGTTCACTCTGGCAAATGAACAATTTACCAGAAAAATATATAGTGAATCTTCCAAAAATTCACGTGTTCCAAGAAGCCGCTACTTCGTCGACGGAGTACGCAAAGCCGAGATACAAGACACCTAATACTAGACGGTATAAGACCGTTCACAAGGCACTTATGGTCGGACTGACGAAGAAGGTGGCCAAGGTGATAACTGTTCTTACATCGAGCATCCGGTATGACTGGAATAGAGGATCGACACAGAGACGACAGCAAGTAACTTCCAGTGAACTGTGTTGGGGGGTGTGACCAACCAGGACAGGTGGTAAAGGCTGTTCACAACAGATCGATGAACACATAACAAAATGAGAGAGAGATCGAATGGTCTTTATGTGCCACTAGTAAGTTCAAAGCCTTCATTTATGAAACGTATGGTGTTTGAGAAGCATCTAAACAATTTTCATTGTTAGCTACATCTATGTAGTACTCAGCTGAGCAGTATCACTCAAACTGTCAGTCATTCAGCTGTGGCTAGTAAGCCTCCGAATATGTTGGCTATCCCGAAGTTTTCTTTTATGTTTCTCTATGTTCCTTCTTTTATATTGTTTCCGCTAATATTTCGTTTTATTTGAAGTTATTTTATACAGAAGCAAAACAGAATACAAGCGGTAACAATATAAAAGAATGAACATAGAGAAAGATAAAAGAAACCTTCAGGATAACCAACATCTTCGGAGGCATACTAGCCACTCACGCATTCAGTCAGCCAGTCAATCCTTAAATTCCTAAAGCTACAAACCCTTAAGTGGACAGTGCATTGTGTTGTGTTGCCTGAGTGTGCAACAGTGTCTAAAAAGAAGTGAGTACTACGAAAAGCTCCACCAATCAGTGATGCCTGTTTTGGTAGTGAGTAACAGAGAATTAAGTGCAATTTAGCCTTTTGCTAACTTCTTAAATAATGTGCGTTTAGCAAAACTGGAGCTTTCAATTTATTACAATCCTATTAAGGAAAGCAATAATCGTACTTGTCTTCAATGGGACAATATGAGCAAAGGGAAATAGATCTGTTCATGATAACCAGTTAAAAGCTTCCAGATGTCCAAGAAACAGTTTATCTTTGGTGAAAATTCATCAATTCTATAGCCTCTAGAATACATGTCTAAGATATTGCGTGGTTGATATTATAAATTCACCAACAGTTATACACTGGAATTTCAAGTGCGCTATGTATAAATTATACACGTAGCGTAATTCCCCTATGTCTTGTTTATTGCAAAGGTATTATAAAATTAAAACCTGTATATTCTTTATAAAAAGTTATTTGGATAATTGTCCTAGTCCCACTCAACAGCTATATTTCAAATAAGAAAATTAAATGAAACAGTAATTTGTCTTCATTTAGCCTTGTGTATAACAGCTTTCTGAGTGAAGCTTATATTTATTAATAGGTATTCACTTGTGAATTGTATAATCCAGAATTATTCAGCATAAAATTATAGCTTCTCCATTTACATTTGGTGACCTTAATCAAAGTTCTCTCCGTATTTTGTCTTTTACTTTTTTGTTAGATTTTCATTTTTTCATTTCCATCAGGATATTATATCAGGTGAATATTAACATCCATTATTTTACTGTAGATTCTGACTACCCAAGTTTATATACCACATCGGACTGAAGGAAAATAAATATTATTCTTTAAATAAGAGAAGATTAGGTTGTAAAAATAAAGATACACAAAGTTCTAGAAACCCATTGCCGTTCTTATGTGTAATATATATAAACGAGACATTACCCCGGATAAGAATGGATGAAACTGGAATAAAGGTGGCGGAACTTTCAGTTTTACAATCTGTGGCAGCCTGTAGAACGTTGGATTAAACATGTATACGGAGACACGAGAACAAGTTCGATAAGAAAATAAAGCAAGTCAAAATAGACTTATTTTATCGTGTACAGATAACGCCACCAAAAATAGTTTCTTATCAAACGCTATCATATGGGAAAGCGTGATCCAAGGATCCAAATAATAGCTTTCTAAACCTTTCGAGGACATAACGGGTTAACAAACTGACGATGGTGGTGGCAATAATGGTATGAAATCAGATACAGATCTCAATAGTCATAATGAAACAGTTAATTCATTTCAGGAATTAGGTGAGTGAGCACAGTGACGGTCTTGTAAATCTGTTTTGCAATTAACAACTCATTGTCAGTGACAGGTAATCGATACAAAATTAAGCTCATTGAGAACTGAACCAAGGATTTTCAGTGCAGGCAGCAATTGCACTACTATCTCAGCCTCCGAGTACAGGATGTTCTTATATTGTATTAATGACAGTGTAAATTATAACTAGTGTAAATTATAACTAGTGTAAATTATAACTAGTGTTGTTGTTTCCTCACCTTAATGTTCATTTAGAAGGTTTAGAATGTTTGGATAGTCATCTGAATGTTAAGGCATCACAACATCCACATAAATTGTGTTGCTTCCTGACTTTCCTCACGAAACAAAACATTACCACTACATTGCATAGTGTTTGTATTTAGTGCTAGTTCTTCGTAACATGTTCCTTTACAACAGAATCTTCTACATGTCCAATCTAAGGCAACAGTATGAAGCTTTGATACTTAGTTTTTGTAATTTTCAATGATTCCCTTATATATTTCCTATTTGTACAGCACAATTTTTCTTGAGTAATAATAGGGACTTCGACTTGTGAAAAAAAACCTCATCTGTTAATGTTCGTTGAGCCATAGAATGATTAAACAATGGTTGTTATCATTAACCTTAATCACGGTCAAATTTACTCCTATATTTATGCATGCGGACTTTGTGTAGCAGAACAATTTGTAACAATCATCATCATCATCATCATCGTCATCATCATCATCATTACTACTATTTTAGTACTGCAATTTATTTGGAAGTAACCTGTTTAAGAATTTCTAAATTTCTTTTAAATTTATATTCAAACTTTTAATAACCTTAAGGTCTTCAATATCATTTAATGCTTGTAATTTATCAAGTTTCTTGAATATGTTTCTTGAATATCACAAAAACATAATTGGAGTATTGTTATCGGCTTCTTAAGTTCAGTGGAGAATATTTACTAAATATTTTTATTTGTGTAGTGTTTGTTACTCCACTGTAAATAGCTTCATTCTCTGTGTAAATATAGACTTAATTAACTGCAGTTGAAGTTCAAGCTCAATACCTCGAGACAGATATGCTACTCGTTCACCACAGAATCGGGTACAGAAAACCCTCTGTTTGTTTTCTTGCATGAATGCAGGCGGACGCCGATGATGCATCCTGATTAAACAACATCCTTTCCGACTCTTGCCCTAAATTGAGAAGTTTATCTGATATAAAATCAGTAGGTTTCGTGTCCGGGTTAATTCATTGACAGATTGGTATATAGGATGAGAAGGAGAAGACGTGACAGGACAGGGAAGCTGCACGTGAGTACAGTTGGCTTCCGAAATAAGCAGGTTATCCTCCTCTAACTGGATTATGACTGGGCGAGCATTATACTAGCTCTAGGGAACAAACGAATGAGAGAGATCATACCTCCAACAGCCTTTTCGTTACTAATAAAGTACTACGGATGTTAAAACGTGTGTACATACACACCTAGATAAATTTACGTAAAAAATTTATTGTTATCGGAATTTTCAGTCCATGATAGAAGTGATGGAGGAAAAGTAATGAGTCATTATAATTACACTAAAAATATAATATTTGGGGGCAAGATAATATATTGCTGTGAAAAGGTAAAAGGTACAATGAAAGAAAGCTTATATAAGCACATCAATCAAGTTGAAGGGAACTCCAAAGCAGACTTATTTCTGAAAAATTCATTGTTTTATTGATGATTATACAAATGATAAACCTGCAGCTCTCAACTATGGGTGTTACTAAACGAGCGGGCTTGCTCAGGTGGTTTCGTCTTTGGCCTGCATTCGGGAAGAGGACTGGGTTCAATTCACGAGGCCGACCTATCTGACCCATGGGTTTTTTTTTTTTTTCGGGGGCGAATGCAAGCTGGGTAGGTTAATTACTCCCCCGAATTTCCTGTCGTTCCAGTTCCTCCATCATCGTTTCATATCACTTCTCATATGGCGCTTTCATTCACGGTAGAAGTGTCGGCAGTAGTCTCGGCAGTGCATCGCGGGATGATACGCTTTCTCTTCCGACGAGATGGACTTCGGTCTCCGAGCCCACCTAATGGGCCGATTCAGGCGGGATGCCGGTTGTACAAGCCTGCCTGGAGCATCCTGATCTGTGGAAGCGGCCTCTGGTCTCCGAATAGGCTTTGTGAATGTTTCGGGGCCACGGTAGGTTGGATGACGACTCTTCTAAACCCACCACCGGGTAGTTTCTATCTGATAAAATGTAGTAGGCTAGACCTCCATACTATAGTTACTCCTTGGAGTTGGCCACCCACGTCTTCTCTGACCTCATCCTACCTCCCGAGGATGCTCCACTTGGGGCATAGGTACAAAAGATCTGTCTGTTCGAGTTGCCGAATCCCCTCCGAACAATTAAATCCAACGGGTGTTACTAATGAAATGTTACAAAGTTCTTTATAAGTGCAAGAAGTAGGAATTACAAATGGCTGGAGGGCACGTTGCCAGAATGGGCCCCGGCTGATGGACCCAAAGAACTACAATAACGGATCCGAGAATAGGACCAAGGTCGAAGTAAGACCGAAGACACGATGGACAGACGACTTTACGAGGACAGCAGGAACACTATGGACGAGACAAGCTAAGGACAAAAAAAACAAGGAGAAAACTGGAAAGAGCAGTTGCTCCCAAAAACACCACATCCTAGTTTGCAAGAGAAGTATCTGAATTAGTGTTAGTGTTAGTGCCAAGTTGAAGTGCAGTTCAAGTAAATTGCTGAAATCAAGCTACGAAAGAGGGAAATTAGGATAATGGATCGCCAAATTTAGGAGTTTTCAAATTATAGAAATATCAGAGATCCATCACTTTATGCTCAATGGAACATAGGTTATAGAACATAGAATATAAAATAATCTATCATAGATCTAAATACACGGTGTAGAATATGGAACATTACTAGTTGTCACAATAGATAAGGAAGTACCGACAAGCAAGCATGAAGCTCTTAGAAGTTGTTACCGTAATGAGCTCAGAGCAGCAACTCCATGCACTAGCAGGAAGCCGTTGCCCTTTAGCGATGGATTGGCTACTTATTTATTATTCTTTTATTCATTCCTTCATTTACAGTAAGAGATGAGCTAATAACATTAATAACATTAATAACATCAATAACACCAATAACAATAATAGTAATAGTAATAGTAATAATAGTAATAATAGTAATAATAGTAATAATAGTAATAATAATAATAATAATAATAATAATAATAATAATAATAATAATAATAATAATAATAATAATAATAATAATAATAATAATAATAATAATAATAATAATAATAATAATAATAATAATAATAATAATAATAATAATAATAATAATAATAATAATAATAATAATAATAATAATAATAATAATAATAATAATAATAATAATAATAATAATAATAATAATAATAATAATAATAATAATAATAATAATAATAATAATAATAATAATAATAATAATAATAATAATAATAATAATAATAATAATAATAATAATAATAATAATAATAATAATAATAATAATAATAATAGTAATAGTAGTAATAATAGTAGTAATAATATTCATAATCATAATCATCATAATAATAATATTTTAATTAATGCATTTATATTAGTAGCATTGTGGAACCATAATTATCACCATTATTTTTATTAATGTTATTTTACTAAATGCAATCTAATTATTGAAGCTGAACAAATACTTGAAAATAATAACGATTTTTTGATAAAAAAATTTTCATTGCAGATTTAGATCACACAAATTAGCAGCATTATTCCCTATGGATGGAGTGATGACTATATAATTGATTTCCATGTTTATTTCAAAAGATATATTTGACATACACGGTGAACTTTCGAGCATTTAAATGACACAAGTAGCTTATCTTTTATTCCAGTTACTACAGCGTTTAACTTCCTAATCGAGTTACATACATTGAATTGTTCCAGCTCTGTTTTTTTTTTTTTTTTTTTTTTCCATTGAGACAGGATTTTTTCTGATTTTATAAGAGCCATACTGAATAAATCGCTCGTATGCATTACGTTTACTTTTACTTTTACTTTAAGCCATGCATTGTGGGAAGTGATTAAGGCTGGGTGAAACTTATAATCTAGTCGAATGAATCACCTTTTCGGACCCACGTTGAAAATCTGTTTAGTCCTGCTTTATTTGTATCAGCAGTGTCATGGCTAGATTGTAACTTCACTGTTTGCGTTGCACCAATAAAAAGTGCCTAATATTCAGAGTCTAACTTCTTTTGTGCCCCTTTATTGCAGCATCAAGATCTGTTTAAAATATCCTGGTATATGATTTGTTTAAAATATCGCTAAATTTCTGCAGTAGTCGAGTGGTAAAAGAGTGCACAAGAATGAACTAATTTCATAGGACTACAATATATAAGCGGCAATACTCATTTCGAAAACTTTCTTGTAAGTCATTTCAGCTCTAAAATAGATCCAGTCATAATATCCTATACCCTCGTGAGTACATTTGGCTTCGGGCTTTGCTGAAATAAGCCTCTTGTATCTGCAGTAGCATTTCAGTAGCATTAGCCGATGTAATTGTCTGTAATCCATCCCGCAGGAGATGAGGACAAAAAATGAGAATTCTGTACATTATACCAGCCAGAACACACTTGAATAGAAATTGATTGGCAATGAATAATGTAGCCATGTAAAGCGATGTTTTACCAGCTTTTATCCATACAAACGGAATATAGGACTCCCCCTGTTCCCGATAAATATTTATAGAGTCACTGTCATGTTCTTGTCTCGAATTTTATATGGAATGTACGGCTGGAGAGTAATGGGAATGTTAATGTACTTTAGTTATTCCTTTTAGCCCAGGAGGGTAAACCAAACAGCTATACATCATTCATTAGATACTTGGCGTGTATGTTCAAACATAATTCTCGGTTAAAAATCTACTCCGCTGGTGATAGCATACGTGGTACTATGTATCCATTTGTGGAAAGCAATTAGCCCATCATGCGATGTAAACACAGTGACCTGAAGAAGTGATTTTTTGTTTTCAAAAGATTTTCCTTTTAATTCTTCTGAAAATATTTTCCATTCTTTACTTCACACAATAAATAATGCTTAAGCTTTACATGATATCATGTTATTATGCTCAGTCAATATTAAGGAAGCTATTAGAACGTTTTCAGATTCAGTTATATGTAAATATTTTATTATGTATACTCATCAGATTGAATTTTAACAGGAAAATACTATTTGAAAATACAATGAAAAATTATGATAATGATCATCACAGGGCTGTACTTTTCGGTTACGCTCATAGCAATAAATTAACTGTTCTTTCACATTTAGCAGTATGTAAGACAAAGTCAGAAATGCAGAATCAAATGAAGAACTCAATGGCGCAGCAGATTTTGAATCACAGATATTCAGTTTCCGCGCTGTTCTTATAATCATTAATATGACAAAATGGCGGAAAGACATTGAATTATCCAACTAAATCGAGTGCTTTACGGTAAACTACAATGACATTTGAAATTCGTAGACACCTTACCGGTGACTTGTAGTATACTTCATATACTGAGATGATAGTCATCTCTGTAGCAAAAAATGTGTTCATCATAGACAATGCATTTTAAATGATAGTCAAACATCGATAAGTACATTGAAATACAACTTTGTTCAATTTTTCATGTTCTGGAAATATTGTTCAAGATACCTGATATATACTTTGAACAGTATTCATATTTATGTTTTCGTATATCACAAAACTGGAATAAAAACTGCTTGATAGACGAGCTTGCTTAAAAAATTGACAAGATCTTAATTTCATTCTGCGCGGCAGTTTCTGTAGTATTCTATTTTGCAATTTTAGCTGTAAGATTATCACTTACATGTGTTAAAATTCTTTCAAAAATCATTAAATTATAGCAACACTGTCACAAGCTGTTTCTATCGAAATATGGGGTCATAAAATCATTTAAAGAAAGGAAACTTAACTCTGAATAAGAAATACAACAAACCTAATCGAATAATGATGCAATCACATAAGTGAAACATACATTTTCATTACACGATATAGTAAGTTTTTAAAGTCACTTCCTGTTTACAATAATTGGTAAGTTAGCTCGCTCAAATTCTATGCACCATATCACGACGAGTGATTACTACTGTTTCTCTTAACCGAAGTTAAATTTGGTCCTGAATTTCCTTTGATCAGACTGGTGTGTCGCAATTATTATTCATGAAACAGCATACAACAATGATCACATGCCAACTAATTTGTAATGATGATTTAAATTCATCTGAAACGCTTGTAATGGAGTCGGGAACGAGAACGGGATTTTGTTTTTCAGGAAAGTATGCTTTTGTTTTAACGGAGGCTAGGGACTTTAGAATATTACAGCTTTTCCCAAGCGCGTGCCTTTTGTGGCGGGCTATTCATTCTATAAATGCATTCAGTGTAAAAGGAGGTTATACGTACATTATTCAGGATACCATAACATTTAGTTGTACTCGCCAAAATTGTATTAATCTTAATTATTTCCAGAAGCTGGTGTGTAACTTTTGAAAATGACTAACATGTGGAGAAAGCATGAATTATTTAAAGCAGCATACTTCAGATTTGTGTTACAAATAAATCTTGAAACTCCAAACTTTCCTGAATAAAAGCAGAGACTTACTTAAGAATGGTGAACGCTGGAAAAATAATACTTTAAGCTAAAATTTGAAGACACTGATAAGCGCAACAAACTAGTGATAAGTGCAGCGAAACTCTTCCTCAGTAGATTTAACAAACGGCACATTTTTTAACAATAACATAAAATGTGATTGCTAGGGATGAGCTGATCTTCTGTGGTTAAAGCACGAAGTATTATATTCAGATGCAGTTCTGCTTGTTGCACCAAATAACTAAAGTTCTCAGCTTGCTCTATCTTCAAATGCAGAATTGTTTCCGGTTTTTAAAATTTCCTTGATATAGTAAAATGTTAAAAGCTGCTACAGCTGTCAAAAGTTGAAAATGGTGGACAGCGGGAAGGCGAAACAAAAAGTAACTGTTGAAATTTCAGATGTTATTACTTTTATTAGAGCGTTTATTTCTGTAAGCATGACGTTGAGGTGCCTATAACGAATAGCGCTATAATGAATAATTATTTAAACTATTGTAATACAACTATTGATTGATAAAGTGCTATGTTGATACTATAACATAACCTATAGGTTGACTCTAAAGTCAATTATCACTGAAATATTTCATAATTAGGGCAAAATGAGGGCTCTCATCACAACTTTAATCGCATACAAAAGAATACTCACCGTGAAAATTACAGAACTTTGATGATGTCAGCACGACAGGTTCTGTATTCTAATAACTAAATTTTCTAATGCGCGCTGAAAAATTCTTATTTATTAGGTAGGAAAGTGGAATAAAACCGGAAAATTCGATGCCATAGCCAGAATTTGAACCACGAAGTTTAACCTCTCGTGCTGTATTGTATTAGTATTGCAACCTGTCGGCACAACATTACATTTTTCGAATGACTAAAAAGGATTGGGCCATTCAGCCCGTTCAGGTCTCAATCCATCTTTGCGTTGCCCTAACCGGATCCCTTCGTCCTGTGAGTTTATAAGAGGGGATATGGGTTGTGCGACAGGGCTGGTATCCCATCCACTTAAAGTTTCACTTTTTTCCGGTAAACGACCAAACGTTCTCAAATTCGCTTTGAGATATCATATCAGTGATGACATACAGCCTTTACATCCTGGCTTCAAGTAAACTAATGGAAGCTCTATCAAGGTTAATTATTTACCTGTGCCGTTTGAAGGCTAAGGTTGTACACATCGTGTCAGTTGGACAGTTTAATGTCGTGTCTGAATTTATGGTAGCACAACAGGTTGAAGCAACTGCACGGAAACTTGAACATTCGTAGTTCAAACCATTAGCTATTTTCAATGAATGGTCATAGACAACCTTACGAAATTCATGCGAGACAGAAAAACCATTACCATTCCAATTTAAGTACTTACTTGCCAATACCTCAGAAGCTGCATCCTTCTAATTAAAGTTCCTTCCTGTCCCACGTACAACCAGTATATTCGATTAATATCTTACTTCAGCCTATCAGAGATATCAGTATGTTCTTCCGTATGTAGTATATTAGGTGATAAGATTTGGTTTCGCTTTACTGCTGTGAACACCTTAGTGGCGGTATCAGAGCTAATGTAAAAAGGTCTTTATAAGCCGAGGAAATTGTGCCAAGAGTTTGATAAAGCAAACACCGATTGAAACATCGGCATTTTAGCTGTTTTGTCCTGTTAATTGATTTCTCGCTTGAAAATACTGGGTTGAGTAGCAGGACCGTCCGCAGCTTGGTTAATCTGACATTTCCTTCTGCTGAGGTAAGCATCCAGCCTTGTTGCTCCAACATAAACTCTTGTTATGACTGGCCATAAACTTGCACTTAAGAGAACGTGCCTGCAGTGACTAACTTACACATAAGATGTTGTGCAGTCATTAGGAACTTCAGAAAATAAATGTTCATTCATATGACTATCTCTATCCTAAGGTTTATATTATAGCTCTTCTGTAAAACATTACTGCAAAAGTTTATTTTTTAAAGTACCTCAATTAGCCGAGTTAAACATTTCAGATTTTGTTGTAGTTATGGAGCAGGTAATGAAGATTGGGGTAATAACGAAGCCTTTAAAATGTGGATCATTTTATACTGGCTTTAAAATAATATATGTTTCAGGTAATGTAATTCAATGTAATAGCAATTTAGCATTTCGAAAAATGTGTGGTAAATTATTGTAAAATTCAGAACAGCAACAACTAATGTGTTGCAAATGTCAATACCTGAAAATAATTATTTGTCAAACTGTGTTTCATGCATTTTCTTCTAGTAAATTTTATATTCCGTATAAAGGTTTCTTAGTAATAAAAACTGTAAGAATAAGGGTTCTACAGGTTTTGCTTAGAATTCAATTTATATACAGCTTATTATTCATATCATTACCTAAATAACGTGAGATTTTAAATAAAATCTGTTATACTGAATTATGCTCCTTTAAAAGATAGCTCTTGCTCGTGGATTTTGTGGAATATGTTATGGCAGCCTTGGAAAAAGTTGAAATTTTAACTTAAACACAAAGTTTTATAATTATCTAAGATTTAATTTATGAATAATGCTGCGTTTCTGCCCTCCTCCCTCCTTCGCTCACACATCCTTATACATACATCTATCTTTAATAAACTGCTTCTCATTATTCAAAATTTCTTGTTGACTACGACATCTTTGTTATAAGCGCTGCACTAATAGTGTTTAGTTTTAGCATCAACTCCCGCTTCTGTACACGTAGATTGTTATTGGAGCGTTGATGCAGCCAGTCGAGCTGTCATTTTAGCTCGCCAGGTAATGCATTTAGACTTATACTTATTTGGACATTCATTAGGAAATGAGCTTTGTTATTCTACTTACATTAACTCAAGATGGATCAGATTGTACACAGCTTAATTTTAGTGGAAAAACAGGAACTAAATTTTGGTCTAATGAAGTTATATATTCACTGTTTAAACCTCAAATTTACAGCCAGTTTTAAACGAATGTCGTAATTTAAGATCAACGTTACATGGTTTATTATTGAATATACTTCAGATTATACAACACTTGTCTATTCCGAAACAAAATAGTTGACAACCGCTCCCTCCATTTATTCTAAGGTGTCTAATATTTCTTCGCCTTTGAGGCGAATGTAATCATCCTTCATTTAGAGTATTACATGCTTACCTCACCTATTTATGCATTGTCCTATCACCTCTATTATTCCCATAAATTCTTATTACTATTGTATTTCTGGATTCCTTTTTGTGTTCCTGTAACTGGTAGCTTAGCATGGGTTTAACAAACACGTATCTGCTGTTACTTGTTATTCTTATTTCAAAACAGCTTATTAAAGTCCAAGTTTCTGTACCATAAAGTAATAAAAGTATAGCAAAGTTTTACAAACTTTTAGGGTCGTCCCTGTCCTTGCTTTATCCCTTAGAGTATTGAAAAAGAAACTTTAATTCTTTGAATTTCAATATTTGTTTTTTGAATCCATAGAACATAAATAAAAAGTCACAATCAATAAAAATGTGACAGTCCTTATATAATGTTAGTTACTTTAAATTTCGTTGTTTATTGCAGCAAACGAACACAGGCTAACCTTAATAAGAGATTATAATTCGGGTTTGGACGGCTTTTCAAGTTCCAGTATCATCAGGGTACTTATAAAATCATATTTTTGAGTGGAGTATAGCTTAATCACCACTAATTGCAACGTTTACCGTAGAATCAAACATGATGTTCAGTAACCACAATTATACAGACTATGGATCCAAACATTTCCCGGATGTTTTACGTGACTTACCCTGAGGAAACAAAAAGCTCGCCGAAACATTCCACAGAACCATACTAATCGAGGAATGAAGGCACGTACGTTAGGTTTGCAAAACCGCACTCGGTTAACTAGTTACTTTCCCTTCACCTATTTTGTTGCTAAGCGAGATGATTTAGGGAGTGCGTTCAGGGTTGGTATGCTGGATTACATTCCCTATTCAAACTATTACGTAGCCGCTCATTCTCAGAATTTTTTTTTTCGTATTCCTCCCCTACCTCCCCCCGGTTTCATTCCTTTCTCATCTTGATACATTATTGTGGAAATCCAATGTATACCGAGGTATATGTTGCTGGGTAGAGTCTTAAAGAAAAGTCCGACTTCCTAAAACATGCAGACTAAACTTTAAAAACTTAATGCTGACAAAACAAAGTAATTAATACTGGATCTTTGGTTGCTCCATCGCTGATTTGCCCTTCTAATAGTTTTTGGGGTGAATATGTCTCTCAGCACATTTCAGAAATCCTGTTTGTAAAATAAATATAAAAGTAGCAGATTTTATATAAAAATACTCACAACTATAGATTTAAAAGGGCATTAAAGGCTCAATTAATACAGTTGCTGTGTATTTATTTCGAATTACTTATTTTATATCATCTCACATTAGCAAGAGTTCTAACAGGTATGCATCGTCTTCGTACCTCAGAAATTTACGTAACTAAAATAAATTGCATGGAGAAAATAAATGCATTTAACTCCATAACTAATGGAGTATACGATCCAATTTCACTTTACATCATAGACCAATGGAGTGGCATAATAGTGACATTGCTTTCATGACGTCTACCAGCAAGGACATTTTTTTTAAGTATTGTGGACATGTATAAGAGACTAAGACGGCAAATTCTGCCCGTAACGGGACTAAAACAGCGCATCATATCATTAGTGAATGTTAAATATTGGCAGTTAAAGGAGAAAGATAGTTTGTGTTCCACTTTAATCAGTCCATGAATTTTCAAGCATTTCTTCTCCCAGAACTGTATCTATTCGTTAAGGTTACAGAATATATTGCGATATAACAGAATGGCTCTAGTGCACACTGGAGCTACAACAGACGGGCCCTTTGAAAAGATACAGAAGAACAAATGAGAAAAGGTAAGGAAACTTTTTTAAAGACCTTCAGTGAACCATATTGTGACTTTGTGGGTTCGTGGAATAAAAAGTCTAATTACACCACTCAACAATGTTCTTTATTTCCACCAACTTACAGTTTAACACTTGCCAATTACACAAAATTACTTGCTGCACACAATTACAATTTACCAGTTCGTCCGTTACAACTTCACTTGTACTCGCGATTACATAAACTCCGATGCACGCACAGTCTTCTCATTCACAATCCTTTCGTTCCTTAACACGTCACTGACTAACTCTTCTTACACCAAGAACTGTCCTCATTCACTAACCAACTGATTGACCAACTCAAACCAACAACTGACTGACTACACCAAAACCAACTCAACAACTGACTCAACTGACTCACACTGTCTGTCTGTAACCCTCTTTATAGGAATATCGCCGGTTTCTGGTGTTTACAAGATTGTTCTGGTAAACGAAAGATCGAGAAACAGGTAGAAGGAAAACAGACGACCAGTCATGTTTTCCCCTAACCACAAGCCTGTCACCACTACAAGACAAACGAGGAGAAGGTGTGGCTAACGCGGTCCTCCCCCCTGCCTTCCGTTCGCAGCTGGTACAGGGTGTTCTAGCGGTCTCGTTACACTGCTCCCTCCTCAAAGCTGTTCGTCCTCGAACAGCCCCATCGTAGCGTGCGAGGCGGTCCAGGTGTACCACCAGGATCTGCCCGGAGTCTGAGCCAGAAGTAGCGCTGCCGTAGTTTGTGAATCATTCGGTTCGCTCCCAGGTGTCCTCCTGAAGTACCGGCGTGCACTTCCTCCAAGATTTCCGGGACCTTACTCCGGGGAAGTACCAACTGTCCTCTCTGCGCCTTCCCATCGGGTGACTCCCATACCCGGAACAGCACGCCCTCTCTCGTCTTCAACGAGTCCCATTTTGCCCAGTGCGACTTGTAGGTGGCGCTCCTCGGTGCGATGTCCTCCCAGGTTGGTCTCGTCCCTGCGTCCACTTCCCTTAAGAGTGGCCCCAAGTCTGCGTCCGCCAGTTGCTCCCTCCTCAGGCCTGCGCTATCCCAGCCTTCAGCAGGCACTGCCACAACTACTCGGACTGCTGCGGCACGCTCCTCCTCTTCCACTCTTGTGCGCTCGTGGCCGTCCTGGATCTGCGATAGGACACCTCCAATGCAATGGTCGCTGGCGTCGGTGTCCACAATGAAGGCGCCACCCGGTTGTGGGAAACCCAAAATAGGAGCACTGCACAGGGTCCCCTTCGGGTGCTGGAAAGCGTCTTCGGCGTCCTCCGTCCACACATAAGGCCGGTTTTCCTCCGTCAGGCGGGCGAGGGGCTTTGCGATGTTGTCGGCCTTTTCCTCTAAATCATTAAGGCGGTCGTCTACTTGACCCTTCCGCTTGCCCGGGTTCGTGACGTCATTCCCCACGCCGGCCAACCGTTCCTCAAACTTGGCGGCGAGAGCCTCATTCGCCACCTTCATTTCGGTAGCCAGACCGTCATTCGCTGCTCTCATTTCCGTGGTTAACTCGGCCTTCATTTGTTCCATCTTCTCGGCGATGTTCTCCCTAGCCGTCCTGATTAGTTTCAACTCCGCGGCCAGGTTATTTCTAGTCTCCAGCACTTCCGCGGCCAGGTTATTTCTAGTCTCCAGCTTCTCTGTCAATTCGGCCTGCATTTCTTCCATCTTCCTGGTGATGTTGTCTTTAGCCGTCTTTATTTCTTGCAGTTCCGCTAAAATCTTTTCTAATGCTGCCTCCATCGTTGTAATGTTCGGTGATGTTGTTTTCCCGCTTCCTGACACCAGTGTGACTTTGTGTTATATCCCACTCCTGACGCCAGTGTGACTTTGTGGGTTCGTGGAATAAAAAGTCTAATTACACCACTCAACAATGTTCTTTATTTCCACCGACTTACAGTTTAACACTTGCCAATTACACAAAATTACTTGCTGCACACAATTACAATTTACCAGTTCGTCCGTTACAACTTCACTTGTACTCGCGATTACATAAACTCCGATGCACGCACAGTCTTCTCATTCACAATCCTTTCGTTCCTTAACACGTCACTGACTAACTCTTCTTACACCAAGAACTGTCCTCATTCACTAACCAACTGATTGACCAACTCAAACCAACAACTGACTGACTACACCAAAACCAACTCAACAACTGACTCAACTGACTCACACTGTCTGTCTGTAACCCTCTTTATAGGAATATCGCCGGTTTCTGGTGTTTACAAGATTGTTCTGGTAAACGAAAGATCGAGAAACAGGTAGAAGGAAAACAGACGACCAGTCATGTTTTCCCCTAACCACAAGCCTGTCACCACTACAAGACAAACGAGGAGAAGGTGTGGCTAACGCGGTCCTCCCCCCTGCCTTCCGTTCGCAGCTGGTACAGGGTGTTCTAGCGGTCTCGTTACAATATTAATTGACGTTTCCACATTGTCGAAAGAAGTACTAATGCGTTTTTAAAGTGATCACAATATTTACCATGTTTATTTATAAAAGTATCTCCAGAGACACTTTACGCATTACATGAACCAAAGGCGAAGGCACAGTTTTTCTCCCTAGCACTATCCAAACAGCTCGCTAGCTCCTCTTCCAAGTGCAGTGAAAGAAGCAAGGCATGAAGATATTGACCCTTGCTCGAAATCGCCATATAATCAAAATGTACCTAAAGCTCCAGTCGCAGAAATAATATACGGATTTGCGATTGATGAGAGTTTGATATTAAGGCATGTGCCGATACTTTTGAAGAATATTACGTTTAAGCTATGGATATAGAGACGCTAGTCCTTAAATATAAGTAATTACTACAGTACGGCCGTTGGATCTCCGGCCCTGACGATTTCCAATTGCAGGAGGTGGAGGGGGAAGATTAATAGTACCAACCAGTGGCGGCTCGGGGAATAAAAAAGTGCGTGTTCAAAAGACCTACATTTAAAATGCACACTATCACTATCCGCTACTGCTACCACCACTACTACTGAGTGCTAGCTCCAACGCCCCACGCGAACTGAATACATGCATTTTTACGTCAGCATGAATTCCCGTGCTTCTTTATCTTTTCACTAAGATGTATCAAGTCGGCACATGCTACTTTTGTCCAATTACTCTCTTCAGAGCTAGTCCTCCGCCGTGGCGTAGTGGGCTAAGGTAGCATGTCTTGGTCCCTGGCCATGAAAAGCAGCCCGGGTTCGATCCCACCCATGGGGTGCGGATTTTCGGTCCCGGTTATAGGACCAGTAACCACTCAGCATCGTGAGGAAAGTGAGGAGCTTACGATATGTAAGCGGTCCTAGTCACGAAGACCAACATTCCGGCTGGGGGATGCCGAAATGCTAACCACATCTCCTCCCCATATCAGTTGGATGATCGCCCACCTCTGCCGTGTGCAAGTGGGCGTGATGCCGGCAGTCCGGTTGTTAGGCTTGGTCCTGTTATGGCTGTCGCGCCAGTGGTTAACTTAACTCACTCCAGAGCTAAACAGAAGGCGGCACGGAAAGCTAAAAAGTACATTTCTAATACTGCAACCGCATAGCAATATACAGGTTGTGTATACATTGTTAAATTTGCGCCTGTAGTCCCGCTTCTGATTTTTGTAACACGCTCAACTGTCAAATTGGGCTGCGGACGTCCTAGTCGCTTTATTACATTTTTTCTTAGCAATTCACTTTATTTTATTTCTTAAAATGGAATCCAACAAGTTCGTAGCTACCTCTTGAGAGAAGTTCAACAGTCACAAAGATTCGAAAACCTCGCGATCGGTCGCTGCACACAACAAAGAGTAATTGTTTTGCGCTAAAGCACTAGTTGTACTTGATGTACTAAGAAACTCACAATTGTCTCATCTGCTGATTACTTATAAATTCCAAGTTTATCATAGTGTTTAAAACAAAACATCTGTTTAGAAACTAGACTGTAAATCACGCCGTATTCAAAGCAACATAAAGCAACAAAGCAAAAGCTGAGAGCGCTAGGAGTTGTAAACATTCTTTGAATTTGGAGATATTTGCAGTTAAACTCTATAGATAGTAGTATTTCCCAGAGATGACCAAGAACTCTGGCGTTGCCAATGTGAATTAACGTGCACATCGAAACTGTGCTCTGATCTGGGCGTACCCAAATAATGCCTGTCTGTAGCATTTGACGTCTACGCATGCCCAGAGCTTTAAATGTTACATGATGTGCTAGCACAAGAGAAGTGTGCTACCTGCAATTTTGCCACATACTCATGCTATCACCATCTACTTACTACACATTGAGCAATGAGCGCGGTAAATACAAGTAACGAATGAAAAGAAGAAAAGGGCTTCTACAATGTGTAGTGTTTAACGCCCGCTTTTACTACATACGGCACCGCAGGCGATGACACTGATGATACATGAGATGAAGATGGAGCATCGGTAGAATGAGATGGCGGGGGAAACCCGAAGTCCCGGAGAAAACCCGCCCCAGCGCCGTGTTGTCCACCACCAATCTCACTTTGCGGTCACCTGGGATCGAACCCAGGCCGCCTTGGTGGGCTTCTACAAGACAAATATTGGGATACATGTGATCTTGTGCTCTTAAACAGCAGCCGCCCCTGGTACCAACATACAATAATGAACAATAGAAAACATACCTTCAAAATTATCTTTAGAATGAAAGTATAGGACTATTTTAGCTTTAAAACACTGAAATCCAATTTGCAATTTCATTATCATGCAAGATATTCATTACAACACCACTCTATTCGAATATTTTTTCACCTTTTGCGTACACTAACAGCCTCTGTTTGTAATGCGGGGAGGGTTTACATCCGGCGTCGTGGTTAGGAAGTTAAAACTGTCTGCTAGCGCCAAACAGCATTGTCGCTGCTAGGCGTGGCTTCCATATCCAGCACCGTGTTGCCAGGTTAATTTTGTTTGGACCACGTGGCTTCCGTTGCTTGTGCTGGTGAATTTTCTTTGATATTTTGTGCGTGCGTAAATTCCGATTTTTAGTGTCCGTAAATCCTATTATTATCACATTTATAATAATATGGCTACTGGTTCGTGAAATATGTAAATGCGTGAAATATTTAACATACCTATGTTCATCTGCTTGAAATTCCCGCTAAATAACTGGCAACAGCCCGCTTCCCTCTCTCGAGGAATGTTAGAGCTGGAGATCGGCCGACCAAACTGTAAGTGCTGAAATTTCCAATAAAAATGAAGCTTGGTTCGGATGTTTCTTCTTTTGGAGACGGATAAAAACGTAAACCAAGAGCCATTAATCTACAAGTGGAGTTAAATTTCCCGAAACAATAGTTGCCTAGTTAGGGGAAACATTAACGTACACGAAAATACTTATGTTCAAAAGTATGCTAATTACTCTTAACGAGCTAGCAACGTTCAACTTTCATGTTCTTTAATACTGTTACATAATTTATGCTTGAAGATTAACGCCCAAACCGTAATTTTAAATTGGCATATACGAGTACATACTGCTTGGATATAGGATTCAGTTACTGACACCTTAGACCATAACAGTATAAAAATGCAACTTTAAGATAACTTCAGCATAATACACTGTAGGATATAGGTTATAAAATAATTCAGCACTTATAAATGACATAACTGAAAGTGTCCTCTTATATTACGAGGGCTGTTCAATAAAGAATGTTTACAATTCTTTTTTGAAAACGCACCTTTACTCATCCTCATAATTGTGATAGTTCTTCTCAAAATAGTCTCCCCTGAATGCGATGCACTTGTCCAAGCGTTTCTGCCAATCTTCAAAGACATGCTAGAAACCATTTTTGCGAGATCCTTCAAAATTTCCTCAGCAGCCTTCACCAGTGCTTCTGATGATTGATAATGCCTCACACAAAGGCATTTCTTCAAGTTAGGGAATAGAAAAATGTCACATGGGGCTAAATCCGGACTATAGGGTATTGTTGCACTCCACGCAACATTGGCAATATACGGCCGCGCGTTATCGTGGTGCAGCATCTAGCCTGCTTCACGGAAATGTGGTATTTTGCGATTGATATGGACTTGCAATGTTTTCAGGATATCCCTGTAGTATTGTCCAGTTGCTGATGTGTGTGCAGGTACAACATACTGATAAACCATTCCATGAACATCAAAGAATGAGATGACCATAACTTTCCCAGCAGAAGCAACTACTTTTGTATCTTTATGGATTTTGTGATGGAGATTTCCACACTGAGCTTTGCTGATTTCTCTCAGGTTCAAAATTATGTAGCCAAGTTCCATCAGCAGTGTTTACGTTTGAAAGAAACTCCGGATATTCCTCTAGCATCAACCTTAATGCGAATGGTCTTTTGTTCGGGAATCAACAGTCTTGGAACCCATCGCGCACAAACACGTCTCATGTGTAATGTTTCTATCACCAACGTGTGGGTGGCACCCAGTGATATGTTCAGTAAGTCAGAAAGTGATCTCAAGATAATTCGTTGAACCTGTCTCACAATGGCACCAGTAGTTTTGATGTTATCCTCTGAAAGAACAGTAACTTTAGCACTGGGTCCACCTTCCTTTGAAATTGATTGTGTCCTCTCTTTAAACATTTTAAACCACCTTCGGGCTGTGCTGTACGGAAGAACACTCTCCCTGGGTCTCCTGTAACACTGTATAGGACTCAACTGAAGCATTGTTGAGACGGAAGAGGAATTTCAAAGTCGAATATTGTTCCTCGAGTGTTACCTCCATTGCAGTAATAGGCGATACTGAACATGTCTGAACTTACCTGGTTCTCAAAGGCGGGAACCAGGAGTACCAACAGTGGAACTACTATGGCGGGTTAGTTTCACATTAAGCTAACAGAATGTAATAAGTTTGGATTTTAGTGCGCAAAATTATGACCGCAAAAAATTATGATCATTTTTTATTGAACAGCCCTCGTATGTGGGTTAGCTTCTCCCCCCTGCATTAAATTTGTCATTATTTGAGGATACGAACCAATAAGCAAGACCCCTTCCTGGAAATAAGAGAGCAAGTGTTGACCACAGAGATGTTAGCAGCCCAGCATAAGTAATTATAAATTAAACGATATTCCACTATATTAAATAATATTAGTGGCCTTTGGAATTTCGTAATTCATGCCAACAGAATCACAAATTTATTTCATCTACTCAGAGCAACTTGAAACACCGCCTTAAGTGTCGCAAGTAGCTCATTGCTAATTTTTGCAATCGTACCATTGTGCATGGAATTTAATACACCAACAATCTGTTAATGAAGAGTTTAGTCAAAATGTGTTTACATCTTATTGCGCATACTTACAGAATTACAGCCCTGGCCACACTGCCGAGATAAGTCACACTTACCTGCAACAAAAAGAAAATTGTAAGCAGATAGTCTTAACATTCAGCCATTGTTTCTATTGCTGGTATAGCAAAACACCAACTTTTTTTTTGGATGGGGAGGAAGTAAAGATAAATGCTTTCAAAACGTTTTCTAAGTTATGTTAACGTAGTGTTCATTTACAATATTGATTAATGCTTTAATTTTATCGCTAAAGTGTAGTTTATTTATTTGACAAAAATACATCCTTTAGAAGTAAGGACAATATTGTGTATTTTATTTATTATAACTTTTGTTGAAAATAATAATACCAAATAATAATGAAATATTTGTTATGTTATTATCACCATCATCTTCACGATCGCCTAGCGTGTCTGCCTCACGTTAAAGAGGTCTTGTGTTCGAATATCGGTTAGGGTGAGTTATCTGGATAATGTTTTTTCCAGGGTTTTCCCTTATTCTGTAAGACGAATGTCAGGTAACTCTAAGCTCTATGGATCGCGGACACATTTGAGCATAATTTCACCCATCTCATTCATCGTCCGATATGACTTAACTTTGGAGGACATAAAACTACAACAAAAAATCACGATCGCTAAGGTATATCTACAATTAATATTTCTGTTGTTTCCTTGGACGGACAGATAAGAATTAACATTACGTAATGAGCAAACGTGATTTAGACAACGGGTAATGTGGAGCACATAATATATTATATAAGCGGTGTTTGTATTTGTCTCTGCAATCTACAAGAAATAACTAAAATTAAATAGATAAATGTAAAATACGTTCGAGTTATAACACCTTGTATTTGTTTTCAGGACTGGGTCCAAATGGGAACTTCTGGTTGTTTTAAAATACATGTGGACTCTTTGTGAATATGTGACAAATGTACAGTGTATACAACTCTAGTGGCAGCTACGAGAGTTAGGACTGTTTATGATACTTAAAATGACGACGTTTTCATTGCAGGAAAAGCGTGTTATCATTCGTTTTCGTTTTGTGACACCTATTGAAATTCATCGCTAGTTGAGTGAGACATGTAGTGATGGTACCATGGATGTGTCATATGTGCGTTCCTGGGTTCGACAATTTAATGAAGTCAGAACATCGTGTGACAACAAACCAAGACATTTCCAGACATCGCCTCCAAAACTGGCATTTCCGTGGGATATATGCACACCATCCTGCATGAAGATCTGAAAATGCTCAATCAACGATCCTCCAAAACAACGTACTCACATTGAGTCCAAGTGTATTTAAAAGAAAACCAGGAGCTCCCATCTGGTCCCAGTCCTGAAAAAAAGGAAGTGTTTTAACTTGAACGCACCTCATAACGCACCGATATTCAACTATCGATTTAGTGAGTCCACTTGATATTAGCTTCAAAAATATTTCCTTCTATTTAAAAATACCATTGGCATCATGATTTCTGGTCTATATATGTACATTTAGAAAGCTTCATTCTGGTATAAAACTAGAAGTAAACACTGTTATAAGCTTAATTAATGGAAATTAATTATTCTTTCACACTGGCCGTGTGTAGGCTAAATTGTGGAAACGTAGAGTCAGACTGAAAAATTCAATGCCATAGTCGGGATTTGAACCACGGATCTTCTGGTTCAAATCCCGACTATGGCATTGAATTTTTCAGTCTGACTCTACGTTTCCACTGTTATAAGTATTTTACATGAAGCATTATATATTTGATATTTTCACTCAGGAATTAAACTACACGAATACAAGTGACAGGGGCGGCTGGTTAATTTCATCTCTGATGATTACTGTTGTAATACAAATAGAACAGTAGGGCATGAGAAATTCTGGAGCTAATTTTGGCAACTCTGAGTGTACGGAAATGCCATTGTTTTTGACTCAAACATTAAGGGAATGCAGAAAGAGAAAAGAAGGAACTACAGAAGTTAAAATTCTTCATTAAAGTCGATTTTCTGACTGTAGAATTTTGGAAAAAAAAATTCTCTTTGTTTAACACATTACAGGAAATGTAATGGCGATTACAGTTCTATAATTTTCATTTGACTTCAATAAATTGTTAAATGGTAAATAAGTTGAATACTTCCAAGAGCTTCACTAGATATAAATATTTATAATTAACGCCTTTTTAACTGGTGAAGTCGCACCGGTTTTAACCATATCGCACAATAAATAAAATTGGTGAAATGATCCTCAAGTGATATCAGGGTCCACAGAGCTTAGAGTTACTCATATAAAGGTAAACCCTCCCCACCCGTAAAAGGAAATCAGATACACGTGTCACTCTGACCAAGATTCGAACTCAAGAACTCTTGGACGTCAGGCAGGTTAGTATGTAGAAATAGCTTGTTCATGACTACAACAATAATAATAGTAATAATAACTATTATTATCAATTATTATTTAAACATACTTGAGAGTCTTACCATATTTATAGTAAACAGAGGATTCATTCCCTAAACTTCTGCATCTACCTCAATTAGCTTCACTCCCATTTTGAGTTTTGCTTAAATTGTTTGTCTATTGTTACGATAGATAGTAAAGTATACAATGACTACAGTCTGATTTTTAAAAGAAGATACATGAAGGTCATCTGTTTCTCCACGTGGGGTGCTGCAATGTTACCTAGAAACAAGTTACGCATACTCCCCTCTTTACCCTCTCAACACACGAAATATAAACAAGCGTTCAGCATTATTACATCTCAACAAAAACATGCATATTTAATCTGTACTAGCCTACGTTAAGAACAAAAATAAGCTGTTCACACATGGAATGCATTGTAGCGTCTTCACATTTGTGCGTTTTTACATAATTTTTGCACAGTGTAACTAATATTACATAGTTACCATTATTGTTGCTATGCATAGTACGTTGGCATTCCCGCACTAGTGTGGTATTTTTCCACAGCAACACATATAGGCGATGCACGGTCTAAAATCATTTATCCTCAATTATATTTATTAATATTTCAGCTAATATCATAACTAATAAATTTCAGATTGATATAAATACATATAGTGCAAAAAGTAGTATCCAATACACATGTGGTAAGCACACAATGGAATCTCGTTAATTGAAAAAAAAATCGATGTAAGCGTCTCGTTTTTTCCAACCTTTCCTCGATCCGTATAAAGTGCTTACCACATTAGTATCGCAATATGCTACCATTAACGAATTTGTCAATTGCCATGTTCGTAACAACGCCGCCGATATACCGGAATTTGACCCATAGGAATTCCTTTACATACAAGCATATCTACTGACACGGGGCTGTCGCGTTTGGTTGAAAGGAATAAGCTGTTAATTGATAAGGAGCAAACTCTCTCTTCCTGTTCAAAGAGTTCCCTAAGAAAACAGACAAATACTCTAGCCTGATAATATGCCATGTAATACCCCAACCGTACGCTGATCTTTGCCTTGGTCCATGAATTGCCCGTCTACCTCTAATCCTACCGGCACTACGTCTTGCTTCCATAACAACGTACTTTAATTGTGTTCTCACAAAGTAAGCTAACAATACACAGCGCAACTGAACACTCAAGCAGCTCTGTGTCCCGCACACATCTAGCGATAACTGACCTGAGAAATATGTGATTCACCAGTGTAACCGATCTGGCAACTTTGTATGCGTTTCCATGGCAACGACCTTCCGCTCTTAACCTTCACGTCCATTGCTTAGTAACCTTCACATATCTTTTAAAAATCAGACTGTACGTTCAAAATTAAGCATTGTTCCCTGTATTACCGAAATATCCCTTTTAAAACACTTTGTAGATGCATTAAAATGTTTTACAGATGAGGTTATAGCACATTAACTTTACAATATTGTATTTTTAGAATGGTCATATTTTTGGCATCTTTGCAGCGGATAAATATTCCTGCGTAAGTTAGGTTAAGTCAAGTTATGGTGATTTTAGGACAAAACGCAGACAGTAGGAGTCAATTACGTGTCAACTGCATTGGCCATTTCATTGTGAACCCTGAATTGGCAGCAAGGGGATATATGTACATGTACATATTAATATTTTTAATTAATGAGTTATACAAAACAACCAGCTAAGCAAGGATTCGAGCGAACTACATTGCAATGCAATTAGTTTAATCTTTTGGTTCAGTAGCTTATGAAATAATGTAACTGTTCATTACATTGTAACAAGTGTGATTTGTGAAAATTTTTATTATGGGAGATGTCAGATTTTATAACACTTTCGTATTTATTCTTCCAAATATTGTTTCAAGGGCTTTTGATTATATAATACACTAGCTGACCCGACAAACCTCGTACCACCAATAAAAATTGTCTGAATTATCTCTATAAATTAAACAAATTCGGAGTAGTTAGTTATTTATTCTGCAATTGATGTTAAAGTTTAAATAAAACTCAGTTACAATTAAATTAATCAACTTAAAACTTTCTGATAAACAATCTTTGTGTTGCGTACATATTGTGACTTTTTGGTTAGTAAAATTAAAAGTATAGTTTGCAAAATTCAATATGTCCTTTATTTCAGTAGATACACACTTTGCTCAACTCTTACAGGCTCTAAAAGTGACGTGTCATACGCACAGTAGTCTCGGTTGCTGAATCACACATATACAAACGAAAGAATTCACCGCGGCACACTTCAAATAGCTGCACGCAAACAACTAACAGCTCAACTCGCAACTGCGGTACAGTTTAAATGTCCACACACTGCACTGCTGCAGCTCCATTCAGTCCACAAGGTGGCATTTATATCCGAGCCGCTGTTTCTTTAAAGCTACCGAGGTTTCTCGAAAGCTGCCGAAGTCACACGATTCTTCGTGGCGTAGCGAAAACACACCGAACTATATCTCTTTCGCTCTCTCTTTCTCCCAATGTTTCTCTCTCGGCAAGCGTCCCGCTCCGCCCCCATGAACTGGCCGCTCTATCTTTTTTTTTTTTTTTTTTCCTGCCCGCGCGTAGCTCTGTCTCTTTCGCACGGGCCCGCCACGCTTGCTGTAACAATGCCTCACGACAATATGTAAAAATGATATTTTTCCTACGCGCGAACACGCGACGTATAATTGTCCTTCAGAGAAACAGGTAAACTCCAAGTTGATTCCGCAAACTTCAAACGACTGCCCTTACGATGTATTTATGGTCATCGCAAAGGCCAAACGCGTGGAAAACTGTAGACGCTTAAAACAAAAGGTAAATCCTTTGGAATCATTGGAATACGCGGATCAAGATATATTCTCCTTTGTACTTTCCCTTGCTGATTGTTGCCTCAATTACGTCATCCATTAGCCTTTTCACAGTTAGTCTCGTTCCACTGCACAGTCGTGGTTGGTTAATGTTACGCAGCAAAACCTACTGTTAATTTTAAAATTGTGAGGTGGGAGTCCGAACAATTCTAATGAATTTAAAAGGTCTGTGGGATAGTTGACTACGTCATCCTGATTTATAAGTCTTGTCAACTGATTTTTCCGAAAACACATCGGAAAGAAACAGACACTCTAGAACGCAATTGTGACATACTGTCGGAAACACATTGTTGAGGCAAGGCGGCGTGGCCGGCTAGATCAAAGAGACGGACAGTGTAGTGCGGAGATAAAAGCTCGCCGAAACGGTGAGGAAAGGAGACGGATTTCTAGAGACTTCGCCTTTCTTCTAACGCTGTCTTGATTGTTCGAGAACATTCCGGATAGTGAGAAATCTATAAAAAGGGAGCTGCCGCCCGCGACGAAGTCAGACAGTTGTTAATTGAACTCGCGTGCGTGAACAGCTGTGTGAGCTCTGTTGCGGTCGTTGACCTTGCAAGTTGTATTGTGTATGTGATGTAATTCAGCGACTGTAAAGGTTGACAAAGTGTGTTTCTACGGAAATATAGAGTAATTTTTAGTGTTTGTAACCTGGACTTTTAATTTCACGAAGCCACAAGGTCAGAATACGAGCACGACTATTAGCTGTCTTCTTCTTGACATAGTAAAAAGGTTTCCTCGAGCTTCACAAAGTAACAAAGGAATTCAGTTATAGTTGTGTCATTTCAATTCACATTCACGTATTCACAAACACGAATTTTAAAAATGGTGTCCAAGAATTCACCAACATTTGACAGCAGTTGTCTGTGGTCAAATACTGAGTGCTATAGTGCTTTCAGAAATTAATTTTGTGTTTAATCTTCGGAAGGAAATATCATCATGCTACATAAAAGATTTCAGTCTTGATAAACGAAATAACTGAAGACTGTGGCAAGGAGTGGAATATCTTTCCGCTTTGTAATTCCTTTGTTTGTCTAAAATAAAAGATTGTGTATTGTTTCGTAAAAGTTCGGGTGTCTACTTTTATATTTAGTTAATAACCCGGTCCATTATCACTTCAGGGTTTTTTCCTCACCTTTTAAATCTTCCTTGGACTTATGGCTAGGAGCATACAGAACTAGCCCAGTGTCTGCTCTATTAATGGAAACTAATGAACCGTCATTAGACATCCGCAGAGTGGAACTCAGCTTAAGATATGCGCTCAAAATTGCAGCAAGAGCTGAATCATTGATTCACCAATATGTCTTCTCCGACACATAGGAACATTCTCCAGCAAACTCAAAAAACATAATGTCATTCCAGCGCAAAATCAGGCAATACATTGAACAACACAGTTCCTGATGTAATGCCAAGAAAATTTCATACACTACTACCATGGCGAATACCTTCACCCTAACTTAACTTAGATCTTGTAGTTTACCAGAAACCTCATACAGATGCATCCATCTACGGAAGAGCATTTCAGGAAATCCGAAACCTGCATCCTAATCATAAATGTATATATATACTGATGGTTCTAAAGCGGAAAACGGTAGCGGATGCGCTGTAATTACCCCAGATATAAAGCTTCAACTAAAACTTCCAAAACACTATTCCATTTTCTCCTGTGAACTCCATGCCATCAAAGAAGCTCTAATTTACATTTCCAATTCTAGTGAGGATAACTTAAGCTCCCTTCAAAGTATTAGAGATCGTTCTACAGATCTGCAGTTACTTCAGGATATGCAGTCTGTTCCTCTCGGCACTCAATAAAAACAAGCGGATCATCTTTATGTGGGTTCCTTCACACTGTGGTATCAAAGGCAACAAAGATGCAGACAAAGCTGCCAAAGAAGCTAGTCAGCTTACAGAAATGGAAGCTCAATACAAGATACCATTCCAAGATGCCATAAGCCACTTCAGCAGGCAACTCAGAATGCAATGGAAACAAACCTGGAATCAGACGCCAACAGAAAAATTGAACATGTTACGAAATGGTGACACTAGTTGTTCACCCGTCAACTCTATCAAAAGGAAATATCAAGTAATCATTGGTCACACTGGATTAACTATATATATATATATATATATATATATATATATATATATATATATATATATAGTTTCATTGACACTGTTTTGTATTATAATTGTAACCTAATATTCTATCTCTGTGTGTAATTTCAGTGTTATACGTACTGTTACTGCATTTCATATATTGTATGCGGTATACATATACTGTATAAGTGGTTGTTGATTGGATGTCAAGTTTATAGCGCGTATGTTTTTAAATACACTTTTCAAGTACCTATGTTAACAATAAATGAATTACTTAAAATGTGAAAAATTTTAGTAAATGGTTTATTGCTTTAACTTTTCTCTTACTTCGATGTAAGTAATATGTTATTAAGTGCTACACGTGAATATATCGCAATATAACATTCAATTTTAAAATCAAGAGGTGGTTTATTCATTTGACGTTTTGCATTCGACTAAAAGATAATTAATTCGTGACTAAATCAAGTCCAAAAAGCGGACAGTTTTTGCACATGAAGCTTTCCATTGATGACATGCACAGAAGTTGAATTCTACACCGCAAATGATACCACATATTCCTATTCTACGTTCCATGTAGATTGCTCCAGAGGTTATATTAAGTACGCCATATTTCGTTAACTGGATATTTAAAATACCTAAGAGAAAAAACAACTCCCTAACTGACTGGTAATGGTACAAGAAATACATTAAGTAAAATTAGAGGTCTCTCGCGACCGAAATGCTCGAGCTGCATTTATTACAGAATGAAACCAGTGTCCGTGTACTAACGATAAATTACGAATGAATATAAATTACAAACAAAATCGGGTGGGGGGGAATCTAATAATAAACCAAATTAGCAAAATAAGAGTTGTTTACAAAATATGTAATATGCTTAATATTTTATAATTGTGGATGTTTATCATTGCTTTCTGTTTACCACAGGAGAAACACAAGATGCAGGGATGGAACTTGCTCTAAAATTAAAGAAATGATCTATGTTTTATATCACCAGAGGAAAATATTCATTTCGAGAATTTTAAAATACTATATGAACATATTGCATTCGATTACAAGAGTGATACAACCAAAATCACTTTATGAAAAGAGTCAGAAAAGAATTTTTTTTAAGTTGACCAGTCAGTAGAGTCTGGAAAAAATATTGTGAAACCAAATTTGTGTACGTTTTAACTAATGGATGGCAATTTTCCGCATCAAACATTCATCATTTGTACTTCTTGTGCAGAACATGCATCTTAGGCAACCTATTATAAGTAGGAGAGCTGAGGAGAATTTTGGCACGGAAGCACATAGGATAAAGCATCACTATGTGACTTGTTCTAGTAAACACATAGGGAAAAATTCTATTCATTTATTTCAAGTTCTTATTTTGGTGAAGAAAAGTATTTCATATGTATCAGCTTTAAATAAAATTAAGAAAGGTATAATTTCAAAAACATCCTGGAGGAAGGGATGAAGTGAAGGATGCATAGAGGGACCGAATAAATGGATCTCTAAACCTTCAGACAATAGGTTACAATTTCTGAAAGACCATCTAAAATAACGTACATTCACCATTTTACTGGCATTCGGTCACAGATCGGTCGTCAAAACTGCATTTTATACTCAAAAGAAATTCTACCACCCATTTCAGGCTATTCCATTCATTTGACTATGAATATAAAATTTGGAAATAAAATGAAATAAATAAAAACTTAAACGGCCCTCAGCTATACGGAAGAATTAAAAAAAAACTGAACATGAGCTTCAAACGCTACCACAAAGTTCTCATTTAACAAGACAGGAACAGTGAGTGAAAGAAGGGAAGACTGAGAATCGGAGATTGGGAATGTGAAACAAATGATGTGACAGGGAGATAATAAGAATCCTATGCAGTTGGCTCAACACGAGCGAAGAGTGGAGACCAGTAGAAAGTATTTGTATCCTCTGTAAGTAAAAAAATTGTTAAAATAAAAAATAAAGAAATAAAAAAACTTAAAGGGTTCAATTTTGTAACAAAGGATTCTGGATCCTTGAACATTTCTGAACTGACGCGACTCCATTCTACAGTTTATTGCTAAATACTAGAACCACAACTGGCAAGAAGAAACTAGTATCTCCATTTTGAATAAGCCCCTGCAGCTGCAACAAATTATAATGAAAAGCATTTTTGAAGTTATAAATTTTCGAGCTGTTGCCGAGAATTGTTAAATCACCTTTGACAACCAGAGGGAGAAATGTCGAGCCATCTGCGTTGCAAATGTAAGGACCGAAAAGAGGCTGCAGAAAATACTTTGGCAACTTTATACACCTGTCATATTTAAAAGTAGGGAGTCTGTAAAGTTCCCGTAACCCCTTCACATCCATCACTCTTAGATCGCGCTTGACAGGCGCGAGAAGTTAAGAAGTCTGAAATATATTCTGGGTAGGTAGAGGAAGACGCGAGATGAAGAAAGCGATTTTGTCTGCTGTCCTCCTGCGTGGAAAGGATAGATGAAATCGTTTGGGGGAAAATAAAGAAGTTGATGTAAAAGCAGGAAGCTGTTAGAGGAATTCGTGCAGGGAAACTGCGTGAATGACAAAAGAAGGAGAAGTATGAAAATGACAGGCGATAAGAAATCTTCTTTCAGCTTATTACAAAAACATGGTGAAGCATCAGTGTGCTTAATTCATAGTATATATCTAGAATTTATCGAGAAAAACAGTTATTTAGAGGTGTGGGTTTATTACAAATCTCATTCCTTTGTAAGTACAATGGGAATAAGTAAGTACAGTAGACCTAAATGACAAATGTGTAATGGAATAGGTCTCTATTTAATGGCTTGGAAATTCGTTTTCTTGGATAATGAAGGGAAAAGGAGAAGGGAGTCTAATCTAATAAGTACTTTATTTGTCAAAAGCAAAGGTATTTAAAAATTCATATCAATAGAAATCGGTGAATAACACTTAAATAGTGAACTCGAAACCCCAATATATCATGAAAATTGTGCATTGTAATTAAATATTCGTTTTCATGTATATATATATAATTAAGTCCTGAAAATACAAATTATTTTGTGATATGTTTAAGTACGTACTTAAGTTTTCATTTGTTTTTAATACTTGACATCCGGAGCTTATATATTCGTTCAACCTTTTCTATGATCTCAGATAGTGAATATTTAATTTGTCTTTTAACCATTACCACTGCAATGTAAGTATTTAATTGTAAATTGAGTCTTCACCAATTTGCTTTATGGCCGTGAAAACTATGTCTGCTGTCACATTTCATTTATGAAAATATATTGTAACAGAGCAAGATCATATAAAAGAAGCTTTAAAATATAAGCACATGTATGATTCGTTTCATCAAACTCCCCCTTATATAATAATCTCTAATGTTTCCTTAAATGTGTTTTGAGAACGTTAAGAACAAAATATGAATTCTTATGTTTAACATATTGAAAATAACAAAGTTTCATTTGTTATTTGATTTACATCAAGGCACATAATTAATTATTTAATATAAAGTAATACTACACATTGAAACTTAACGTTTCAGAAATACCTGATATACTGCGAAAACAAAACGTTTTTGTTGTGTTTCTTTAAATATGTGATTTTAAAAGTGTACCAATATAATAAGGAACTTATTTGTTACTTCAACACACTAATTTGAAATGCCTAGCAAGCAAACATATTTCCAAAAATACAAAAAAAACTTAAAAACCTTCATCATGCTTTATCTGCTTCATCTACTCGCCAACATACCAACATTGTGATATAACCAGTAAGGGTTGATCACTAATCCAGGCACTGCTATTTATTCTTTATTCTTTTCAATTTCTCAATCAGGCGCAAAGTGGTTGGAGAATATACTGTAGCCCAGGCATAAAACGTGATAACCAGATTTCATTGAAAACACATTTTGAGGCTCCTGAATGAAAAAAGTAATTTTAGAAAACAGTGTGTTGTTGTGCGTATGTGTTTCAGTGTGTCCATTACGTAACTAAAACCAAACTTTAGTAGGTATCTTTAATAGATGTGACCCAGGGGCTTTGCTACTCCCATCTCTCTTTTTTATGCAATAATTCTACAAAGTCCTGATTTTCTCAAGAACACCTGATACATTTATTAAACAAATATTATATTTAAAATAATCTTAGTCAAAATTAAATGTGTACCTTCAATTGTATGGGACTATTCTATGAAGTCCTCTTCATTTTGAATGAGGTTTAAATAACTGGAAAACACAAGAGATAATTCTTACCTTAGAAAAAAAATGTTAATTTCGTTGAAGCACACTATCTAGTAATGTACTTATTTTTGTGAAGATAAGCATTTTCAGTTATTCCTTTGTAACAGAGTTATATTTTCAAATAACCTCTTTCTTACACATTTTTTTTTTCCCAAATAGGAAGCCATTTTCTGTCTTATATCCTGCTCATGCAAAGAGAATGTAAAATGCAACAAATAGCAACCACCTCTAAAAGGATTTGTCCATCACGGTTATATGTTCACCCATTTTCATTGTAATTGAAAGGGAATACATAATGGAACTTTCTACAAAGTTAATTTCGGTTAACACTCAATAGAAGGAAGTATAAGAGCTTTAAGATAGTTTATACAAGAGTGAGGAACTGGTGATATGGATGCACACATAAAATACTTTTCTTTCACATTTTCAATCGAATCTGTGTAGTCTCAGGTCGCTGATCAAGTCAAATAAAAATAAAAACGTGTCCATTTTACCTGAACATTATAATAATGTAGGGATAATACAAAATGTTAATATGAAAACTATTAGTAGCTGCTCCCAAACGCTGTATTATAGAAGCCTAATTAAACATTTTGATTATGCCAATAAACTGCGCAAAGAAGTTAAAGAATTTCAAGTGCTAAGTAGCTAGTTTCAGAAAACGTTTCCATGCATGAAACTCCCACAAACCCAGCATATTTAAATTTGTAGTAAGAAAAGCTATGGAACTGAATTGTTCTTTCACACTAGCCGTGTGTAGGACGCACTATGAAGGGGTAGAGCCATACTGAAAAATTCAATCCCATAGCCGAGATTTGAACCACGGATCTTCTGGTTTCCGCCCAGTCGCTCTAACCATTTGAGCTACTATGGGCAACGTGCCAACATGACATTAAATTCTCCAACTGACTCGTGTCAGTTAATGTCACACGGCTAGTGTGAAAGAACAATTAATTTCCATATATTGTACCTAATAGTAGGCGCTGACCCTTAGCACTCGTGGTACCTCTGACATTACCAGAGGAACCTCGGGCCGAACTGCCGAGCCCCTCCCGTTGGACAGTTGTTCGGATTGGGTTGGACTCGAGGGGGCAGTGTGTTCCCGACACCCACGGGGAACTGGGTACCTCCGGCCAGGCTACGGCCGCCCGGAGGGGGTAGAGGGTTGCCTCATAGGTCCAGGGTACTAGCCTGCAGAGCTAGTAGAAGGTGTGCTAGATTACCATGCGGCCCCACCGAGGTTTTCGGTAGTCTTCCCTGCGGGGTTGACGCGCGTAAGTGGCGTATCCACTTCCATCCCGTCTTGACGTTGTGCTCAGCGAGGTGGCTTTTTAGACTCAAGGTATTGCCGTATGGAAAGAGCCCCGAGGTATCCATCGCTCCCGGGTAGAAGGAGGCCCGGGTCCTTGGTCCTACAGGTCCAGTACTAATGGGAGTAGAACCTCTGCACTTAACTAACTTAACTAACTAACCTAATAGTAGTCCGAACTATAAAGCCCGGGCCTTAAAGTACTTACAGCATAGTAAGTCATTGCCTCATGTGTTTATGAGAACTCCTTGTGGTTTACCGGGAGAAACACGAGTCAGTTGGAGAGTTTAATGGCATGTTGGCACGTTGGCCATAGTAGCTCAAATGGTTAGTGCGGCTGGACGGAAACCAGAAGATCCGTGGTTCAAATTCCGGCTATAGCATAGAATTTTTCAGTCTGGCTCTATTCTTTCAAGAGCAGCAGACTCAAAGTGGCATTTGGTGAACTAACTCTTGGTTAAAACTTCAAATTAAATATTTAAAAGTTCTGATAACTTCCATTATTAATGACTGCAGCGACAAAAATGCGATATTTGATTTTGCCGTAATTCAAAATGTCGACCCTGTTGGAAATGAAGCTACCAGATTTACCTTTTCATTAATTGCAGAACTGTATTAATGACGTTTTCTTTGTCAGTTTCAGCTAGGAAATAGTTGCTTTATATAACAGATGGCGGTTGATATCGAACACCAAAGCTATCTATTTTACCCAGTTCTTTTCTTCCAAAAACTAAAGTATTTTGTTGATTACGTCTGAATAGTCCAGTTGGTCCTGTCCTCTTATTTTACGAGAAAAAGCTCCTACATTACAAGAGCGCTCTTACTCTCGAGATGAAAATCCGTGCTGTGAGAAACTTTATGATTAACATTTGAACTATTCTTTTTTAACTCTCCTCTACTCAGAAAAGGCTGACTTGCAACGGCTTTGGATCGGGTGACAGTTACTGATTTACCGTTTAGGACCGTGCTTAAGCTCAGGGCGAAAGCTGAATGGGCTTTCAGTTGAGTAATTAAGCTTTAGTATTTGTAAAGGGCGAAGGATTTTCTCTCAGGCAAGAGTAAAATTTACTAAAGGTGATTACGGTCTGTTTTTTATTGTAGGCAATTTTTCTGTTTGAGGATTTTAAATAACAATTTGAAAAAAAACAAGTTTTCAGCCGAACAAAAACAAATTAAACACACTGTAACTTGACTAAAACAAGACACCAAAGAAATAGAATAACTGAAGGATGCAGCAAATAGCTGCCCTTACGGGAGTTTCAGCTACAGTTCATTCTTCAAGTTTAGTTACTGTAGAAGTTCATTAATTTCTTATGAAAAGTTTCCGTAATTGGATACTAAATTCTCTTATGTTATCACTTTGGCCAACTGCAAGCACCAAGCCTGTTTGCTCAATTTCCTTACCCATGACTTGTGGGCTATTTGTTCATAATTTGAGTGTGTGTGACAGATACCGCCCAAACTGAGTCCGTCCTGCAGTCGGTAAACTTACCCCTGGTTGCTATGGGCATTACATCACAGGTTTGGTCAACGTTTGTAGAACAGATTACACTTATATGCAAAATTTGGTTTTTTGACTTAGGTTTTTATTTTAGTATGTCATTATACTAATTTGAGTAAGCTGAATCAGAATATGAGCTTAGATTTTCTCCATCACGTACTAATCTTTACAATAGAAGCGTAGTAAAATATGAATTTTTATACACTGCTCTATTGAATTTATGTTATATTATTAAATAAAAGTTAATAAATTCGCAGCTGTCAACACCACGTTCTTTAAAATAGGCTAATATCTCATATATGCTCTAAATAATCGAATAAATGTACCTCATTTCATCTCCTTTATGTCCTGAAATTTCGTTCAGCCTGCTCCTCGCTGACGCAGCCGAAATTTTCTGGAAAAGTTTCGAAATGAGAGTGCAGGAAATGTACTTTCACACTAATATTGAAACCCAGCTTTAGAAATTTTTTAAGCATATCTTCTACGATATTTTTGTAATTTGGATCATTGTAATTTCACAGAAAGTTTTCGACGATACTCGTATAAACAATTCATGTCTGATTTTCATTATCTGTCATCACTTCTTCAGAAAAGCTCCTAATTTGTAGTCCAAAAAATATTCTCTCTTCAGCTTTAGCATCAGATATTTCAGGGACGTTCTTGCAGATTTTATTTGTAGAAACTGCGATTCTTATGTAAAAATTTAACAAAGTGCGTAATTCAGCCTAATTTTATGTGTAAAGGTGGTAAGAGAACATCTTTTTGGCTCCACAACACTAATGAATATTTTTCATTCTTGGCACAAGGCTTCCTTCTGCTTCCAATTTTTCAATAAGTTTTAAATCTCCATATAGCTTCTACTTACGAGGACTATTCAATAAAGAATGATTACAATTTTTTTGACAACGTACCTTTACTCATCCTCATAGTGTTGATGGTCCTTCTCAAAATAGTCTCCCCTGAATACGATGCACTTGTCCCAGCGTTTCTGCCAGTCTTCAAAGACATGCTGGGAACCATTTTTTGAGAGACCCTTCAAAACCGCCTCCACAGCCTCCACCACTGCTTCTGCTGATGGATAATGCCTCCCACGAAGGCGTTTCTTCAAGTTAGGCAATACAAAAAAGTCACATGGGGCTAAATCTGAACTATAGGGAGGGTGAGGGATGCACTTCACGTTCATTTTTGCAAGATATTCCACAACAACATTGGCAATATGCGGCCGCGCATTATCGTGATGCAGCATCCAGCCTGCTTAATGTAAATGTTGTATTTTGCGCCTGATATGGACTTATAATTTTTTCCGGACATCCCTGTAATATTGTCCAGTTACTGATGTGTGTGCAGGTACAACATGCTGATAAACCGTTCCATGAATATCAAAGAATGAGATGACCATAACTTTTCCAGCAGAAGCAACCACTTTTGAATTTTTGGGGGTTGGTGATGAAGGAGATTTCCACACTGAGCTTTGCCGTTTGCTCTCAGGATCAAAATGATGTAGCCAGGTTTCATCAGCAGTGATTACGTTTGAAAGAAACTCCGGATCTTCCCCTAACATGAACTTTAACTGCCTGTTACCTCCATTGCAGCGGTAGGCGATACTGAATATGTCTGAACTTGCTTGTTTCTCACAGGCGGGAACCAGGAGTACCAACAATGAAACTACTACGGCGTGTTTCTTTCACATTAAGGTAACAGAATATAATAAGATTGAATTTTAGTGCGAAAAATTATGAGCGTAAAAAGTTATGATCATTCTTTATTGAACAGCCCTCGTATGTTTTGCATATTCGAGCTTTTCTAGAAGTAAGTTTAGGTTAATATATGTTTCCTTGAGGTGAAATGAATGGGCTATTGCTATTGGAACTATTGTAGGTGTATTTATGTCCATTACACAACAGTACACCTTTCAAACTAATTTTAGCATTTTTGTCTGTTACGTTGATTCATTGTTGTGAAACATCAATAAAACAAAAAAAATTATTATTATTTCTTTGTTCCAAACAACATTTATTCCCAGAATTACATTAAAACATTTTAGGTATAACGGCTATTTGTAAAAAAAAAAATAGTATGTGGTAGTGAAAAAACTGATTACAAGTTTGGAATCAGCACGTAAAATTTAGTGAAGTAGACATATTTTGGAGGAAACTCCAAAATCATATACATCAGTGTTCTCATGTTGTATCTCAGTTCTTATCGCCTTGCAGATTGCATCATGACTATAGTTGATTAGATGCGTTACTAAACCTCAAGTTTGTTTTAAATATGTGATTATTCTTCAAGGTAAAATAAGGTCTACATTAGTTTTTCGGTTAAAGCAAATAAAGATGCGGAACGATGCGTCAACACACAGCCTTTATTAGAAATAGGAACAAAAGAATAGCTTCCGCTGGAAGGGTGCAGTAACTGTAACCTCATATTTGTTTATTCTTAGCATACGATAATAATGCCAAGTAAAGTTCTCGGATGTTATGTTCTGATTTTGTATAAATAATATAACTAGTTTTCAGGCTGAATTATTATAGATGTATACATTTCATTAAGGATAACTTATATAGTACAGTACTCATTGCTATATTTTGGTCCGTTTACTTATGCAACCACATTTTTAAGTCTTCAACTCAACTTCTTTATAGAGTGCAGGAAGTTTGCAGAATGGCAAAAGTTATCCTTTGTCTTAAGTGTCAGGATTATTCCTAGTTTTTCAATTATAATATATTTTAGTTAAGTTTAAGTTGCAAAACTTTTTCTTTCTGTTGGCAACAGGAATTTAGGCTTGCAGTGTCCTGCTTTTATGGAAGTCGAGAAGTAAGATATCTGCTTATACTTTTTTATTAACCGCCTGGATCAAATATGCATGGAAATAGAAGAGTTTGGAGAATTTTAAGGTTCTGTTGCCCATAGTTTTCAAATTAAAACTGTCTAAACGTGTAACGTATATGTATGGAGTTAGATGTAACAGATTCCTAGTAATTTGCATGAAAACAGAGTACTTGAATATGTGCAACATTTTTTTTTTTTTTTTTTTTGAAAATCACATACGATTAGCTTATAACTACATTATTAAAACTTTTTAAGAAATCCAAAAGAAAATTTGTTAAATTTTCTCGGATTATTTCAAATCAGCGAATTTATGCAGCGTATACGTTTATTGGTCATTACTATCTACGGGATGCCCTACCAATATGAAAGCAGTAACAAAGGTTTCTAAAAATGGATCCGAAGTCATTTATTGCTGGGTTTCAATACCAAATTGAAGATTAGAATATTCGTACTATCGCGTACAGTGTTGCAAATTGGTATTTTCCAAATCCAATGTGGACAAGCACTCTTCAGAATAAGCCAATTCGAAAAATTAGTCAAGATAGAATGCTATATAACAGTCGCTATTGTGATTCAGTGTGACCTAGCTTAAAATGCCAGAAGCTCATCCACATCCTTCATACGAGGTACGTCCAGAAAGTAAGTTCTGTTTGGTAATGAAACTAAATTGTGTACAGATACAGAAAAATTATTTATTGCACAAAATTCTACAACTCTTATACTACTTTTCCATATAACTGCCAAAATTTTGCAGGCCTCTGTTATAGCGAGGCGCAAATTTTTGTACACCTTCTTCATAGAAGTTTGCCGCCTGTGTCTTCAACTAGTTGGAACCATTTTCTTTCAGCTCTTCGTCATTGTTGAAATGTTGACCGCCAAGGAAAGATTTGAGATGCAAAAACAGATGAAAGTCGCTAGGAGCGAGGTCAGGGCTGTACGAGGTTTGGTCAAACACGTCCCAGCCAAATCCCTGTAGGATGTTTTTCGTCGCATTTGCATTGTGTGGTCCTACGTTGTCGTGAAGAAACACAACACCTTTTGACAGGCGATAAATTTCAATTGGTTTCACTTCCCTATCATTCAGAAAACGAATCGCAGATCTGATTTCAAAAGCGGCGGGATTTTCAATCAACACTGACATTGTAAACAAGCACAACAAAGCGTAAGTGGCCGACAGCGATCTCACAATGGCGCACGTTTCTTCTCCTTGATACAGAGCGTCTACCGCGCATGTGCGGAACTGGGATCGCAGCGCTGCAGCGGAGATAAATGAAAACAGAACTTACATTCTGGACGGCCCTTGTATTAAATATTTACCTTCCCTTTTTATATAACGAAATCATTTTGATTAAAAAAGTGCTTCACTGATTTGCTGTATTTCAAGTGCTAGGAAACGCCGTGTTATTCAAAATATGAGGGTAAAGCCCGGATAAAATTTTAAATGATGTATATTGTAACACAGGTTTCAAAAACTGCTCTGTTTTAGAGCTGAAATGATATTTGTGGAGCAAGTGCACCTGTTGCATGCATACATTTTGTGCCATAATTGAAAATGCATTAGCAGCAACATATTTCTGCTGAATGTAATTAGTAAATATCACAACAAAGTTTTGAATATTAAAACCATTTAATTTCCATAATCGAACAGTCAAGAGTGTTTTAATTCAAACTGAATGACATTCAGTATACAGCAGTTCGAAAGCAATTCGCTTATTTACTTATTAAATGTTAGAGATATGTAAAGATAAATATAATGCTTCACTTCAGCCATATCAAAGATGTTGGATATGTTTTATTTAATTGTACGTTTTTTCTTTTAATTACTGAGATGTAGGCCAAGTACAAACATGTACTTTTGTCAGGAGATCAGACTTAAGATGAAGTTGCACACAGGGAAATCTAAGGAGAGTAACAGTGTTATAAATATAATTTGCGTTGAATAGGCAGCACTTTCTCTATTATATTGTCGCGAACTCATTGTTGAGGATAGGCGGCGCGAGGAACAAGTTCAAAGAGACGGGCAGCGCAGTGTGGAGATAAAAGCTCGCCGAAATGTTGTGGGGGGCGGATTTCTGGAGAGTTCTTCTTTCTTCTAGCGCCGTCTTGATTGTTTGAGAACATTCCGGATTGTGAGTAAGCTATAAAAGGGGAGCCGCCGCCCGCTAATGGACTCAGTCGGTAATTGGACGCGTGCGCGTGATGAGTTGAAAAAGTGAACTCCTTTGGGGTCGATGACCTTGCAAGTTGGATGTGTTTGTGACGTAATTCTGCGACCGTCGGTTTGACAAAGTGTATTTCTATGGAACTAAAGAGCAATTTGTGTTTGTAACCTGGACTTTTAATTTCACGAACCCATAAGTCACAATATCTTGCGGAACATATACTTACAAGATATTCCAACAAACTATTCTTACATCCGCCTTTTGTTCTGTTTCATTCATATTGAGACCAACAATGAAATGGTTTATTGCCTATTTACTTTGGGGTAGAACACGCCTGATTGAAAATAAGTCTTAAGAATATCCATTTTTAAGAACGTGCTGCTATGTAATGACCTTATATTCTGTTATCTTTGAATGTCCGATGGGAAAATAAAATGGATATCTCAGAAACTGTATACTACATTAAATACACCTCAAATTAGTCGTACGCCTACATGGGATATTTATCTTTTTGTACTAAAATTTTTTCGATTTTATGATTTATCAGTTATGCAAATGTCACCTGAAATGAACCTGACCTCAGAGGCTATTTTCAAAATATTCACGAATACACGCAAATATTTTAAACTTGTAGTCTTTTAATCAGGACTATTAAGATCCAATTTTTATGAAATCAAGAGTTTTGCAAAAATGTTCCATATAAATCTGAAACACTCGTACAAATGACTGCTCAATTCTAAGAAGTAGTTTGTAGTGTGACAGCTAACATACCAGAGTCAAAAATACCGTCAGCTAATGTTATAATTGTTGATTGGATTTCATGAAAACCTTAATTAATGGGTTGGCTCATAAGACCTGCTTTTTCTCCAACAAATGAAAGTTTTGCTTGTAAAATAAAATATTTTGACAATTTCAGTTTTTTGATAAAGATTATAAACTCTACAAAATGGAGGTTTATTTTCCGTATGTTAATATATCCTTCGTGTTCTGCGACGTGGTATAGTGGCTAAGGCTTTGGCTCTGCCCATAGAAAGCTACCCGGGTTCGATCCCACCCATAAGATGTGGATTTTAAGTTCCGGGGATAGGACTGATGCCCACTCAGCATCGTGAGGAAAGTGAGGGGCTCACGCTAGGTAAGCGGCCAAGATCACGAAAACACACGTTCTGGCTGGTGGATGCGATATGCTGACCACAAATTCACTCTGTATCGGTTGGATGATCGCCCACCTCTACCTTGCGTAAGTTGGTAGTCGGGGTGGGAAGCCTTGACCCTCTAATAGGGTTGTCACGCCAGGGTTTATTATCATCATTATCATCATTATTATTATACCCTTCGTCGTGAGTACTTGTGAGTAGCTTCTGTAGCTTTGGCATCTTGGCTAAACGCACAAACGCACTTTGAATTCTACCAGAAACTCGATTTTACTGACCTGAAAATAATAAACAATATAAGATCATATCATATTTTTCTTGCTCATTATCTAACAACATGAAATATTGTGTAAAAGTGTTATTTTTTCATGCTAAACTTTTACTTAAAAGTGCGAGTGTCTATGGGCAACCTCACTACATAGCTACACTTGCTTAAATAGCATTTTCCTCAATTCTTAAAAAAGCATCGTTTAAGGCTTAGGACATCAGGCACATTACATTATGTCTTAATTTCAACTTACGGATTTATTTATTTATTACAATTGTTAACTCCATGTCCTTTCCTCATAGAATTATAAATCTGACCAGTAAATAATTGCGGTATAAGGGAATAGTAATAAATGTTTTATAACTGGATATTATAAGCTACCCTTAAACATCTATACTATTCTCATGACATTGAAGCAATTGAAATCCGACAGAACTTTAAAAGAATGAGTAAGTACTGAATAATTCAAACCATTAATAATGACCCTCTTGAAAAGAAGAAGGCTGTTTGAAATGAAATCTGTTTAAAGAGATCTGAACGTCTATGTTATACATTTTCTTCCATCACCTAGCATTTATCAGATATGTACGATTACATAAATTTCGTTCCAAATGAAGAGGACGTCACAACATTAACCAATAAAATTTAACGTCCTTCCATTTATCATGTAAATATCTTTAGTGTCGACGGGCGCTTAAACACCGCTCACTCAGCTATTCATTCTTTCACACAATCACTCTTTCACACAATCACTCTTTCACACTCACTCCTCATTAGGTAAATATAATATTTAATGCTATTTTAATCGAAATTCTTAACAGTTATTTTTCGGAAAATCAAACTTAAAAAGAATCTTAAGTGTTATAGTTTGAAGGACTGGATTCTCATAAATCCTGTTATTGCATTCCTGGATTATTCTGAAGTTAGCCAAGCTCGTTATTTAACCGGATTTTCGTTTTTCAGTGACACTGTTAAGAACCCATGGGTACAAATATACGGTTATTTTTTCTGGAAATGCTATCTTACATGTCCAGGTGACCCCTAAACTTGTATTGTAAACTGTAATTTACATAACTTGTAAACTTCTTTTTTTCTAATTTACATCCTTTAAATTTTTAAGTCATATCGGACGATGAATGGGATGGATGAAATGATGCTCAAATGGGGTCCATGGAGCTTAGAGTTACGACATTCGTCTTTAAGGATAAGGGAAAACCCCGAAAAAACCTTATCCATGTAACTCACCTTGACCGAGATTCGAACTCGGGACCTCTTGAACGTGAGGAAGACATACCTGTTACGCACTTTCTGGGAGCAACCTAGACTGGGATTTATTACAGGAATGAAATATAACATATTATAAGTACAGAAAACCTACTTACTTAGTTTCTATAAAATCAAATCACCATTATACCAGCTGTCAGATCACGGTAATAAGCGAACAAGTTGGTGTGAAATATAGTAAATATATACCACAGGAATGAGAAAGTAGTTAATCTCAAGCTAAAAGAGGAATGGAATAAAATAGATGTTTTATTCAATAATACATCAACATGATTTGGAAATAGGAATTATTGGAATGCACACCAAATAAAAATCTAATCTTCAAGGTCCAAAGTTAAAGGAATATACTGATGTGTGGTAACGGAAATTGTTATGGATTGAACTGAAGTGGAGGTCGAGATAACAATCAAGATGGATGACGAAGCCTATTAATCACTATTATTATCAATAATGAATCCATGTTTCACGATAAAATTGTACCCTTGGTAGTGCATTGTAAGATAAACGACAGTGATTTATCGATATCCGAGGCACTGTAAAATGTTATTGGTGAATATGAATAGAATAGTCCTAAAACACAGCATTAATCTAGTCTACTAACACGCGTAAATGGGAGTGTTTATTGTATAAAATGAGAGTTGCTTTTAAATACGACAAAAAGGCGTATGTATGACAACAAAGAATGGATGTTCTGGCAGGAAGACGAGGAAGAGCTTGGCAGTGACAGGAAATTTGTTGTGGCGGATATTGAAGGTACGATCATGCCCCTATCGCCCTCTCTCTTTGTTTGGCCACACTTCCTGAGTTTTGGGATACGGGTAGGTATGGTGGGTGCTTCAGCAAAGCCAAACAGCAAATATTTATCAACCCCGAGGAAAAATAGTGCGGAAATTTCAAACCTGACTACCAAAGTAAGCAATGATAAATTAAAATCAAATAACCTTCTCAACTTGGTCCGCAAACTATTCGCACATGGCATCTCTTCATGGACAGAATTCAGAGTAATCAAGCAGTGTTAAGAGTACGAGGTAAGATATTAACTCGTTATAATGCATAGGTATTTTAAATATAAATACCAAAATTATTCTTAAATGAAAATAAAAGTTCTTAAAAATTCTTACATGGTAGAAAAGACTAAATAATATAACTTATTGAATGGATATATAACTTCAATAACAAAGGTAATGAAGCAAATAATGTACAAAAAATAAATATATTCCATATTGTTACCACTGGTTTACTTCTTACCATATGTTTATCTCAGTACAAGCACACATATTCGTATGGTGCCTGTATGAATTGCTAATAGTATCTCTCGGTGTTCGCAAGCTTTAAAATTTGGAAACGTTTTTATGAATGGAAAGCTAGAGTCAGACTGAAATATTTAATCCCTAAGCCGGAATTTGAACCACGGATCTTGAGGTATCCGTCCGGCTGCTCTTAGCCATTAAGCTACTATGACCAATGTGCCAGCATGACATTAAATTCTCCAACTGATTCGTGTTTTTCCCGGTAAAGCACTTGGAGTTCTCAAACGAACGAGACACCTACCTTAATGGCGACTGACTATGCTGTAAGTAATTTAAGGCCCAGGGTTTATAGTTCTGACCTAGACACGGCTAGAGTGCAAGAACAATTAATTTCTGTTTTACATGTTTTACATGATGGTAAAATCTAAATGCAAATGTTCAAAATGCTTGTCATCAATATAATTAATTAATTAATTATTCTTCTTGAAGAATGTTATAAAATTAAAAAAATCAATAAGCTCCATGAATAATTTAAGCTTTCACCTGAAAAGAAAAGGTTTAAAAAATGTTCAATATTTATTTAATATTCACTTTTTCAACGGTTTAATTTAACAATGATATAGGCTGATTCCCTAATATTTTCACTAGAACAAAAGAAATCCGTGGGGTGCATTTTTTGGTAGGGAGCTCAAGTTGATGTACTTCTTAAACTTTAAACCCTGAAGTTTTGCCTGACCTTATATGAATATGAAGTAAACATTTTATGTTTTGGTTTAAACAGAAAAGTTATTCGTTCTTTGTCCTTCTAAAGCTACTGATTCCTATCATCATCTTTCATCAGGCTCTTTGTTTCACTTTAATTTAGCCTCAGTGCCTTTATCAGAAATAGTTGAGCAGCTGTATCATTCACAGATTTTGTAATTCAATTCTGAAAGACAAAACTACTACCGTCTGCGGCTTGGAGCCCATTCTGGTCTACAACACCTTACTCCTAGGGATCTTATAATAACCAATTTAATATAATAAAAATTCTTAACAATATAAATATACTCAATATATACTTCAACATAAAACTTAAGGTTAACCTTGATGGTTCTAAAAGTGGCGCAGGAAGGAAAAGATCGAACATCTGGTTAAAATATAGCCATACATTTAGCCCTTCCTTGGTAATATAGCTACAGTTACTTAAAGCGAGAGCTCGTTAGCAACTTAGAATTGTTTATTTGAAACATATTTGTAGCTGTTGGTAAATGAAACCAAACATTACACTACTCTTCTTTCATATTCGACTTTAAAGCAAAATTCAGATAGTGGTACTTTACGTAATGGAAGGAACAAAGTTAAATCTGATGATCTGTTAAAGTGATTGAAACGACAAAATATTACTTGAAAGAAAACAATGTGGTAATAAAAGCGTAAAATAATTTTAATTTCAAAACGTAGAGAGACCGCAGAAAAATTAAATTACCTCTTTACATATTATCTAAGTGGAGGCAATTATTGCAGCCAGGATCTAACTGTAGATTATGCTGTAACAAACGTGAATCTACTTGCTCATATCAGTAATAACACTTGATTTTCAAAATGTTTACCATTAACCTAAGGTCGTCAGCTAGGGAAACACCACCACTGAAACTGGCATCTCTGCTCTGTACAGCAAGTCTATCTTCCTTTCATTTCAAAGCTAATGCGCTGTCTCACACTGAGAAGCGATCTATGCGATTATGTATGAATGATTACAGAAGTTGGTGCTAGGACTTATAAATAACTACACCTGGTTATAACTGTTGTTTTGTGGAATTACAAATCAAGTGGTAGTCATGCTTTGGTCACCTGGCTGTGCATAAAGTTGACCCTTTTACAATATGAAGGCTCAATATAGCTCTCCAAGAAATACCCAGTTACATGTGGCAATGTTTCCCCCTTTAACCTTTCCTCTATACTTTTCAAGTATACATAAGTTAATGCACAAGGGTGAAAATAAGTAATAAATATTTTTGTTAGCGGTGCTGTCTATTGGCAGTGTCATAACAACGCCGCCAGTGTACCGGAAATTTTGTATCGCAGGAATTTTTTACGTGTCAGTTAATCTATAGAGCATGGATGTTACATTCCCACATCTAATGCAAAAACAATAAACGCAAAATTGCCTGAAATGTGAGGTTTTCTCTATCCCAGAATAACTTACAAAATTATCTACATTTTACTACATCTTTATATAATTTGTTGCCACTTATTTAATGTTCTGGCTAGTCATGCTAGTTATTACAACAGTGTTGAAGAAACACAAACTTTTTCTACCAAGGCCATGAGACCGGCACTATAGCACGCAGTATACTGCTGCGTTTGTTAATGTATGCCGTATTAAACTTGACAATTGCGATACGTGATACCTCTCATTAGGATCATTCTTCTCAATATAAGAAGGCTGTTCAATAATGACAATGACAACTCTTGATGACAACTCTTTTTCTGACAACGTATTTTTACTCATCCTCTAATTTTAATGGTTCTTCTCAAAATAGTCTCCCCTGAATGCAATGCACTTGTCCCAGCGTTTCTGCCAGTCTTCAAAGACATGCTGGAAACCATTTTATGAGAGATACTTCAAAATCACCTCCACAGCCTTCACCACTGCTTCTGATGATAGATACTGCCTCTCATGAAGCTGCTTCTTCAAGCTAGGGAGTAGAAACAAGTCAAATTGCGCCAAATCCGGACTATAAGGAAGGTGAGGCCTGCACTTCACGTTGAGGTTTGCAAGATATTTAGCAACAACATTGGCAATATGTGGCCGCGCATTATCGTGGTACAGCATCCAGGCTGCTTCACGGAAATGTGGGCTTCTGCACCTGATATGGACTTGCCATGTTTTCAGGATGTCCCTGTAGCATTGCCCAGTTACTGATGTGTGCAGGTACAACATGCTGATAAACCATTCCATGAATATCAAAGAATGAGATGACCATAACCTTCCCAGCAGAGCAACCACTTTTTCTTTTTGGGGGGTTGCTGTTTGCTCTCAGAATCAAAATGATGTATCATGGTTTCATCAGCAGTGATTACGTTTAAAAGTAACTCCGGATCTTCCTGTAACATCAACTTCAACTTCATGCAGGCCTCCATGCGAATGTTATTTTGTTCGGAAATCAACAGTCTTGGAACTCATCGCGCACAAACACGTCTCATGTGTAATGTTTCCGTCACCAACGTGTGGGTGGCACCCAATGAAATGTTCAGTAATTCAGAAAGTTATCTGAAGATAATTCGTCGATCCTCTCTCACAATGGCAGCAGCAGTGTACGATCAGTAACTGGAGCACCGGGTCCACCTTCCTTTGAAATTGATTGTCTGCCTTCTTTAAACATTTTAAATAACCTTCGGGTTGTGCTGTAGGGAAAAACACACTCTCCATAGGCCTCCTGTAATATTGTACATGCCTCAATGAAGATTTGTTGAGACGAAAGTGGAATTTTAAAGCCGCGTATTGTTCCTCGCGTGTTACCTCCATTGGGCGGTAGGCAATACTAAACATTTCTGAACTTGCCTGGTAAAAAGAGTACGTACATTCTTTACTGAATAGCCCTCGTATTTAGATTTCCAAATTGTAAATTGCATTCGTACAAAATTCCAGGATAGTGCTTCATTCATGCTACACTATTTGTGTATTTTTGTTCTCATATACGGGTATTAATCCATATGTAACCACCAGCTTTTAGTTTGAAAACAGTTCTGTGTTATAGCGACATTCAACTTTCTTTCCCAGAAATTATATTATCTTTGAGCACTGCGAACTTTTAAATGTATCTTGTAACTAACAAGTTAATGCTGATATGTATCAGCATTAACTTGTCACCTACGTAGTTTAACTGGATGCTCTACATGTACACTTAGGTGGTTCATATTTGAACTGTTATTTGTATGTTGAAATTGTTTATCAATTTCGGCTAGGAATGTGTACGGTAAGGTTATCCGAAGTTGATTACAATTATTTTGCTTCTTATTTTCATAAATTACCTAGTTATAAATTAGAAAATAATATATTAATTTGAATAGTTTAAAATAAAACATTAGTGTTCTAAACCAAAAATAAATTCCACTTTTGAATTGACAAATTTACCATTTCGCCACTATTTGAAGCAATAGGTCAGGATTTATTTTACAAATTTAAAATATACTTCATGCAGTAATATCAAATATTATATGTGCCATAAACTATGTATGTCGATTTTTGAGAGAGTTGCACATTTCTTTCAAGTTAATATATTCCAACCAACTCACTCCAGATAGGCTGCTGTTCTCCCAGTAGGATCTCCAAATACTCGTATTCCCTATCAATGTTGGCATGGGAATACTATGCATAAAGTCAGCAATATTTCTTACATATCAATAAAATAATAACAATATTAATTGACATCAGGAAGGTGAAAGTTGTGTAACATTAATATATCTGTCATTCTACACATGTCCAGAGATTCCTGCTCAAACCTTCATTACACTTCCGGAGATTCAAGTTTCCTTAGTAAAATGTACTCCGCTATTGGCAGAAAAATATTTAATAGGTACAGGATATGAGATTCTCAATCATCACAAAAGATTTTTATGACGATACCAAAGTTTTACAGCCCTGAGAAGGGGACAACATTCAGAGATATTTTATGACCTAAGAAGCTTTCTGACGTCAACAGAAAATCCAGTTTTAATTCCTGGTCAAACCAAATTTTTGTGCCGATAATATCGTACATTAAAAACTTGTACTAACAATAAGGATCGAGAGCTCCAAACAATGCGCTAGTGGTAGCAAGTGCTCATTTGTGAATTCATATTGTTATTACATAATTAATCCATACTAATCTTTAGGTTTGTTGAACCAATCTGGTCTACAGGACGATTCCCATTGGTGCACAATTAATCTAATGGGGTAAGCATTTATACGCGCCTCCTGCCACACACTGATACAAGTGATAAAACTATCTTTCCTACACATAAATTTTGTCAATTTTTGATGATCCGATAATTCTAAACCAGCGTTTTCCTCTACATTAATTTAATTTTACGTTATATTTTTTGGCTGAAAAGATAAATTCTCCAATCACCGCGCAGTAATTGGTTAGTCATACTTCATTACAGTCAGTATTTACTATTTACCTGTAATAAATACAGTAAGAATTGAATTCCCACAAAAATTACCGAAACTGCGCGATCACGAATTAAAATATATTTGCGAAACCATATATGTGTGTGGAGCATGCGTCTGTGTGTACGCGCAGCTTTTATACGTACTCAGTAATAAAAAGTAGTTAAATATAAAGTTGGCAGGTGCGGGTTCATCCAAATATATGGCACGAAGATTTTCAAGAAACTCCTCCACTCCAAACCATAATTTATTTTGTAGAATGTTTGCTACTTTTATTTCTAACGTCTTCAAAATTTTTGAAAAAAAAATTATAGATTTAAGATATTTTGTTAGTAAATCAAATGTATATTTTAAATTTACTGTGATTAGTCTGCAAATTTCTCTTAGTTTTGAGTAACATTTTCATATTTAGTTAAAAGGGTAAAATCGAAAATATTGGCATAAAATGTAAATCATGTTAAAGCACATCATGACAAAAATGCTTATGATAAATATTCCTGAGATATTATATTTCATTAGCTCAAATTTCAGTATATGTTATTTCTTTTATTCTTTTTTTTAACTGAAAATCATTCTTTTTCATTCATGCAAAAATAATGACACTCCAGAACCACTTTTTGAAATAATTTTTGTATTTACAGCATTCTTCTTTTACCTATAGGACATTCGTAAATGCGTGGTGAACATTTAACTCATTAACAAGTATGTAGAACAATGAACCTTCATATAAACGGTCTGAAATGTGATCAGAGAAAGTCATAATGGAGTATCTTGAACTGCTTAGTACATTTTACTTTCTCTACTACGTACAAAGGGATAGAGAAGGTTGGTACTACGTTTCACCTAAAAATTTGATAAAGATTTCATTATAAATATGCTTTTAGGCCCTCTTGATCAACAAATAAACTTTTAGAACAAGCTTGTGTCATGTCCGTATGTGTTGGAACAACGCATTTAAAAACGAACATTCGGATGCTTTTCAGGGATATGCTCCACAAAAGAGTAAATAATATATAAAAACCGTGCTTTGCATGGAACGTTTCCCAATATTTGATTTTCCCAAACACAGCTACAATGATAGGGTCAACATGAAAAATTCAATGCCATGGCCGGAATTTAAATCACGAATTTCCTGGTTTCCTTCCAGTCGCTCTTTCCCATTGAGCTACCACGGCCAACTTGCCGTCATGACATCAAATTCTCCAGTTAACTCATATTTTCCCGGTAAATCACTAGGGGCTCTCGTGTTCAAGATACACCGCTTGTGGTGACAACCATCATAAGTACTTGAGTCCCAGGCTTCATCATGTAACTCTTATTATATAAGTTCGATAAATTAACCTAAACAGCTACAATGAGTGTGATTAGTATACCATAAATATAATATGCCTTCATGACAATTTAAATGTATATATTGATTTTCTTTTTCAGAATAGCCAATTTGGTAGGAATTTGGCATAATTTTGAATAACTAGTCAACTTTCAGTCCAGGGATGCCAACTGCAGCCGGAAAAGGGGAGTGTGCTTGAAGCTCTTTCCAACTGTTCCGGGATTTCAGTTTGAGGGAAAGCCTACTTTACATTGCAAACGAAAGGCTATGTTTCACGAGTTTCATGGTAGCTTGAATCCGCTGCAATGTTCTTTAAGCATATTCAATACACCGAGACATCGGGACATCGTCAAATTTCTGTTGTGACTTTTATACATATTTTATTTTTAACAATGTTATCGACGTTTGAATTTTCACAATTTTAATTTTTGAAATGTAGCTTCAGCTACAAATAAGGAAAACATAGAATTATACAGTAAAAATGAGTATAACCAATGTTTTTATAATCACAAGCGTGTTACCTGAAACAACGTGTTCTTCGAAATCAAATTACGATACTTTTAGAAATATCATTTGATGTTTCATTGCCATTTCAGCTCCAAATACTTTGTACAAATTAAGTGATTGACTTGATCGTTTTCTTCGAGTAAAGATACGCCATTTCGCTATACTGGTAAAATAAATTTTGGATATTTCTGAATAGTTAATGAAAACTTGAACTCACATATCCACCGCCACTGCGAATGAATTTTGTTAATGGTGTCGTATATATGAGACATCCAACAGTCTGTTGAACCTTTCCTCTCGGGTTAAGGAGGAAGTGGTGTAGTAACTCGCACGGGTTAGGTTGGACCTTTCTGTTAGACAGAACAGCATCTTTTAGTAAAGAAAGGATACACAATGGGCTTTGTATCTGAAGCAGCGTTTTGTAGCATCAGCCTTTCTGAGATATCCCTTAATACAATTATCAGCATCTTAACGTTTCTAAAAACTAGCTTTTCGTTTACTTCCGTCAGTTTCATGAAGAGGGAACATAGTATTTGAAGGCTAGAGTATTATAGCGAACAGCTTTACACCATTTGACTATCACATTTTTTGTACCAGATATTGCATATCTCATTTTTTGATAAAATGAAATGCATAATGAAACGGTTTCTTTGAACATTTCCGTACATTAACTAAGGCAGACTAAAATGGTAGGTTTACAAAACTAATTATGGAATAGATGTAAAAGTAACCGTTAACTTGCAGAGGAAGTCAATACCAGAAGTCAATTCCAGAGGATCGCGCCGCGGCCAAGCGGTTAGACCGCTTCACTCTCACCAAGACGGCCCGGTTTCAATACCAGGCGATCACAGCTGAGAGATTTCTGGTGGACAATACGATGCTGGGCGGGTTTTCTCCGGGATCTCCAGTTTACCCCGCCATCTCATTCAAACGGTGCTCCATTTTAATTTCATGTATCATCGGTGTCATCGACTGCGGTGCCGTATGTAGTAAAAGTGGACGTTAACACTACACATTCATTCATACAATTCCAGAGGAGGAGAAATGCAATAAAATTCTTATAAAATTCTTGATGGTATGCATATTACTGAAGCATGGATTTTTATATGCCAAATAGAATAGAGAGATTCAGAAAATTTTTTTAACTCCAGGTAATATAGGTAAAAATTGTGAAATAAATAACTGCATTAGTTTGTATGATATGTATGTTTGTATGACTATTCTGTTGTTGAGATGAATGTAATGCTATTTTAAAATTCAGTAGTTATTCATCTATTTAACAGTAAATTTAGGATTATATAAAATATATTTCATATTTTATTTGTGTTTATAGTTTTCTGTGTTGTGTTGCCTGTATGTAATTGGATGTTTATACTGATTTTTCTATTTAAATACTTAACAGGTGCTCTAAATAAATATGTAGAATGATATTTTTGTAATACCATATGTTTGAGTATAAATCTCAATGTGAGTGAAGATCAATGTATGCCAAGATAAGAATAAATTGTGCCTAAATAGCTTTATGGGTGTCTGCCATTAACTCTATTAATTGAAGGAAGCTTATCAGTTTCATTCTGATGGACATGTTAATTTTAAGCGGGTGTAAATACAAACTCCTCACCTAGAAAAGGATATCAAGGATGTTGTTAACTGGTCTTTTATGTCACTGCTGCTTAAAGCAGCCACATATCTTGAAAACGCGACACTGAACTATTAGGACTACTTTTCAATGTTATTATTCTATTCATTTGTTTCGTAGTCAATTCGAGTTTATTTTTGTTGCAAGAATTTCTACCCCTCGAGGGTGCCGTTATAGAAATACCCGGAGCATAATGCAACTGCATGAATCTTGTGTACCTATATGTTTCAATGGCTTTCTGCTAGTGGAGGTTGACATTTTCAGCGCAACTCAGTGCTGCCAGAGTTTAATTATAAGAAGTACACGGCCCTTAACTCAAGTACTTTGTTGCTCCAGATTACCTTTCTGTAGTCTCTAGATCATCTGACGCTCTACACAGCATGGTGACTGGATGTGGTAAGATTTAAGACCATAAGGCCTCTGATGATTAAAATGTTTGTTCACGAATTAGACAAAACTAATTTTACATTTATATTAGCGTTGTATTTGTATACGCAAAACATGATTTTCTTATCTGATATGTGTAGTTAAATATTGATGTAAAATACTAATTACGCCGGGTATTCACTTTACAGGAGAATTCTACAGTTTCTCTATTTTTAGTGCTACCTCTATACCCTTAGCCGTTCGGTTGGAATATTGCTTTTGTTGGATCTTAATGTTAGACAACTGCATCATATAACAGAATATAATAAAATATCATATATTACAATGTAAAAAAATAACAAACTCTATAACATCTGTATATTAATGCTCAATATGAGAGCACTTTTTTCATTATCATCATCATCATTACTACTATAGTAGCCAATTGTTTGGAGTTAGCGTATGACAGCAGATTTATCAACGGAATGGTTGTGATGTAAAAGGAATGGCCTTAAAGTGAGGTTACGTTTATTTTGAAACCAAAAGAGAGAATACTATTTAAAAGTCAGCATATGTATGCTGAACCGCAAGGTTATCCTTTATAGGGAATTTTATAGCTAGATCGACATTGCAACTAACCTGTTTCTACTGTTGAACATATATACTCTACGCGGGGAAGATATTCTAATATTTCTGATTGGTTAAAGTAAGATATAGATTGATTCCTACAGGGTAAGTTGGGATAGCAAACACATCAAAGGCATACAGAATATTTTCCACACGTGGAGTAAGTCAAGTGACAGGTGCTGGTTTCGCTTTACTGCTGTAAACACCTTAGATACTATGTCAATCTAATTACAAAATTTAGTATACGTGTGGAAGTGGTTGCAACAAGTAAGAAGAATCGGCAGGTACATAACCCTTGTGGAGCACGTCCAAGCAAGTCTATATGGAATATTGGCTGATGCTCCCCTGGAAATTAAATTGAAAGGTCTCCCGTACCTGCTTGTTATTCCATACGGTATTTGTTCAGCGAAGGGAATTCATTTTTAGCTTACGTTATTATTTCTCTGAAGCAGACCGGTAAAAAATTCCGCTATGGTAGCTCAGATTGGAGCAATGCTTTGTCGCCGCGGGCACCGAATTCTAGTTACTGTTTGTAATTGCCTAGCTTTCGCCCAGATAATAACATTTTATGAAAGAAAATTCAATGCAACACTGACCATAACGAACAACGCTTTAAACGCGCGACAGTTACAAACAAATGCGTCTCTTAAAGTTTAATATTAAATCTGTGCAAATATGTTACGCGAAAATCTGTTTTCATACATATAAAGTGTACAAACTTTGTTTTTAATACGTTTATTTCGTATAATGTACGCCCTTTCCACATTTTATAGAACATTACATGTATTACATGATTGCGCTGTAATAACTAAAGCGTTCAAAACGCACCGTTCTTCTTAGGGACTTCCACCGCGACACTGAAGATGTCCACAGGAGCGGAAATCGAAGCCTCTGGAACATTCAACACGGCTTAAAAGCCCAGAAATAACTTTCGGTTATGCTAACACCGGTTGTGAAAGCATACGTTCTATTCTGATGTAAATTTTAAATATAAAATGAAAACAAATTCAAATATTGGCTATCTTCCATTTTCTGGTACACCACACGAGATGCTGAATGCGATTTCTTGCCATAGGAGAATTTAAAATTCCAATTTACCTCTTGTCTTCACTTCCAATACATTTTAAAGCTATAACCGTAAGGTAAAGTTAAGGGTAAGTTGTCAGTCAACTTAAGGGGATGCAGCACCGAAAACCCCAAATCCATTAATTTTCAACCAATCTTGCTGAAATTTTTACCACTTAATTCTGATGCATAGTTCACGCAGAATTCAAAATTTTGTTTTTAAATCTTCAATATTTTTTGAGTAATTAATTTTTGAAGTTAAAAAATTGGGCAAAATTCAAACCGCTCCACGTGATCAAAATGTAAAATTTTAATTTTTCTATTTATAAAAATATTCAGATGGTTATGAAGAAAAGGTCTATCATATTAATTTATTATACTGCCTTTAGTTACAGACGAAAAATGAATTAGGTATGGAGCAAACAAGAAAAGCCAAAAAAAAATGAATAAAACTGACTATATCAATAACTTTAAAAATATAATGAGTATTAAAAATTAATATGATAGAAAGCTTTTTTGCCTTCTAAGAACATGTTTTGAAAATTTTAGAGGGACTGAATCAAAACTGCATCGTGTGGAACATTTTGAATGACAAAAATTTTGAAAACTGAGTAAATCCAAAACATTTTCCTTCTCAGCTACTCGCCTAGAAGTACACTAAAACCCTTCAGATAGATAAGTTGGACCCTCTTGCCTCTTCCTTCTCTCTTCTGCAGCAGTTTTCTTCAATTTCAGTTTCCTTGTAGATGTTTTAGAAAATAAAAACATTACTATTTGCTTTCAATGTTTACAGACAGTGTTATGTTTCCATGATGCCACATATTGTAAGAAATAACCATCATATCAACACAAAACTCCACCAGAAACTTTGCGCGATAATTTCAAATGTATTAATTTAGTACATTCAATCGAACTCAAATGACAGAATTCTGTGAATCCAAGGGCCAGCATGCACGTGCGCACGGTCATTTAAATTGCCATGTGAGGGTATTTAAATGCCCTAAACTCATAACTTTAGTTGTATTATTATACTATAAAGTTCAAAGTATTTTATTCAGCAGAAATTGCTGAATGAAGTAAGCGTAATTGGTCCTTCCCCTTGGCTAATTTTTAGAGATGCTGGTGAGATCTGTGTCCATTATGTCTGACTGCAGCTTGAGTGAGGATATATATATTCTCCTCTATTTAGGGGAGACTATTTTGTGAAGGACCATCAAAATTATGAGGATGAGTTAAGGTACGTTTCAAAAGAAATTGTTACCTTTCTTTATTGAACAGCCCTCGTAGCTATTAAGGACACTGCTCTCCTTTGTTGTTTCTCCTTTCCCCAAGCGAGTCTCATCAGAGGGGCATAGGACAAACTTTTCATATGGAAATAACCATTTCTTCCATTCTAGTAGTGTGTAGGCTAAGATTTGCATGAGTAGAGTCAGACTGAAAACTTCAATGCCATGGCAGGGATTTGAGCCACGGAACTCCCGCTCTCCGTGCTGTTGCTCTAAACCACTGAGCTACTATGGCCAACGTGCCGACATGACATTACATTTCCCAACTGACTCGTATGTTTTCCCGGTATATCACTGGGAGATCTCATATACAATGAGACATGCACGTTTTGTGGCGAGTTACTAACACTGTAAGTACTTAAATCCCAGGTTTTATAGTTAAACCACTATGTGTTTTATTTTAGGTAAATTGACGCAAATAATCATTTCCATCTAATTCCATTTCATTGGAAGATTGTCAGTTATACGAAACTCATCCAGAATGAAAAAATTGCAGAGGTTGTTCTCGAAAAATTCAAGATATTAATGTCATTTTTCATGAAATTATCTTAAATATATGTAGTTTAATCAAAATAGTTACAGCATTTTTTAGCAAATCAAATTTTTCGAAAATTGTTCAGTATAAATTTAGAGGTGAAGGTTAACAATTTTCTTCAAATATTCACCCCGAATCACTCTAAGATGCTGATTTTAAAGCGCTAGTTTGGTGCTTAAGGGCATTTCGTTTTTGTGTTCCACTCCTCAAAATAGTACTGAGGCTTTTCTTTCCTTTTTTAGATTTATAGAATCACGAAACCTACATTTCCACAAAAATCCATGTATGCAATTTTGGTACAATTCATTATCTAAGCAGCTACTGTGTACATGGTAGAAAAAATAAAAATGAATTTTGGATAACATACAACCCGTTATTTCTTTAGCAACCTAGCTAAACCTGCGATGAAGTTGTCATTAGTAAATACGATATCAGTGAGCACTTAAGATGTCTGAAGTTATGGATAAAAAGGCGAAAGTAAATATTTATGAGTTTCCGTGCGCATATAAGCTCCTAGTGAAGGGGAAGTAATTTGTAAACCACGTGAATAAACAAACACCGGATAATTTTGTAATCTGAAACTTTTACCCGAGAACAGTTTTTCCTTTGCTGATGTGCTGTGTAAGAGCAATACATTATATGAAATGCAAAGGAAAGCCGTTGGTAAACGAGCAGAGTTGGCGCATGTAACACACAGCTGTTAAGGAAACGCTGATGGAACAGCTTTCAAAATTAGCTTGTCTTTGCAGATACCATCGTGCAAATCTGCATATCCCAAGAGACGCTGTTACAAGGGGCACCTCATACGTCCGTTTGAAACACGGAGCTCTAATTGGCAACGTGAGAATGCTGGTTAAGGTCTGAAACACGAGCAGGATTTCCTCCTTGGATGCTTGCTATTCCTCTGATCGTCAGGTGTCATGATTAGAACGTCGATGGTATGTGGCTTCTACCATAGCTCAGATAGGGCGTGCTTTCACTTTATTAAAGGGTGGCTATTAAAATCACGGGTACCTCACCTCACACTTTCACGATGTACGTAGGTCCTGTCGAACATCGCTGCAGCGTATTAGGTATCACATAGACGACCGGCAAACTGAATAACAAAATAGAGGGAAACTTAAAGACCTACCAGCAGAAGACGCTATTCAATATGGAATGGGACTGGAATGCTAGTCTAGTTCCTGAAGTAATTATCTCCAGGCAATCTATCAATAGCGTTATCTCCCATAATCGAAATATATATATGAACAATGACTCCAGAATTTCGAGTAATTTGAGCGCGGTTGGCTTTATAGTTGACACATGCTTGTCTGTCTTCTGCTATTGAAGGGTCTACTATGCTGACGATTAAATTTTTATAGGTTTTCGATAAGTACAAATTTATAGAATTGGAGACAATGGAGACATGTTTTATTGATTCTCATGCACGCGACTTCCTGTTAGCACAAGTGCAAGTCTTTTTCGTAGTTTCACTTCTTTTGGTAAACAGTGTTTTGGTTATAATAAAGCTTCTTGAGTATTTATAATAAATTGTCTACTGTTAATTGTGTCATTTGTGCAATTCATTCTAGTTTTTTGTCGATATGGGTGCCTGAGTGGGTTAGGTGATGGCCTATCGATCCGTAATAAAATTGATGATTTTTATCTGTGTTTAAAATCATTAGCCACATGTCAAGAGATACATTGACATGTACACTAGCTCCTGTGGAACCGAATTCCTGCACAATGGTGACGCTCATATGGGCAGCCAATTGACAGTAGTTGACAAATAAATATTTATTTATTCATTTCTAACTTTTTGGATTGTTTAAGGCACTTCGACTTTCAGCAATGGTATTATTGCTTGCTTAATTCTAAATCTTTCTAATGTTGGTTTTGTCATTAAAAACCACTACTAAAATCTAAATTCACTTAAATATTACACTAGCACATTCGAACTTCAAGATTCTTTGGAAGATAATACCTGTGTTAATAGAACATCTTAGAGTTATATTTAGTCTTAGTTTAAGCATACTTAGATGCACTGTAAGTTCTGAATAGGTTACGTTTTCACTTATAATAAAATATTAAACGAATTTTAAAACTTATGAGCTACATAGTATTTGTGGAAATACACAAAAATATCCGGGGGAATTCAAGCCCATATAAAGGTGTTACTGCTTCACAAAAACCATCTGAAATTCAACTTTACTAAGACTGCTACTAAAATATTAACTTTAAACTCCTTATTATAGTTTTACCATAAATCTGTTTCATATTAACACGATTTAGCTACCCCAGGATTATATACATTTTATGTATGGATCTCTGTCCTCTTGTATCTTGATTTGTGTAATATCTGGATATTAATCTTATTTTAACTGGTTTATGACCTTATTTTGCTACGTATTTAACGATTTATTAGTCAATTTTAAAGCTGTACTTAATTTGGTCTTCTTTTCTTTAAGGATGTTATATTTGTGCCACATTATTACTGATACTTACTGAGAAATAAAATAACAAAGAACGTACATGGTTTAACCGTATCTATCCACATCAAAATGATCAAGATGGGCTGGAAGGATACGTCTTCTGTTCTTTCGAAAGAAAGGTCCTTCCTGAAAATTCAGAAATTCAGAGATTGTTCATAAATATGAGTAAGATCTCTATGAATGTACTTGATTTTGTTGATATAACTCAGTTTGGATCATATTTGTTCATATTTAATGTGTTCAATCTGTTCATATTTAATAACTTAACTGTGTATGGACAGAAAGAAGGTGTTTAAGGTTCAAAAGCATTGAAGGTTTAGAATAATTGAACTTAAAGAAATTAAAATTTTTTAAAGTTATACATAAGTAGCAAATTTAAATTGAAATTTTTAGGATTCTGACACCAACCGATCTGTATACTTTGAATAGAGTTGCTCACGTTTTGACACATTTTCTCTCTGGAACGCAGTAATAATATACTAAGCATATCTTCCATAACCCGAAAAACACGAAAAGGAGCACATCTTATACGTCCACATCGTGAAGCTTTCCCCAATTTCCACGAAAAGCACTATTGTAACTTGAAATGAAGTTATAAATAGCTAATTTGAATCTTTTAGTTTACAGGCATATACACAACAAAGTAGCCTAGTTATGAATGCGCGAAAGCACATACCTTCCTTCTGCTCCAGCAAACACATCAACATATTATTAATATGGGATAAGATTAGCGGATAATAAAGGGGCTTATGTAGTAACAATAGAAATGCTTACGTTGAAAAGAGAGAAAATATTAAGGGAGGTGGGGAAATTTGCTGACAAAATCAAAGAGAAATGTTTGACAAGGGCAAGGAAATAAGTATAGAGAAATGGAAGACACAATCAGAACATTATGCCAAGGTCGTGTAAGGGCTAGGATAGAGGTTAACGGCCAGGGAACCAACACCACTATCAGTCCGTAATATAAGCAGCTGACAAACTTCTACCTAGATCAGAAGTGTAAAACTTGTATTTGAAATATGGAAGTACAAATAAATAAATACAGAGTTCCTAGGACCGTTTACATTTCTAGTGCTCGTATTTTTTCGAATTCTATCAAAAACAGATTGACAGTAAAGTTGAAAATGATATTATTTAAGTTAAACTGTCCACAAGGGAAACTTATGTAATAAATATACGGTAATGCAAATCTGCAATGTCACTAATTTAGGTGTAGTTTGCTATTCCATTTAAGACACAATTGGGTGTAAGGCAGATATTTACTTCAGTTCCCTAATTATTGGTTACACTGTTTCTAATTATCTTCTATATAATGTTGGAATGCAAAATCTGATACGAAGTTAAAACTTGCGTTAATGTTCCATAATATAGCGTCGAATTAGAGTAACGAGTGAATACAGTAAGAACTCAAAGTATAGGGATTGCAAGCGAGCATGTCTCCCATATTTCATTCTGATGTCATTGTGTTTGTTCAGTTGACATCAACATCTGAGCTGCTTCTAAAATAAACGTATCGTAAAGATATGGACTTGGAGTTAATTGCTGCTGTTATGTTGGTGGTACAGAAGATTCAGTCGAGTATAAAGCAAATAACCCTTATAGACCTTTATATTTTGTATTGCATTTATTTGAAATAATTACAGTGCTTATATAAAAGTTCCAGCTTTTTAGTGGCTTCTTACAAATTTGCGTTAAGTACAATAAGATGTGGGAAATGATTTAATCAATTTAATTTAGTGTCACCAAAATTTAATTTCTTAACTTGAAACTAGTAATTCCGATCGTTAGGTTGGAAGTGTGTTGTACAGCCAGTACTTCTAATTTTTAGTTCTGACTGTTTCAGTTGGTTAGGTTTGACCTGTTAATTCCAAGGCAGCAGGTTCACCCTGACTTAGATCGATGGTTTTTAAACGTGCTTAATAGCATCAGCTACGTGTTCGTAGATATACTGGCGTGTAAGAAAGTCCTGTGAGATGAAATTTCGACATATTGTGGTACTATATGTCTCTGGAAATTGGCAGGGTCATAGAAAATAGAACATAATGTTCTCTAAATGTTCTCCATTAAATGTTCTCTAGCTAATACAATGGAATTTACAAGTGAAATTTTTTGCTCGTGCATACTGTTGTAAAACATTGATTACGATAGATCTGATATTATAAGCTAGAAAATGACATATAAACTGTTATTGGCACTATATAAATAATTAGGATCATATTGTTTTAATGCTGGCCACTATCCCACATTCCTATGCTATTACGTTTAACGTACAGAGGCCGACATAAGTATTCGAAAGTAAACGTATTTCTTACTTATATTGTTTTAAAGCTACGCAGAGTAAACATACGTAAATACAACTGGTACAAAATAAGCTTGCGTCTTCCATTAAATATATAAATTCATAAATAGCAACTGAAACTAGTTTGCACTGCAAGGAGAAATAAAACAGTTACTTTACATCAGGGCATAAGTATTCGAACAGATAATAGCTAGTATTTTGTTATCATTCCCTTTCTTTGAATTACTGATGATAATCGTTTGGGCATTGTCTGTATGTGTTGTTTAGTGATTGCAGAGTACATATTTCTACACTCTGTTTGAAGATGTTCTTTCAAATGGTCCTTGCTTCCTCATACGCTCCTCGAGTTACTTCCAGATGTTCTCTATCATATTTAAATCTGAAGATTGAGGCGGTGTCTTCAAAGTGTGAGGAGTGTTGTACACGATCCAAAGACTTACAATTTCAGCAGTATGCTTCGGATCATTGTCCTGCTGGAAGTAATAATCATGCTCTAATCCCAGCTTCTCTGCATTCTTTTTAAGATTGCTTTCAAGAATGCTCTTGTATTCAAATTTGTTCATGATCCCATCTATGAACACCAGTATCAGTTCCGCAAAGCCAAATGAAGCTATACAGCCCCATACCATCACACTGCTGCCACCATGTTTCACTGTAACTACCATGTTCTTAGGTTCCCATTCTGTGTTTGGCAGTCTCCACACTTTAAGACGTCCATCACTCTTGTATAAGCAGAATTTGCTCTCGTCCGACAGAGAACGTTATCCCAGAGTTCTGTTACTTTCACCACATACTGTTTAGCAAATTCTATACGCTTTTTCTTATTCACCTTAGTAACATATGGTTTCTTCCTAGGAACGCGGGCATTCTACCCAGTACTATTTAAAACCCGTTCAAATGTTCTGGTGTGAACCACAGTGCCAGAATATTGCTCAAGGTATCCTCTAATCTCAAATGCAGTGACTCTCGGATTCTGTTTCCACATTTTTATTATTTGCCTCCTTTCTCTGGCGCTGCTTCTAAAGGAACGTCATTGCTAGGTTTATTAGAACAGTATTTTATTTGTCTGTTTGAAGCGTTTAATGATGCAGGGCATTTTAGTTTTGCTTCTGTTGATGGTTTTGGCAATTTCAGAGAGAGATTTGTTTTGTTTATACATATTTATCATGATATTCCTTTCTGCCACCATTGTCTCCTTACCTTTACGTACCATATTACCTGTGAGTTCACATCGGCTGAATAACTTTGAGCACAGTCTCGAGGCATAGCATAAACACAACTGCTATGTGATAGGGGCATGTAGGGTACCTTTCTCTCTGTTCGATAGGGCACATTCGAATACTTATGTCCTCCAATAAGAGGGAAAATAGAATAAATACAATACAGATTGTGTAATAAATACATGCAAAGTGATATTTTAACTATTGTTTCCGAGACACAAAAGATTAATGTTTACATGTTTAAAAATTCAACGCTGCCAAAAAAATATTACAGTATTTATAATATGTGCAATGTTAAATGTTATATTATTCGAATACTTCTGTCGGCCTATGTACGTATGTGCAGTGAAACAAGCGCTATATTCAAACGAACTTATAGCAAGCAGGATTGGACGACATTATAGTAGCCAGGATTGGACGAATAGGTTACGAGTAATTTGTGTTAAAATACGTAATGTGGGAAACTGTCTTCTATACCAAGTACATAATTATGACTTGTTGATTTGAACAATCTATAGATAATTAATCTTTTCCCAATTTTACCAATTCTCTCATGTAAAAAATATATATTACCATGCTTTCTAACTGATAATTAATAATTTAACATAGATAGTTTGGCAATAACTTCATTAATTATCTAGAAGTAATAATATTTAAACTCTTACACTGTAACAGGTTAGCTAGTAATTTTAAATCAGATCACCTATTCATTTATTCTTTGCAACAAGTTACCGTTGTTTTCCGATTTAATTATCATAAATTATACTTTCTCTTAGTAAAAACTGTTTATATGAATGTTTGGTCTCCATGCAAACTTTTATGGGAGAAATCCTCAATCTTAAGAACATCCTGTATAATTTCGAAAAAAATAGTTAGGTTACTGGTTCTGATTTCTAAAGAGGGAATGCTTGGATGAGTTCTCAATCAGTGCTATGTGACTGGATTCCGTGACTCAATGTTTACAGCATAAATATTCAGTGCCCACTTCCCACTACATTTTTCTACATTGCAGTTCATAATTCTACGCATTCGTCTCGTAATCTTTTTACGGAGAAAGAAGCTGCTCGAGCAGCTTTCGAGGCTCTGACACTTCGATTAAGCGCAAAAAGCAGTTGTTGAAACTGCTCTTTGTAGTCGACTTGTACTCTATTTTATTGACCTGAAACGAATAACAGTATATAAACATACAAAAACAAAATAGAGTATTTTGTAAATCACAAGTATTATAAAACGGCCTGCCAAAATATTTTTGTGTGCAAAGATTTAATTAAAGAAAAATATTGCATAAACTTATGAACCATCTCCTTACACGATGTATGCATTTTTAATATCCTTATGTTGTGGGTAATTTAGTTAATTATGCTCGTGAAATGGTCATACATTTCTTAAACTGTAAGTTTACATCTTTTTATATGAATCATATTTGATGGATAACTTGGAATTCGCTTCCAATTTTATATATATATATATATAATAAACGGATGTATATATATGAAGAATGGTGATTCTACAACACTCGGCAACCATTTTGTGGCGATATTTGCCCGTTGAGCCCTCCCGGCACTCAACACCTCATATGATGGGATATGTGACGGGTGAGGGTTACGGGGAAGGTTTACAACAGTCGGGTTTTTTTCCTCAGTGTATTTCTGCATGGATTCTCTCTTTTGGGTTTCAGGGAGTGGATGCATCCCGACAGTGTAGGGGATTTATCACGCAGAACACACCACGACCGTTGAATGGCAAGTTTATTTACACAAGTCGTCCTCTCCACTCGTCACTGTTGTTTTGGTTTAACTCGCACATTAGATGCGAGATTTATGATTTGCCCGTGCTGTGCGCGTGACATGACGGCTAGTTTGAATCACAGTTGCGAGTGAACTTGTAAATTTCTAGGACGCGCCGAGTGATATACGAAGCCGTGTGCGCGTTATCGTTTCTGTAAGTCGCGCATTACTTCGCGAACTAGAGTATTTTCAGAGGATTATAGAAAAACAATTTGGTAGAATCTTGATGATGTAATGTGTGCTGTTTCTCTCACTCGCTAACACAGAGTGTGATAACCACCATTCGCTAATTCGGAATTTGATGAACTTTCAGTACGTGTTGCTCCTTTCACTTGCCAATACAGTTTTTTCCTAGCAAATATCAATCGTCGCAATTGCACAAATTTCCCCTTCCTTTCGCCGAATTTTGGACACTTTAGGGGTTATGTGACCTGTTTACTGGTTTCTTATAGGTTGTGTTTCATCTCTACTCTTAAATTTTATCGCAACTTTCAGTTTCTGAGGCATGTATGCCATACAACTTTCTCTTACCCACGGTCTAGATAATTCATGCGGCATCCCGCTTGCAACAGCGTAGCTTAAATCTCGGTGTCTACTCTCTAGATCACGTATCATGTGCAAACCAAATCATCGACGGGCGACGAGTTGTGGCTTGGGTCTGGCCTTGGGCGATTCTCGAACAATGCCCCGTTGTCGGCTCAACACAAGGAACATTCCTGTGAGGGTGAGTGTTCATTTTCCCAGCTCTCTTTACCCGTTGGCTTCACGTTCTTGCAATAAAATATATGTATTGGTATTGCCTGTTTATTTTATGCACCTCTATATTCGACCATTCTCCCCTATATTTGTTACAATTTAGCTTAATTCATAGTGTGATCTCTATCCGCCCGTAATTATGCATTTAATATAACTTTCGCAGTTACTATGCTAATACTACGCCTAACAGGGACGGTATCAATTTATTACAAAGAACTTAATTCATTGCACTATTTGAACTGTCATTGAGTAACAGAAACTATACCACCCAGCTCTAAAATCCTCTGTGAGGTGTAGTAAGCTCTAACACCTGAACATTTCCTAGCGATCCTTTAGAGCGAAAGTTTACCGTGACGAGATTTAAAATTTTGGGACACACAAAGTTTCGACAACTCCCAGCAAAAATCCGATTAAGGTTGCGTGGTCACACGTAGCTTCTCCCTGCATATCTCACACAGCGAATATTTAAAAAGTTGCAGTGTAAACATTCAAAATTATCCACTAGAACAAAGGTTTGGCTTATAGCCAACAGCTCAACGATTTTTGTAAACATCAATCGGAGATGTGTTCTGGATTTGCTGCAATGGAGATTTAGTTGAGCGGTGAATTATTTATGAAGTATGATAATAATGGCATTATTGCCACTTCTAAAGAGAAATATATACCGAGATTGAAATATGTAGTTATTCATATTATTACAAAGAAGTCTGGGCAGTTTAACTGTTTTGAAACCAGTCTGTTATCCTAAAGCAATAACAAGAACCATTTAAGGTAAATAAATGATCAGATGATACAATTTCAAAGGTAATTGTCAACAGTTACTAAAAATTATGAATTCTAAACAGAGGCCACGTGACAATTGCACTCGAAATTTCCTGAAAAAACAACAAAAGCTACTGTGGTCTGCTTATCTACTTCACCGTTGCAACATTTATTTTGAATTCAAAACTCTAAAATAAGAAATTAGTATTGTTAATGTATTTTATGATGCTGTTAGGAATTTAAAATTGTTTCCAAACATTAAAATAACCATTTCTTCCACACTAGCCGTGTATAGGCTAAGGTTTGAATGAGTAGAGCCAGACTGAAAAATCCAATACCATAGCCGGGATTTGAACCACGGATCTCCCGCTCTCAGTGCGCTTGCTCTAAATCACTGAGCTACTATGGCCAACTGGCCGACATGACATTAAATTCTCCAACTGACTCGTAAGTTTCCCGGTAGACCACTAGGGTTTCCCATATGCAATGAGACATGTCGACAAGTTATCCATAGTAGCTCTGTGGTTTAAAGCAACCGCTTGGAGAACGAGAGATCCGTGGTTCATATCCCGGCTATGGCATTAAATTTTTCAGTCTGGCTCTACTCATTCAAACCTTAGCCCACACATGGCTAGTGTGGAAGAAATGATTATTTACATCAATTTACCTGAATGACGTAGTGGTTTAACTAGAAGCCTGGGACTTAATACTTACAGCATAGTAAGTCGCCAAAAAAGGTGCAAGTCTCATAGCATATGGGAACCCCTAGTGGTCTATAGGGAAACATATGAATCAGTTGGAGAATTTAATGTCATGTCAAGTTGGCCATAGTAGCTCAGTGGCTTAAAGCAACCGCACGGAGAGAAGGAGATCCATGGCTCAAATCCCGGCTATGGCATTGAATTTTTCAGTCTGGCTCTTCTCATTTTGAATAATGTTTAAGTTATTTATACATTTAAATTAGGTGTAGAGAGTGAAGTTATTAATTAAAAAATTAAATAAGACGCTTGAATGTGACACTACACAAGACACAGACAACAAGAAACGTGTGGTTATTATATGTGGTAAAGAAAAAATCACTAGTCTTCCTTTGGAGAGGAACGCGATCAGATAAGTTTGAACGTCCTAGGAGATGGACATAAACAGAAAATGATCTTGACTTTCAGATTGAAAAGACGTAAAAAACCTTTAGCTCAAGATTTACAGAAAAATGAGGCTTAAAAAGTGATAAGTGAAGAAATATTAAATCGAATATGTTTCAAATTCCTATCCTAATTTTAAACATGAATGAAATTCAGGATAAACAAAAAGAAGCTTAAGAGTTTATTCGGTTCAACACTACACCTTGGCATAGGGGTCTACAGGTTCCAGCTGGGAGATATTCTTTAAAGTAACTCAAAACAAATTCAACGAACTAAAAATAAAAAAAATCATCAAACGTTTCCAAGTATCATCATAACTTAGCGTTACACAAACCATCTTACATTAAATGTTATTACACCATTGAAAGTCAAGATTACATATGGTTAAACCAGTGGAAGTATTTTCATATTGCATGTTAGTAAGCATTCTCCAAATAAACCAATCCCACCTTGCAGATACGTCTATTTTATTACTTTAATTTTACTAAAAATTAAAAATTCATTTCAGTGTCAGCGTTTTACAATGTTATATGATCTGAAAACTATCGACATATATAACAGAATTTTCATATGTTTCACACATGATAAAAATTATGTCCACAGTTACGAAAGCGCCTACATAAAAATTAAAAATTAAAAACTAATGAATCAGAGGGTCCCTTGAAATTCAGAATATATTTTTGATAAAACACGTTAGTTGAGTCAATAGTACATTTTAATTAAATTTTACGTTTTTATTAGATTGTAATCATTAATAAAACTGAAATATGCATTAAATGTGGTATGATAGTGTTTTTCTAAAGAAAAAAATATTTATTGAATGACTGTCAAACCACACAATGTACTTGCTTCCAAGTTAGATATATACAAAAGTGTGTGCGGAGATGATTGAAACTAAGATAGGAATAAGTAAATTACACTTTCTTAATACTGAGATTCCAGAACAAATCTTGAACAGCCACGTGGACTTGCCGAGTGGCCTTCCTTCGCCTCTCATACTCCATGCCAAAACCTCTCTGTAAGCTAGCATGTTGATACTCAACTATACGATTAGTGCAAGACGCTAATATTTTACCTACTGCATATCTTGTATTATTTTACTTATATATTACCTCGGATATTTTACTGGCAGACAATAAATGGAGGGGTGATGAAGGAGTATATGTAGTTCTTGTAATTTACGTCCTCCAACCTTAAGTCATATCGGACGATGAGTGAAATGGGTGAAGTGATGCTCAAATGAGTGATTACACGAATAGTCAGTGTAAATATTTCCCTTTATTAATAACAATTAATATAACTTACATTTTCGTTATAAGAGTTTTCGAATTATTTTATCGTAATATAATGGAAGAGTGCAGCGGATTTTAATGCTATTACGACTCCAATTTTTATCAGGCGATGGAAAAAGAAAGGTTACAAGCATGGCCGTTCCTCCTCCTCCTCCTCCTCCTCCTCCTCCTCCTCCTCCTCCTCCTCCTCCTCCTCCTCCTCCTCCTCCTCCTCCTCCTCCTCCTCCTCCTCCTCCTCCTCCTCCTCCTCCTCCTCCTCCTCCTCCTCCTCCTCCTCCTCCTCCTCCTCCTCCTCCTCCTCCTCCTCCTCCTCCTCCTCCTCCTCCTCCTCCTCCTCCTCCTCCTCCTCCTCCTCCTCCTCCTCCTCCTCCTCCTCCTCCTCCTCCTCCTCCTCCTCCTCCTCCTCCTCCTCCTCCTCCTCCTCCTCCTCCTCCTCCTCCTCCTCCTCCTCCTCCTCCTCCTCCTCCTCCTCCTCCTCCTCCTCCTCCTCCTCCTCCTCCTCCTCCTCCTCCTCCTCCTCCTCCTCCTCCTCCTCCTCCTCCTCCTCCTCCTCCTCCTCCTCCTCCTCCTCCTCCTCCTCCTCCTCCTCCTCCTCCTCCTCCTCCTCCTCCTCCTCCTCCTCCTCCTCCTCCTCCTCCTCCTCCTCCTCCTCCTCCTCCTCCTCCTCCTCCTCCTCCTCCTCCTCCTCCTCCTCCTCCTCCTCCTCCTCCTCCTCCTCCTCTTCGTCATCGTCTTCTTCTACTTCTTCTTCTTCTTCTTCTTCTTCTTTTTACATCCAGGAATTAGACCAAAAGCCTATTCCGTCATTAAATTAGTCCTACCCACTCCTAGGGTGCACACTGCGTATGGTTTCTAATTGCCCAAATCTAATCGCTGAGATTTTAATGTCTCTACTAATACTGGCGTAGGAAGGGAAGTATTATATTTCACGAAAACTTTATAAGAGATTACACTGAAAATACATGTTTTGAGTCCCCTGAATCTGAAAAGAAATACTTTGGAAAACACTCCAGATTTGTTAGTGTGTGTGTGTGTGTGTGTGTGTGTGTGTGTGTGTGTGTGTGTGTGTGTGTGTGTGATTCTACGTGTATCTTAAAAAGCATAACACAAACGCGAACTTGGTTAATTACCTAACTTGGTATTTAAGTTCAGCATCTTCCAAAGCTGTACACAAAGATTTAAAAAAAAAAACACACTCTAAACCACCACTAACATGGTACATTTTTCGGAAATTTTGTGTTTCTAACATGGCTCTAACACTTCCATGAAAATGTTATATATGTGTAAGATATCTTCCTGTAAAATGACTTGCATATCTCATTTTCTAGGAAAGTCCTCAAATCTCCTCTTCATGTTGGATGACTTTTGCATAATTGGTAAGGATGCAGAGATATACCAAATGTTTTAAAACATACAGTTATGTCAATACTTTATTTTATGGAGGTGAACAATTTACGAAACATTCCTTATTATTTTACTTATAGCTTTCTTAAGTAGCTATGCTTTATTCGTTTGTTCTTTTTCAACTCTTGGTTGTACTGCAACGACAATGAAATTTCAGTGCCATTTTAAATGACATATTCCTAAAAGTGCGTTATCCTATTTTCCTCGCAACTACAAAATTCCCATTAACATGAAATCGTGAGGAAAATATGTATTTTCATCTCGACAGTCCTGTACTCAGATATTATCAAAGTTCTGCTGTAATAATCGCTTCTATAATATATGATGATTTGTCACTTTATTTCACGTCCGTTATACAGAACCTATTAACTCTTTATATCTCATGCCTATTACAAATACATTTAGCGATTCTTCCTTTCTAATATACAATCTAAATAGACTTAGTTGCACCTGTTATAGTAATATTATAAACACTATGGCTATTAATATATTATACATCAGATTCATAGTCTACCGATTTTTAATACTCACTTGTTGTGAAATATACCAATCTTCCTGATAGGCACCCTTGCAAAGATACAATTTGATAGTTTAAAACTGTCCGAAAGCATATAATACAGTCTCAAACACTGGAAGAATTCTGCGAGAACAAGCATATAAAATCGTAAATATTACATCGGTTGAGGTAGATCGGATAATTGTAGTAGCGTTTATGGGTAGTTCCTCAGTCTTGTTTTGTTTTGGCAGGGCGACATTTTTAAGATAATTGCGTCATTTTAAAGAACTGAATTAGGAGTAAGGTATGTAGATAAATTAAAATCTTCCTAAAATAAATTTATTTAATGAAGAACTGTTCCTATTTAAACTGACAAGTTTATTTAACTGTAGCAATAATGATAATTCATCATAATACAAACACAAGTACCACAATAGACTTTAAGGTGCAGAAAATGTTACTCTATAAATGCTTAATATTACGATATATCGTAGTGCAGTATTATCTCAATGTACTGTCGCAGATTTGTATGCCAAATAGCCTCAAAAGGTAAATTTTATATGTTGTTTCTATTTTATAAAAAATAAGTTTGTGTAAAAATGTTATTGAGACTTGACTAAAACAACAAGTGGACGCGTAATGCTTAAGCCCTTCAGGAAGAGTAGAGCTAAGATTTCATGGACCGTAGATTCCACTGGGCAACAAAAAATAATTTTTGAATATTTAAAGCACTTCATGAGGCAATTACTACTAATTTTTGGTTGAGAAAAATAAATATGGCAATGGAAAATTTTTATTAGCTCTAATTTCTATGATATACACATGTTGGAAGTATTACATATTAACGGATTGAGAGAAAAGGATACATTTTAATTTCATACATGCTAACAACAGTGAAAGTGCATTTGATTTTTTTAACTGGTAATTACATGCTAATAGTTCAAAATTTATGGAAAAATACTTCGAAGATAGTCGTGTCTGAAGAGCATCATGTGGTGGCCTATTGACTTGGTCGTCTTTTAGCTTGCCTCTTGTGATTGAGTTCTGCATAATCCCTATACAAAGATCAACAGTAATCCGCAAGAATTACTTCATTACAACGGCCCTGATATCTTTGTTCCATAACAGAAATGTCCTGATGAAATCTCTCCCCCTGTTCATCACTAACAGTTCCACAACTAGGAGGTAAAATGCTAGGTGGGAGTGGAGATAATGGATCTTAAGGGACATGCTGCATCCAAGGTTACGGTATATTTGTAGGAGGACTGTCAACAAATGCTTGTAGTTGTCATCTCTTTTGTTGCCTAAAATCCATGAACAACACCCTTGAAGGGTGTTCCAAGCTTCCTTTTTTTTGCCCTCCAAATTTTGGTCAAATGCAGGATCCTTTACAAGTTGTCCTATTTGTGGTCCGACAAAAATGCGTTCCTTAACTTTTGCATCACTTAATTTCCGAAATGTCTCTCTGATTCTGTTTTGTTATTTGACGGGTGTGACAACTCCCACAAAAAGTTCCCCCAAATTTAAATTCTTCGCTCTAAAAATGAAATGTCACTTTATCTTCAAAACAAGAGCTAATCTATCATTTTTATGGTGATTTTTTAATTCAGCAAATGGAAATACATGTAAATTCACAATTTTTAATCCAGAAATATTAATTGTTGCCCAGTGTTACCTAAAATAATAGTTCCAAACTGTTAAAGACTTTGGAACCATTAGTTTTTTAGAATAATTTTAGTGAATAAGCATATCGTCTCAGATAAATACTTATATAATTAAAGAGACATGCAGTAGAAACTATTTTGTATATAAACCAGTTTCCAAATGATTTTCAATGAACCAGTTGAGGTCAGAGGGGTAAAGTTCACGACACATTTTGTTTGTCAGGTACGTTTCGCGTTTATCTTGTCACAACTAATTTGCTTGTCCATTACAGAAAATGGAGTACATGCAATGTGATCAGCAAGGACGTTACCACCCACGCCACAGGACAAGAAAAATAATGCGTGCAGTAAATTGACGATAAGAGCACACACACTGGACATGGCAGTATGTGAAACCGCAACATTATCGGTTTCAGAAACCACCTGCCACATAGTTAAAGGTGCTGCTTTCAGGGGAATTAAAAGGAGAGAGTCGTTATTCCGCAAATTAGATTTGAAGCTGATGTAATACAATTTGCACTAGGAATGAAACTGTCACAAGTACGTTTTATATATTTTACTATTCACAAAAAAAATGTTGTATATATGATAGATCAATAACCATACACCTTTTTAAAGATAGAGCCACTCATATACCATAGCCAGGATGGCATTACACTTCTCAGCCTGGATCTATTTCTAAAATTTATCCAACACTCGGCTAGTGTGACAGTACAGACGCAATATATTAATATACGCAATAGTTGTGCGAACTATGAAGCACATAACTTAAGTATTTACAGGGTTGTAAGTAATGTTACCGCATATGTATATGAGATCTCCTAGTGGTTTACCGGAGAAAATGCGATTCAAATAAAGAATTTAATGCCGTGCTGGCATATTGCCATGGTAGTTCAGTGGTCAGAGCAACTGGACCAATTTCAATCCGACTATCTCTTCTAATCTTGTTCTGCACATGGCTTGCGTGAAAGAACAATTAACTTCCGGTATACTTTTAGTTATAAATGAACAAAGAGTATGTATAGATAGTCGACATGAGAAATTCAATGACATGGCCTGAATTTGAACCACTGATCACCTGGTTTCCGTCCAGTCGCTCTAACCCATTGAGCTACCACGGCCAACTTGCCGTCATGACATTAAATTCTCCATTTGACTCGTATATTTCCCCGGTAGACCACTAGGGGCTCTCGTATTCGAGATAAGCCGTTTGTAGGGACTTACTGTCGTAAGTACTTGAGTCCTAGACTTCATCATTTAACTCTTATTATTATCTTAGTTAATTGATGGAAATTAATCATTTCTTCACACTGGCTGTATATAGGCTAAGGTCATGACGGCAAGTTGGCCATGGTAGCTCAATGAGTTAGAGCGACTGGACGGAAACCAGGAGAACCATGGTTCAAATCCCGATATGGCATTGAATTTTTCATGTTGATTCTATCATAAACCTTAGCCTATATACGGCTAGTCTGAAGAAATGATTAACTTTTTTCATTTAACTAAAATAAGAGTATGTATGCTATTTATGGTGAACATAATCTTACTATGGAAGGCAAGGAAACGTAAAGTAAAACCAGAATCAAACATTCAACCACATAATGCTCAGCATGAAATATATTAACACTCTGTATTTGTTTACAATTTTTATACGATATTAGGGTTTGGTGTATACCATACATACTAACTTCCATGTGTACTCCTTTAAATTACTTCATGGTACATTATTTTTATTACGTTTCAGAATTATTAACAGACTTAATTTTGAACAGTAGTTCTGAAACAACAGTAATGTTTACGTATATTGTGGTATCGACTTTAACAGTTTATAGTAGAAGCTCATGCTAAACCATATATAAATTTCCGCTTAAGGCCAAATATTTAAACCGTTAAAGCCGATGTCATAATATATGTAAACATTACTATTGCTTCAGAACTACAGTTCAAAACTAAGTCTGTTAATGATTCTGATCAGTTCATTTGAAACCTGCACTATTTTGAAGTGGTAAACACAATATCTCTTGCTCATATATTACTTTTCTTAGCTTTCCTCTTTTGTTCTGTGAATTGCTCAACAGCGGTAGAACAAATACTAGTTTACTACTATGAGTAATAATAAAATGGTGCTGTGTACGGAGTTCCGAAAGGAATGGATTACCAGTGTTGAATTTTGTTGTGAATAAAATAGCGCTTGAACACAATGCAACTTGTCCGACAAGTTTACGGGCTGTGTGGCACGCTAAGCAAGCACCAAGGGAGCCCGTTACTTCTTCACGTAAACCTCAAACCGAAAAACGAGAAGGTTCCGTTTCGCTCACTCATTCGTCTACAAACTAGTCTTATAAAACCTTAGTCTTGTGTTTACATCTTGTTCACTAACTCTGATTGCACATTTAAGTATCCGCTGTAATTCATTAAGATAAAGCTAATAGTCACACTTTTGAATTGCAGATCTTTTGTGATGCCTTTAATTACCATTTTCTATGAATAATACTTCTACTAACCAATTGAAAATATAAAAATACCTGATATTTCAAAGCAATAAAACAGAATATTAATGCTCTTGCAAAAATTCCTGTTACTGAACTAGAAACTTCGTTTGTTTCTTGAGTTATGCTTTTTGCAATCATCGCCCATAGCTGTTGTCAAAATGCACTCAGAGAGTCACAAAGTTAGGCGCGGCTCTGTGCGAATTAATTAGGAGACTGGAAAATTGACTAACCTAAATTTGCAAAATCAACATCACAAAAAGGGATTTTATACTGCAATAGTGGTTTTGAATTGCAATGGGGCTTTCCTCTGTATATGAATCCAAAAGTTCCTTAAAATTTACCTTTATTTAAAGAGTCCTCGTTTTATTATGTCCACGAAATATCATTTCCTTAAATTTCCTGGGTGCCGCAAAATTTTCTAAACACAGCACTTGTATTGGCCTACCGACATTTACCAGTACGCGTTTGTCATCATTTTTTACATAAAGAAAAGGATGTTTGGAGACACACCAAGTCGTCTGTTGGGTTCATTGTAAATTCCTTAAATATGAAAAATTAAACACTTCATGTATCAGATAATCACTGATCACATGCCCGCCTCGGTAGCGTAGATAGTAGCCTATCTACCGCACGTTCAAGAACTCCCAAGTTCGAATCTCTGTCAGGGTGTTACCTGGATAAGGTTTTCTATAAGGTTTTTGCTTATCTTGAACGGATGTTGGGTAACTCTAAACTCTATGGATTCTGGGCTCCTTTGAGCATCATTTCATCCAATCCATTCATCGTCTGATATGACTTAACGTTGGAGGACGCAAATTAAAATAAAAACATATCACATAAAAATTACGTTTTTACACAGGATGCAAACTGTTAATAAACAGTAGCACATGACACGCAGGGCTCACTTCAAGTGAGTTACCACTTCTACCAACAATTTGTTTTCCTTCAAATAAACGAAAAAATAGGAAGAAGGTCCTGCATTGTGTTGGCAACACGAGTTGGTGCGGAATATACGGCTTCTATGAATCGAATCCGTAGCCATGGTAACCAGCAACACATTCTGCCCCTCCAAACTATCCTCACTCGCCACGAGTGTTACGGTCACCTTGGCCTTTTGATAATGAATTATCAGTCGGGAAGTAAGCTAACTGCATTATCGACACGCGAGCGCCAAAACAGCGCCTTCATTACAAAGTATAACTTCGAGAAATTTTATAAAGGAAAATTAAATCCTAAAACATAAAACATAACCATATACGTTATTCAGAAATAAGTAGGTGACTCAGCGATTCAAACCCATCAAGTAAGAACCGTCCCTGCATAAAGTGTATTTCTCGGTGTCGAATATACAGATGTAATACAATACTAGGCTGCTGTTATGGGCAAGAGAAAGTAGAAGTATTCCTGACTTACAAATCTGCTTCATTTACACGAAAACCTCAACGCAATGACGTGATATAATTTACAATGTTGTCATGCACTTTAAGACATTTATAACATTTTCAAAAATATTCTGCACCTCTATAGAAGAGTACAGTACAGAAAGACAATTACGTACTGGTAGCTTGCTTCATCAACAAAGATTTTCATTTATACAAACTTTTCGTTTATTGAGGATTTACCAAGCATTCAGATGTGATATTGGAATGAATGGAATACTTACTCGACCTTAGTCGTCAACCAATTAATCCCTTACATTTTAACGGAAAATTTAAACTAAGTGTGTTTTAGCAAAATGTAGATACGTTATAACATACCATCTTTAAAATATTGAATTTGCTGTAATACAAAATACTTGAAATGTTCGAAAGAACAGCGGCTTGTTCTGTGCCATCCATTGTGTCCGTTCTGACAGCTGTAGGCTTGACTAACTCCCTGAGAAGTGTTACATAATTAAACGCCAATGAAACGTCCAATTCCTTTCTCTTATCTGCCATTTCCATTCCTTCTGTAATTCCAGCTTGAAACTCAATTTATCATGAAAAGAAGACATTTTTCAAGATTTAGCAAACCCTTCAGTTGTAAAGCCAGCCGTTAATGTGACAACGTTCAAGGGTTCTTTCATTTCGCACAACATTTGTATTTTACTTTTTCTTCCTTCCCTTTAGCTGTTTCGTACCCTTCTGCACTATTTGAAATGACAATGTCCGTACAGTATGAATAAAATAGCCTCCAGGGTTTACTGAGACGCTCAAGACGGCTTTTACAAATAAAAAAATAGTCGACGCTTTTAACAAAACACATTAATTTATTTCTGAGGTATAATTGTTTGTTAGTTACTACGAATTTGTCGAATTTCACTCTAGTTCAACAATATTTTTCACAGACCTAGGGTCATGTTACGGATTTCAAGTGAAGCAGAAGTTAATACAGAATGCACAGGATATCTGAGCACATTCCCATAAAAGTCAAGATCTCCATTTTTTATAAAAATATCTTAAACACCTGTCTTAATCATAATGGATAGATCCGTGTTTTGTGAAAATAAAAAATTTTGAACAATTTTCCATTATGGGTTCTTTGGGCTTGGGGATATCGTTGAAAGTCTTCGTTTCACATTTTTGGAACATCTTGAACTTAAATAATTTTTCATTATTTAACCAATTTTTCCTGTTTCAGTTGGGCTGTTTCTGGAATTATAATGCTTTGCACTCACTTGGCATTCTCTACTCTTATACAAATCTTATTACAAATGCCTGTTCCTCTACACACTTCATGTAAATTTTTGAAAAAATTATCATATAACTAATCCTCTTATAGTTTGAAGGAGGTTATGACAATACAGTAATCTTTAACTTGCAGTCAAATCTTGTGAGGAGACACCTGGTCCTTGAAGCATAATTATTTTGTTTCTTGAAGTGTTGAAGTTACCTGCCTAGATAACATATGAGCGATGGAGCTATTTTCTCAGCGTATGTGTGAGTATGTTTTTACTTTAAATAAGTATAATACGGATACTCGATAAAAATATTGAGAACTACGAGGGCTGCTCAATAAAGAATAGTAATTTTTTGTCTTTTTTGACAACGTACCTTTGCTCATCCTCATAACTTTGACGGTTCGTCTCAAAATATTCTCCCCTGAATGTGATGCACTTGTCCCAGATTTTCTGCCAGTATTCAAAGACATGCTGAAAACCATTTTTGAGAGATCCTTCAAAATCGTCTCCTCGGCCTTCGCCACTGCTTCTGATGATGTATAACACCACCCACGAAGGCGTTTCTTCAAGTTAGGGAATAGAAAAACGTCACATTGCGCTGAATCCGGACTATAGAGCGAGTGAGGGATGCACTTCATGTTGATTTTTGCAACACAATCAGCAACAACTTTGGCAATATGCGGCCGCGCATTATCGTGGTGCAGCATCCAGCCTTTTTCACTGAAATGTGATATTTTGAGCCTGATATGGACTTGCAATGTTTTCAGGACATATCTGTAGTATTGGCCAGTTATTGATGTGTGTGCAGGTACAACATGCTGATAAACCATTCCATGAATATCAAAGGATGAGATGACCATAACTTGCCCAGCAGAGGCAACCACTTTTGCTTTTTGGGGGGTTGGTGGTGAAGGAGGTTTCCACACTAAGCTTCGCTGTTTGCTCTCAGGATCAAAATGATGTAGCCAAGTTTCATCAGTAGTGATTACTTTTGAAAGAAACTCCAGATCTTCCTCTAACATCTACTTTAACTGCATGCAGACCTGCATGCGAATGCCCTTTTGTTCGGGAATCAACAGTTCTGGAACTCATCGCGCACAAACACGTCTTATGTGTAATGCTTCTGTCACCAAAGTTTGGGTGGCACCCAATGAAATGTTCTGTGTTTTAGAAAGTGATCTTAAGGTAATTCGTCAATCCTCTCCATTGTGGCAATGGCAGCAGCAGTGTTGATGTTTTATTCCGTAACAGCACCGGGTCCACGTTCGTTTGAAATTTATTGTGTAGCCTCTTTAAACATTTTAAACCACCTTCGAGCTGTGCTGTAGGGAAGAACATACTCTCCATAGGCCTTCTGTAATATTGTATAGGCCTCAACTGAATATTTGTTGAGACGAAAGCAGAATTTCTAAGCTGCATATTCTTCCTCGCGTGTTACCTACATTGCAGCGGTAGGCGTTACTGAACATATCTGAACTTGCCTGGATCTCACAGGTGGGAACCAGGAGTACCAACAATAAAACTATTACGGCGTGTTTGTTTCACATTAAGGTAACAGAATATAATAAGATTGAATTTTAGTGCGAAAAATTATGGCCATAAAAATGTTGATCATTCTTTATTGAACAGCCCTCGTAGTTCTTCACTTTAAGGTATAGGCAATAAATTATCTGTTCTTCCTTCAAATATCTCTTATCTATGTTTTTCTAGATCTACCACCTTATCTGTTTCCATTACCTTTATACTCTAAGGTTAGTTTACTCAATCTCATATTTTGGATTTTTCTAAAAGATATTTCCTTTGTTTATCAACCTTTAATCTATCACACAGACTAAATATTTATAATTACTTTCAGAATTTCATTTACATCTTTATCTTTTTATAAACTTTTATTTACTGTTCGCAATTCACTTCCACAACAGCTGATTTGCTACGAGTATAAAACTGTTCTATTCTCTTTCTTATACGGAATCTCAGCTACAAAGGCTGATGCAGTTCTAAACTCCCTGGTCACTACGTGAGGCGTATCTGCACATGTCTGCGTTGTGTTTTGTTGTCCTATATTGTCTGTCTCACTAAAACCTTATGCCCTTAAAGAAGCTATTAACCAAAGCTTTTTCTTTCTCTCTTTATTTACGCGGGCCATTAACATCACTCTTCCCTTCCAATCTCTCACTGTGCCTTACGTGCTTATCCCCTTATGTTTTCCGCGAAAGTCCTTCACTAAAATGCGAATTCTTTTAATTTTCTGAATGAACAATTAATCATTAGGCACGCACCGCCAATCGCGTGGTTTCCAAAGAATTTCCTAAGGAATTCAGCATAACAATTACCAACCTAAACACCTTTTATCCCATGAATCTCATTTATAGGTAAAGCCTTATACATTTATCCTTCCACAACTAATTCCGATAATGTAAATACCTACATCGATTTTATTTCTTCGTTTCTTAATAAATTCTATAGTAATTCTTTTTTATATTTTACTTGTATATTATACTTGTTTTGTTCTACCTACGAGTATTAAACTATGCATCTGTTGAAATCTGGTATGATTTTGGTATCATTCTTAAGGCAGCTCTTTGAAATACGATTCTCCATGCATCTCCACAGTTAAGGATGAGCAACAATTTCCTATTTGAAAAACGTATAAGTATTGGGAAGTTCAAAACAACTTCCAACAGGAAAGAGAAGTTTTTAACATAGTTCGTGTGTTTTAATAACATTTTATACTAGATTCCTCTCTCCGGGCTGTTTCACTGACTTTCTAAAAATGTTCTTCCTTTTCTTTTAAGTTCGGGATTCCAAAATATTTAAAGATCCTCCTACCAATCTAATTGATAATCAAAATATATTAAATATTATTCCAACCCTTATTAAATATTAAAAAACCCGTAACAAACCACATCCTCCTAACTTAAGTAATGCTCCAGCCAAAATTATTGATCCTGAAGCAGGAGCTCCAACTATTTGTGGGGGAATCGTTAACCGAATTTTTAGGTGGAATGCAATATTATTTACGATGCGTAATAGTGAAAGTAAAATTTTGTTTTATTGAGGAGACCTCAAAACGAAAATTTCGGTGAAATCTCGGTATTGAGCTTTTGGGTGACATCCAATCCTTCTCTACCTCCTACTTCTCCCTCCATTAGCTTTAAGAGTGTCAGTAATATTGTGCGAGTTATTTTCGAAAAAGAACAGAGCTTTTTAATTGTGTAATCGTTATCAAAATTATCTTTCAGATATCACAAATTCTGGCGTTGATCTCTAAGTATTTGTATAGATTTTGGAGCTGAGTATATTTTGCTCATGGTGCAAATTTATGAGGTTTTAAACGTCTCTATGTGTTTATCAGATCGGCTACTGTGCACAAGTAAGACGTAGTAATGGAAGAGAAGTAATGCATATTGCCAGGCCACTTGTCCTGAATGCACAGGGAAAAGTGGGCGGATAAGTTTGGCCCATGAAAGAGCCTCGTTTTAAGAGTGGCACTATACGACTCGAATGGATTGCAGTCATTTCTTACAAGCGCAAGAAAAGAATTGCAGCACTTTATAAACCAGAAAGGTGGTCCATTTCAAGATTTACCCGTTAAATGACCATACTTGCAGCTCCTTTAGTTTCAAATAAATATTCAGATGACGTTGACCTCAAAGCTAAATCCCACTGCTGCACTCTAGCGTATAATGTACGTAGGTTAGATGGTTCTGTTGGAAAATGTTACTTTGCTTAAGACTGTCACTTTCACATACTTCATGAAGGTCCATGTATAAATACAAATGCATATGTATAATATATTTTCACTAAATACACTTTGGAATAAAGTGTGTTTGATAAAGCATACCTGTCTACAGCTTGTCCACACGTTTATACACGAACGTTACGTAGTGACATTCCAGAACAAACAGTCGACCATAAGGTCATAATATGGTCATAATATGGTCATAATATGTATATACAACATTATTGCAGGTGTGAGGTTTTATACTTCACAAATTATCGCCCTGAAATTTTAATCAATTAAACGAAGTGGTATCGCATAACAGTTTGGTGCTGCACACTTGCTAACATGCTCTGTAACATCCTTGCGAGCTATCCTAGCTACCCAGTTAAAGGTTAGTTCTCCATCTTTCCTCTAAACGGTTTAAATTCCCTGTGCTTTAGTTGATGGTACTGGTATGATAGGAAGGAGAGGAATAGGGGCACGTTGATAATCATCTATAGACCTGTATCAGACCTATATCCGTTTTAATTGCAGGTTGCTGGCAACTACAAATTGGGGTGTACTAATGCACATTTTCTGCAGGGTGAAGCTTTCATGCTCATTATTAGAAATTCGTTACACATACAGCTTATATGTCAAGGTTTTGTTCTTTAATTTACCCTAACGATGGGAACTTGAAGATGCTGATCTGAGCATTCATTCTTCATGCTCACAGTTGGTGTTGTATGATACATAAACACAAAAATCTCTAATAAAAATATACTCAGAGAAGCGAATCTACAGCTTTTAAAATTTTCCCATAATATTAAAATTTTCCCATAGTTTTATTAAAATTTTTCCAAAATTTTATTTTGTTCATTTAGAAATAATATATTTTATCATGTCTATTAACTCTGAACTGTGTAATAAAATCCAAAAGTAAGCAGCAACTTTAGTGTAAGTAAGCACTCATGCTCAGTTTCGTTTCTATATTCAGTTATAAAATTTCATTTGAAAATACCTATAGCACTGCGTTGATACCTAATTAACATTATATTTAAAAGTTAAAGAATATTAATTTTCTACTAATTTCAGGATAATTCCTAAATGACGTTATGAATTAATAAATTTAAAAAATTAAAATAATGACAGGCTTAAATGCACATTTTTAATTGTGCCAACCAATAACAATATCCTACCCAAGGCAAATCTTCGTAAGAACAAATGTTGTACATTGATACTTCTTAATGGAAATAAACGATATTTTGAGTTCGATTATATTTGGAGTGACCACTACGATTTTTGGTATTTTCATAGTTCGAGGTAGATTATATAGTATCACACTATTCTTCAACTGCTTTCTCTTCATCCCTTCTCCTTCATCATTCAGGATTTTGGAACCTAACAGTAATGAGTGGTGTGTGTCAAATAAGTTAAATATAGTTTACAGAAAGCATTGTTTTTATTCTAGCTTGGAATTTTCTACACGAACCCATCCGTCGTTTAGGGAGAAAGCAACGAAATGATATTCAAACACACAACGTAGAAACGTGAACGCCATAGCTTTGCCCCTGCCGCCTTCAGATCTGGTATTCGCTTGCACTCGTAACACACTTTCCTCCTCCCGGAGGTTTATTATATACAAGAGGCTTACTATTAGCAGTAGAGCTGAAATAATCCTCCTCCGTTTCTAAAACTAATCCTAAGCATTCAGCTGCAGAGTGTAAACTAGTTGCTATAGTGTCTGTTAAATTAAATAGAAGTAAAACGCCTGGTTGAAAAATATACGATAAATTAGAGAGTTTAAGAGAACATTCTATAAACATGTCAAATTTGGTATTTTACTGACATGTAGCCATTGTTTTAAGTCTTTATAACATTACATATAATAAAAATTGTACGTAGTTGGCAATTATCATAATGAATTCGATTCCAAGTTCGAATACCACAGTTATATTAAATTAAAAACTTCAATGGAAAGTAACATATCAGATCGTGGCTTTGCAGCAGATCGTCTAAACAGCTGAAGCCCAACTTTCCGCCCTATACTCTTCCTTGGTTTAGTTCTCGATATAGTTATCAAGCACCAAACTGCAAACTGCTTAGAATGCAGTACTATGTCATTCGCATGCTTTGATTGTGTAAGCCTTCCACTTGATAATACGAGGGCTGTACAATAAAGAATGATCACTCTTTTTTTGACCATCCTCATAATTTTGATGGTCCTTCTCAAAATAGTCTCCCCTGAATGCGATACACTTGTCCCAGCGTTTCTGCCAGTCTTCAAAGACATGCTGAAAAACATTTGTGAGAGATCCTTCAAAATCGCCTCCGCAGCCTTCACCACTGTTTTTGATGATGGGCAATGCCTCCCACAAAGGCGTTTCTCCAAGTTAGGGAATAGAGAAAAGTCCCATGGGGCTAAATCCGGACAATAGGGAGGGTGAGGGATGCACTTTATGTTGACTTTTGCAAGATATTCAGCAACAACATTGGCAATTAGCGGCCGCGCATTATCGTGCTGCAGCATCCAGCCTGCTTCACGGAAATGTGGCACCCAATGAAATGTTCAGTATTTCAGAAGGTGATCTTAAGCTAATTTGTCAATCCTCTCTCAGAATGGCAGCAGCAGTGTTGGTGTTTTCTTCCGTAAGAGCGGAAACTGGAGCACCGCGTCCACCTTCCTTTGAAATTGATTGTCTCCCCCCTTTAACCTTCGAGTTGTGCTTTAGAGAAGAACAGACTCTCCATAGGCCTACTGTAATATTGTATAGGCCTCAAATAAAGATTTGTTGAGACGAAAGCAGAATTTCAAAGCCGCATATTGTTCCTCGCGTGTTACCTCCATTGCAGCAGTAGGCGATACTGAACATGTCTGAACTTACCTGGTTCTCACGGCATGAACCAGGAGTACCAAAAATGAAATTACTACGTCGTGTTTGTTTCACATTAAGCTAACAGAATATAATAATATTTAATTTTAGTGCGAAAAATTAAGACCGTAAAAAATTATGATCATTCTTTATTAAACAGCCCTCGTATGATAACATTTTAGTAATTATAACATACGTTTCTCCAATTTGTCTGCAGAACACTTTCCTGAAATGACATTGAACATTCTTATTTGGCCAGTGGCTCATGAAAATCCTGTACATGAAAATACTTTAAATTGAAATTTCATGTGACCAATTACTCAACATTTTGTTAAAGAAGTGCAGTATTTTATCATCACCTTAAAGCAGCACACCTGGTTGAGTAGATATATTTCTTTCTATATATGTACCTTTTTCCCTTCTTTGAACTATATATAAATATATATGGCACTTTGAAAACTCAGAATCTAGATTACAGATGTTACAATTAATTAAAATGAAACGTAGGAAGCATAATGTTTCTATTTATTTATTGTTTGTTTTGGTGTTCTTAGTAGAATATTTAGACGTGTTTGTCTTTTTATTCCCTGAGCAGAGCATAAAATCCTCGGTAATAATTATTCTGTTACAGTAGAAGAGATATATGTGTCCTAATTAAATTTTTGGAGCACGTATAGAAAATTTTGTACATTTACCTGCCTCAGCTTCACGAGATCGATTTGCTTTCCAATTGAAACAAAAGATACAACGTTCAAATTTTCATTGAGTTTACAAATTATGGCCATCCATATGTCACGAGAGAAGCACGTTAAACGAAAACAAACAGAATAAGAAAAGAGTTTACGGCTAAAGTTTTCCGTTAATATTTTGCAGAAAAATTCTCCACAAGGATAGCTAATCCAAAATAAAGTAAATGTATTCTTATAATAGCATGGTATGGCAGCATTAACACCTGATTAAATATGTAATATGTTTCAGTGAGAACGGCTTTAAACGTCTAGAATACAGGGTTTAATAATTTATGTCAATTAATGGAACGAAAGGAGCCTTTTTTCACACTTTGAGCTTAGTCAAGGCTCAGAGTTCATCAACTTGAAACATCAAAGAGGTTGTGGCGGTAATAGCTAAACCCAGCGGTTTGATAGTTGCCCTCTGGGAGGTTAGTTTCTTTTCTACGACATCTTTGAAATTGAATTCATATTATATTTATCCTGTAACGCCTCCATTAAAGCATTAATAAAATATGAACATCATATTATTTTTAAACTTAATATTTTATCTCAGCAGCTTCAGTCATATTTATTTTAATGTTAAGCCACGCCTACCAATAATATGCCAAAACAAAAAGGAGTAAAGCCCTTGGAAATCTCAATGCATAAGTTTTGTTGAAGATTCGCCAAATTTATCTTTGATGTAATAAATAATACGCCCCATGACACATAATTCGTACTTTCTCTATTAATTATGAATGTTTGCTCTCCAACCAGAGCTTCTCTTTTTTGTCCCACTCGTGAAGTTCTCCTGGAGGTATTTGTAGAATCAGCAGCTGCAGCGATATCAAAGCTAAACACCAGCTCGGATTCCGACATATCAACACACCTTAGGCACCAAGCAAATACAAGCAAACGTGTATTTTAACTAGTTATTAGTGTGACTTGTGATATCACTGAAGCTACGAACTCCTCCACTCTCCCTTGATTCTAGACATCCCTCTCACTACTCGAATTATATGCTCTGTGCCATATTGATCAGTAAGAGTGCATTCAATATTTAAAGTATGAATATCAATTTTATAATAACAATTATAATTACTCATAGCTTAAGAAAACCTGATAAGCTTATTTTTCAGCCAAATAGGTAGCTTAAATTTGCCATTTAACATAATATAGGTTAATCTTATAAGATTCTTTTAAAACATTTGCAGCACATCTGTACGATTTGTTTTAATAGTGATTCTGCCCGCTTCGGTAGCGTAGATGTTAGCGTGCCTGCCTGACGTTCAAGAAGTCCCGAGTTCGAATCTCGATCAGTATGTTACTTGGATAAAGCTTCGTCGGTGGTTGAAAGACGAATGTCGGATAACTAAGCTCTGTGGACCGTGGACTCATTTGAGTATAATTTCATCCATTTCATTCATCGTCGGATATGACTTAAAGTTGGAGATCCTCCCTCCCTCCCTTCCTCCCTCCCTCCCTCCCTTCCTCCCTCCCTCCCTCCCTTCCTCCCTCCCTTCCTCCCTCCCTTCCTCCCTTCCTTCCTTCCTTCCTTCCTTCCTTCCTTCCTTCCTTCCTTCCTTCCTTCCTTCCTTCCTTCCTTCCTTCCTTCCTTCCTTCCTTCCTTCCTTCCTTCCTTCCTTCCTTCCTTCCTTCCTTCCTTCCTTCCTTCCTTCCTTCCTTCCTTCCTTCCTTCCTTCCTTCCTTCCTTCCTTCCTTCCTTCCTTCCTTCCTTCCTTCCTTCCTTCCTTCCTTCCTTCCTTCCTTCCTTCCTTCCTTCCTTCCTTCCTTTCTTTCTTTTTTTCTTTCTTTCTTTCTTTCTTTCTTTCTTTCTTTCTTTCTTTCTTTCTTTCTTTCTTTCTTTCTTTCTTTCTTTTTTTTTTTTTTGCAATTTACGTCCTTCAACGTTAAGTCATATCGTACGATGAATCAAATGGGTGAAATGATGCTATAATGAGTCCGGGAACCATGGAGCTTAGAGTTACCCGACATTAGTCTTGAGCGATAAGGGAAAACCCCGGAAAA